>JAODTK010000496.1:0-13462 GCA_026419785.1 Sclerodactyla briareus
GACTGTAGATTTTTCAGATAACCAGGTCAGCCAACGTTGCTCCAAATTCAAAACAGTGCGGATTCTATTGAATATTTATTGCCCTCACAATCAAAAGATTAATATGGTGCATTCACTTGAAAATTGTTGAAGCATCAGATTCCCGAACGCGCAAGTTTCCGAGAGGGCAGCCAAATGTTGGGTGGTTCTAGTGCAAAGTATGCATCGTTAATCCCTTCATACGAGAAACAAGTGTGTCATGAAATGTGACAACTCTGAGGGTGCGAGCATTAAGACAACCATGAAAATGGACACGGGGACACATTCATTTCAATGCGTAAATCAGAGAAGTAATATGATGACAACTCAGAAAGCGGAATCCATGATTTAAGATCAACTGCTATCACCCAGGAGGCTGGCATCTTATTATGGCATTATTCTGTTTATTCAGCATTAAAACCCTGCACGGGGGGGGGGTAGAAAGTGAGAGAATAATGAAGTGAGAGGATCTAACTGATTCATCTTTCATTCGTCGATATGTGTGAATCAGTAAACCATATATAGAACAGTAGCAACAATTCAGAATAAACAGAAACGAGGCGGTCTTCGTCGTTGACTCATGCCAAAAGTTGCGTGTGGCTGTCACTTTTCGCCAGTTGTGTTTACCACACCGATAATGACTCTTTAGGTTTTCCAAGCTGACTGAAAGCAAAGTGCATGGAACATGTTGGTGCTTGCACTTGTTCGAGAGAATGACTGTGTCTCTATTGTTTTCACAATTTCACCCCCAAGAACACTGACAGTTAAAAACTGGCTATATACGGCGGAAAACATTCCGCACACTACTGAAAACTTGAAAGTTGTAAGGTCAAGATGTTTTCCAACTAAAACTTTGTAACTTTCCTGTTCTGTGTGGTCCTTGTTCAAACAGAGCGTTTGCTGAACGGTATTTGTTGAACTGAATGAATGGGATTGAAAAATTGAGCTCTAAAAGCAAAAGTAACAGAGGTTGAAGTTAACTTTCGGACATGAAAGGTCCAAAAATGCAAACGTCCCAAATCAGATGAATTTTGATGTGTAGCCCTGTTGTAAAAAGTAAAAATTTAACCCGTACAATGGGTATGACGGTTGAAGAAAAGTCTGACACCCTTAGACACGTTTCGATTGACGGGGATACTGCTCCAATTTTGACGAAATATTACGATTATCAAGTCCGAAGATATAGATAACGGAGACACATCCTCATATTCTTAAGAAGAAGATCAATGATTTCAATTCTGAAAACGTTCCGGTTGCGTGTCAGGGAAAACAGTAAGATAACGAACGATATGACGGCAACACACGGGGTAACGTGACGCACGTTGAACACATATGCAGATATCATAAATGATCTGCAAGCCCAAAAAACTGCCCAAACTCATTCGGCGAGACGAGACTCCCAGCGATGCACCATAGGAATGACAATAACATGTTGCTGATCCATGACGCAGTAGGACAATAATCGTATATGTAGTAATAGTCACTGTTATTCACCGGAGAAAGCTATCCGTTATGCGAATACATGTGATGGTGATTGGCTAATCCAATCCGTGGCACCATCATTTATGCCAAAACCCGCCAACCCCCCCCCCCCTTTTTTGCAATAACAGACAGGTGGGAAGAGCACACAACAATCGCAGAATTGCTTAATTGCTGGTCCCCCCAAGAATAAACAGCAGTACTTTTTGTACGGTTGCGACGGCCTTGCTGCGAATTAGACGAAAACGCGAAAACAGATGTGTGGTTATCTCATCGGTCCGAGAGCCAGATGAGAGATTTAGTCTGCTACCATTTCGATATATAAAAATGTGAATGGTTGCCCATAGCAACGGCTGGTATGGTAACGATAGGGTGGTTAAGGAACTATTCACGAGGGTGAACCCCCCCCCCATATGATGGGGGTCCATGGGTGTAGGTGGGTCCAGCAATGGAGGGCACTCAAAAAGGTGTTCGTTGTGTGTGTGCCGTGTGTGTGTGTGTGCTGTGTGTTCGCGGTCCGTAAGATTTTGATGGTTTTCGCAAATATCTCCACTTTGAGGTGGCCGAACATGGTCAAATTTTCATACTCCTGAATAGTCACAAAACCACACTTAACCATCCAACATTGGACACACTTCGTCAAGAACATGATACTCAGGGTAGTAAAAATGTGCTATTTGGGGGTGAAAAAGTTATTTCTGCCCATTTCTCACTGGTGTTCAAGATGTTCGGTGATTACAAAATGATAACCGAAATAAGTTTGAGTTACCTGACAAGGCAGGGAGAAACAAAATATGACTGTTTCCTCGCATTTGAGCAAAAGTAGCAAAATAAATTCAATTTAGAGGGGAAACACACATTTTCAGCCAAATTGTGAAGTTTCTTGAAATATTTGGCGACTGGAATGCCTGGATGGTTCACAAGGACTTGTGATGCACTGTTAAAAACAGAACGTCGCAAAATAAGATTCAACTGACTTCCCGTGAATTTATTATAAATTGGTACCGGGAGAGAAAAATTTCATTAAATCCCCCTTCAGGACTAGACAAGGCATGATGAGTGAGGAGGAGGGAAGGTAGGGGGGAGGAGAGGTGGAGACATTCAAGGATTCTCCCATTGATTAGTTAATACATCATTCAAATCAGAGCAAGACAAACCTGGAGCTGGAGATTTCCTAGGCGGGGATAACATCGGCTTATCAGGCCAATTAGCTGTACGATGTAAGTTATGTATAGCCATGTTTAACTGGATGTATGAGATTTGTGTGAGACTGTAATTACTGGTAGGAATTAGGGGTGGGTTAGGCGTAGTTAGTTAGGTCTTAGGTGTGGTACTGATAAAGTTAGGATTAACATCTAGAATCTGACCGTATATAACCACTCCAACCGAATAGAATAATTATCATCAACCCACTGTTGGCCACTTGAAGTTATTGATCCACACTAAAAGGCCTGGAATTGCCCCCCCAGTTCCGGGACCTCCCTAACTTGCCCCAGTTCGAACCCTATATATATTTTTAGCAGGAATGGGAACAAAAAGGGAAATTCAATTGGAACAAACTCATAATTACATCATTCATACAATATAATCCAATGTCCGCCTGGCATGGCCCACATTTTTATCTCATCGGTCCCGAAGGGCCAGATGAGGTACATTGGTAGTTCGTTTACCTTTTCACCTATATATACTTTGATGGTTGCCATAGCGACGGGTGCTATGGTAATGATAGTGGTGGATAAAGAAACTATCACTGAGGGGGGTACCCATGGTGGGGTGCCCATGGGTGTCGGTTGCTCCAGCAATGAGGTGCAACTCGCAAAGGTGTTATGTGTTATGGGCATCATGTTAGGTGTTGGTATCGAAAAGATTGGGATTTGGAATTGAAAGAACCCCACCCCTAATCCTAACATTAATCCATACATCGGTAAAACAGGAGATACATTATACATCATGCCAATGTCAGCCTCAGCCTGGGCCTAATGTTACAGCTAACAGTGTAAATGTACCTCTTCAAGCAGGGCCTAGGCTATAACGGTATACTATAGACTAGGCGAGCTAAGTAGTTGACTCCAATGAGTTTTTTCCCTAGTCAAAGAAGATTGGCCGAAAAGGCACGGGTAACCTACCCACTTTACACACTTTTTCTGACCAGAGCAAGTTCTACCAGGTAGACTCAACTCCGTTGAGCTAATATAACCAACCCAGAATGTCCTTCTCTGGAGTTCTGACCAGGGTGTTTCGCAATGATGACGGCTTGAAGTTGCTTGAAGTTAGCGAACTTTTAGACAGGCTGTCACAGGATGGAACCTCACATCATAATGACAGGATATTTTGGAGAGGAAAATACATCAAACTGCAAGCCCAGATCCATGTAAATGTATAAAAATTGCACAGACGAACTGTGTTCTTCCGATAAGGCATAATGGATCCTGTTAAGGGAGGCTACGCCCACAATTTGGCCAAAAAGCGGACCATTATGGTCTATTTTTTTTTTGGAGGGGAACACCTGGCGGATGTACATCAGTGTAAAGGTGGTGTGCTGCTTTATTTCAATGTTATCCTCGAGAGAAAATCAAAATTGACGGTACAGTCCGGAGGGCAATGGAAGGCTCAAGAACGGGAAATGTAAGAAGGGAAAAGCAAGAAGATATAGTGGAACCTGCCCCCCAAAATGCAGTAAGTTTGAATACATTTAATAATCTAGGATCGGGGTACGGGGAAGCCTGCTTTTCTGGCGCGGCTCTCATAAGTATAGGTCACCTTTTTTTTTTTTTTTTTTTTTTTAACAAATTGACCCCCCCATTAGAAGGCGGAACCCATAATTGCCTACACAAAAAGGCAAAAACCCCCAAGCACAAGAAACTAAAGAAAAAGAGAGAGATCCAGCTTGTTATTCTCACTCTTGAACCGCTGAGTTCAATCATTCAGTAAATACATCCCGAGGAAGCCTATTCCAGGCCCGCGAAGTGCGAGGAAAAAAATGAGCGGGCATAGGGTTTCGGTGCGATGACGTGCAAGATGCAACCGAAACGGGTGCTGGAAGAAGAAGAGCGAGTCTGGCGAGTAACCTCGAGTAAAGGCGGTAACAGCATCCCCAGCTCAGAAGAACTTGACCTAAAAAGTAAGGGACGGTAAATGAGCGAGAGTGATACGGATCTGGGTCGCTGGATAGAGATTCAAGTTAGGAGGTAAGATGATCATCATTGATGAGACGATGGCCTTTCTCTGGATACGATCAGGGACACTGAGAGAGGATGGCGAAGCCCACCCCAACTATGGCAACCATATTCCATTAGGGAGCGAATTTGGCTTTGTAAAGCAGAAGTTACTGTTGTGGGGTGAAGTTTTTCCTTGTGCGGAATAAGAAGTCCAGCTTTCTAGAAGCATTAGTAGCGATAGACTTGATATGGGAGTTCCAGGACATGTTGCTGATTTAATACCAAGGATCTTAAGAGAAGTAGACGAGGGAGGATCTGGTCAGCCATGAAAATAGCTGGTGAATCAGAAACACGCCGACCAGAAATCAGCAAGTTCTGAGTTTTAGATTGGTTGAGGTAACCAGATTAGCAGGGCCCCAGTTCAACATGAATGAAGAGCATTGTTCAGTGATTGGAACTAGGGAACGGTGTAGACAAAATCGTTCCGCTTCCGGGGGCGAGGGGAGAGACAGAGAGTGGGGAAGGCTAGGATCATCAGCAAAAGGAGTGAATACCATAGAAGGTAGAGCTAAGAAGATCATGATAAAAATGGAGAAACAGTGTAGGAGAGCAAACACAACCTTCGGAAAACCAGCATTGATACGGAAGGTCTCGGAGAGAGGCAACATCCACCTACAACAGGATAGAGCGACCGTAAGAACAATGGCAGTCCAAGAGTTAGAAGGGGGCTGAAACCAACATGAAGTAATTTGGCAAGGGAGTCGGCGTGCACAAACGGTCAAAGCTTAGAGATATCAAGGGCAATAGCCCTTACTTTCACCGAAAACTCAATGGCTTGGGCCCCCTGATTGGTGACAAAAGAAAGGTCCCCAGTAGATCGGCCATGCCGGGAACCATACTGGTGGTCACTGAATGAGAGAGTTGAAACTCGAGGAAGTTCAAAACATGCTTGTTTTCTATAGTTTCCATAACTTTGGAGAGACCGAGGTGATGGCAATGCGGCCTTAATTGGAGGGGTTGGATTTGGTCACCCGTTTTTATGTACTGTGCGACTGACATTTTTCCACACAGAGGGTATCATCCCATTAGAATCCAAAGGCGGTATCTGGCAAGGATAGGCGCAATTCGGGGCATACGTTCAGGAGACTATAGGATGAATGCCATCATGCCCAGATGCTTTATAAGTTAACTCTTGAGTGTTTTGGCGGACCATGCGAGTAGGTGAAAACAACATCCAAGATCGTTTCAACAACAGTGGGCAAAAGATGGGGGAGGATGAGTCTGTGTTCAGTGGAATTCGAAAGATATCTCGCAAAAAAGTCTTAGCTTTAGAGGTGGGCATCACTAGCCAAAGAGCCATCAGGTTTGACCAGCGGGGGAATTTGGAAGTACAAGAAGTTCTGGACACAGATTTGGCCAGCGACAAAATGAACGACTACCAGAAGGGCAGTGACAGTTGATTATCCATACGTGAAATTTGGAAAAGAATGTTTGTGCCTCATCGATAGGTCTCCAGAGCCACATTCCGAGCAGTAACATAGGCTTGAGGGAATAGGTGCAGGAGAAGATAGCCAGCTCGATAAAGTCTGTTCTTCTCCTGACCAAGTGATACATTGATGGTTGGACCTGAAGTGAATGAAGAGGAGCCTGATCTTACAGTGTAGGGAATAAAAGTGTTCATTCCTAAAAGAATAATTTCCGAAACAGCAGAAGCAGAGGTAGAGGGTCAGTGAGAAGGTAGTTTCCATCCAAGGGAAGACTGAAAAAAAATCCCCGAGACCAAAAACCAGTCAGCTTTGAGTAGTTCCAGAGTTTCTGCCTTTGGTGGGAGCTTTCATATAGGAGTAGATTGTTACAGGGTAATGAGGCAATGATCAGAGAAGCCAATAGGGGCAGAGACTGTTGCTGGACTGTAAATAAGGGGCTGAGTAGTGAGACAGAGAATCCACAAGTTACAGAGTCCGAGGCCCGAGCTGGATACGTGGGAAGAATTGATGAGGCTTGGGTGAGACCATTGGTATAGCAAAAGCCTCAGCTTCTACACCAGCTCTATCAGAGCCGTTAGAGTGTAGAGCCATTCTGGTCTCGTTATGCAACATTGAATCACCAGTATAGCGATTTCACAGTCGTTATATCGTTGAATTATTAATTCAACAGGCAAGAGGTGATATGCGAGAATAGAGCCTCGTGATAATTACAATTGGCGGACGTGTAACACCACCGAAGCACCTTAGTCAAACGATGAAGGAACCTTTGACCAGGAAGTTTGCAAAGTCTCACAACGAGTCAATCAGAAAGGCGGCTGACTGGGATGCTGGAGTGGACAAAGGCGCACACTCCAGCCTTAAAATGAAAACATCATGAAGACTATAGTTGGGACACTGGAGAGGTGTTAAATCAAGTGGTGATTTAATCTGTGTTTCAGTTAACAAAACATAAATGAGGATGCTGAGCCTGAGGATTGGTGGACCTGGTTGAGATTGCGGTTGAGAACCGCGTATATTCGCGAAGCGAAGAAAAAGATACCAATGTCCACGTGAGGGCTGCGTATGTCTTATGAAACTGACATACCATGATAGGTAGTGAAAGGAGGACAAAGGAAGGGCAAGTGACAACCCATGGCTCGGACAAGACCCAACAAAGACTAATTCGGAGAGACGGACCCTCGAGTGGGCACCCCGCAACACCGACCTATGGTGACACCTAGTCGCGAACTTGCAGAGGAGGGTGCTCGGGGATTTTACGCCAGATGAGAAAAGGCAGCCTCCCCAGGAGCTACCCCGGGGTTCGGGCCTCTGAACTATCTGACGGCAGGCTGCACGCCCGACTCCCTGTATCTCATGCCCAAGAAAAAGAACCCATCGGTTTATCAAGGCGAACCGGGGTAAAACACAGAACCTTCAGGGTCCTCAGAAGAACGGACAACCGACCCCGAGAGGCTTGGAATGATCAAAATGTTAAGGCAAAGAGGGCCCTGAAAGCATAGACGCATCACTAAGGCACCCCAAGGGTCGGCGTGGTACCTCTCCTGGGCGGGCCAAAACAAGAGTTGCCTACCAAGATAGGCAAAGAGGTGCCTACCACCACCCGGCACCCCCAGCCCTCACGAATCCCCTCCCCACTATGCGTTGGCCAAGACACACGGGAAGAAATGTAGCCTAATGATAGAAAAAATTTGCAGATAATTGGATGACTGGACTGCTAAAAATATTCGCTGTAACCATTCATACCCGGAATGGAATCCCAGCGATCTAAAGAGTCGGACAACCTCGAAGACACAAATTTGGAGCGCCTAGATAGTCCTGGAATAATTGACTAAGAAAAGCTCCCACCCGAATTCTAGACTATCTGTGCCACTGCTTATATTGCACCATTGCATGTTTAGACAGCTATCCCAGGCGATTTCATGCCAGTATCTTCTGAAGGTTCTGAAGGTTGCATGGGTGCCGATGAGATATGCAAATCCGGAGAGTGCCTCTTTCTTTTTTGCTCCTGTTGTAATTCTCCAAAGACGATCAAGTTCGGGTACCCAAAAAATCACAAAAACGCAATTTGCGATCTGTCGGTCTGTATCTGATGAACTGATGTCTGCCGATGGACTATCTGCGAGGTCGACTGGAATGATGACTATGTAAATAAATAATCATGACCATTATAAGTGATCTCCGAAATAGGAAATGAAAGTACTCACAGATCCGAGATACGCACAAGATGTTACGTCACAACAGAGGGATATCACCCACTGAATATCTTCGTACCTGTGCCACAGCATAGGAGCTATTATATAACTGGAGAGGCAACGGTGCAATATATTGAAGGAATTCGGAAAATGTCCCCCGCAATGATCGGACTGTTACTCTTCGGCGGACATTTTCAGGTAGCGCGTCTGAAGACAATGCAAAAGCGCGCGTACTGCCATTTACAAGCCAAAGTCACTCCTGGAGCTATTCTATTAAGGGAGACGGCAACGCGTGTAATATAGTGAAGCAAATCGAAATGCCCCCGCAATCGGAATGACACGCGATCACCTTCAAGTGTCTTGACCATCTACGGTATGCGCACTCTACCGGGGACAAATTGTGCAGAAATTCCCATGGACACGGACTGGACACGCGGATTCCTTTTCGGCGTTTAAATTGTGTTAAAATTGGTTTAGGTAAGCTCAGCATAGGACATAGCGTTGGATCGCATTGAAACAGCATGAAAATGCGAATGAAGACGTGGTCCAGTCCGACCACTGCTCGCGTTCCCAGGTCCATTACGGAACCAGCCAGATGCAAGTTTTGGACTGAAGATGGCCTCTCTTCCTGACTTACTCCGCCTATCGTCCGTGACCAGAAAGGTTCCGGAGAGTGTCGGGTCCCTATAGTAAGCAAGTTATTTGCTGGCACATCTTCTCAGGGAATATATCAAGATGTGGCTATTCCTTGAGTTCAACGCGCCGTGGGAACACTTTCAGCGCTTACTAGGCAAATATCAGGCAATGAGTGAACTTGATTAAACAATCGTCGGTCTCATTTTACCCCTAACGGAAACGGACAAAAGTCCAAACCAATGTGGTCCTGGTCACCACGAATGGTCGACGATGTGTAGGATTTAGCTTCCCCAATTACTTACACATGGCTTTTCTGAACTTGTCACTGCCACCAAGCTGTGTCTGTATTGGGATTGTCATTTAAACACGTTTTCGACTAAAACCTTTTTAGTCGTGAGCAGTCTCAACAGCTTCGAACTGCCCTTTTGTCCTAGCGAAGGTTCCCCGACCGTTCGAATGTCAGCGTTCTCGTCGATCAATTTCGACAACAAAATTAAGTGTTTCTCTTTCAACAGTTCAGAACTCATTTGAAGGAGGCCGTGTTTCAAGAGTTTTGTAAATTTCATTCATGTATTCTCCCAAAGAGAATCAATGTTCGGGTACCAAAAAATTTCAACAACGCCAATCTGTCGGTAGCCGGTCAGTATCTGATGAAACGTTTGATAAATTACACCTGTGTCATTCCTATAGGTTTATTCATTGGCACGCGAATAGGCGAATGCACGATCGAATAGGCGCGATTTGTTTTCGCAAAATCGAATTGACGGGTGACAATTCGAAATCGCGTGTTGTCGCGCGCGCGACAGCCCGTGATTCATGGACTACGGATCGCGAAGGGGCCACCGTTTTATACTGAGCCTTTCAGTATTTTTCTGTAAATAGGCATATCGTGCCAAACTCGTGCAATTCCCTTTATTCCGTCTGTTGATAACATGCATACATAATCCATTGCATTGTTCTAAATGCGGAAACTGCGCCATATGTTCGAATAGTTGGCCATGAAAACCCAAAAAAATAGTGAAAACTGGGGATCGATTCAACCTGGGAAATGAATATTTCATTTTGCCTTGACCTCCCAAATAGGGAATACCAAAACTATGAAACAACCTCATTCCGCAGTAGTCAGCATGTAATAGTCTAGTATAACCCATGGCATTCATGATGATGATCACCGTGCTCGTGCTACTCATAAAAACATGGGATGTGGTCAGTCATACACTGTTAGTTATAACTATGTCACCGGCATGCCTCTCTGGAAGCAAAGAGTGCATTTCACTCCAGTGGAGTGGGTTCAGTCAGCACATTTCGAGGTAGAGTGATGTTCTGTCTGAAGAGTGAAGTATCAATCCATAAGGGGCGAAGATCTGTACAATGAAGTGTACTGCGCTCGAAAGGGAGTGTGATCACTCCGCACCTCGATGGAAGGTGAACATTATTTTGGTTTCAGAAGTGGGTCACCCATTTCTGACGCGTTGCTCGTTGCATTCGTGAACATTAATCACACGCGCAGAACCCTCTAGTTCGGCAGCACGCACTGCGCTATCTTTTATGTAGATACGAAATCAATTTACTTCGATCGAATTAAACAATAGTTACCCATACGCTTTTTTATTTTTGTTTTGTTTCGAGATACAAAGATATAAATCTAGCGATATAGATATCACTAATCGGTATGGATAATTATTAATTTGCGGGTTGAGATTAGGAATATAAATATACAGGCCGACATTTAACTGGTTCCTACCAGTCGTGACCCCGAATTAGCCTAATAACGAACACGGCTGCGCCTCGTTCGTTCGTTAGCTAAAAATTGACTAAAATCTCGACTTTCTAAGTTGCCAGTAGTAAAATTTTCTCAGAGAGATTAGATTTATTACTAAATAGCAGACAGGATGAAGGGCTTCTATGATTGACATTGACGCCTGGCAAAACGACTTGGGTTTAAGCTAAAACTAAACTTAAAATTAACTAAAATGCCTCCGCGGTCTTTCTTTCGTAGGGCCTTAAACTTTGAATTACTATCGACGCTTCATTCAGTGAAGTGTGGCAAGCAGGGTACTTTCAGAAACAGTACAACTCCGGAGTGAGAGTTTTTCAATTCAAATTAGTAGTAGTAGTAGTAGAGCATTTCAGTTTGTTCAATCAAATTATTAGTAGTAGTAGTAGTAGGTGAGTCTTTCGTCTATCAGAATGCTCAGTGACCGACCTCGGCCACGTATCACGATCTTGCACAGGTTTTATGCTTCCTCGAAACGGTAATGTTGATGTCCGAATTGCGGATTGATTTTCAAGCAAAGTAGTGTCATGGTCTCCCAACCTGGCTTAGTATTATGTCTCAATGCTTCTCTCAGAGCGATCATTCGCGGGAGCTTTCTCCTTGGAGGTCTCGCGGACTTGATTCAATCAAATTGGATTTATAAAACCAGTTGACTCGAGGGAGACGCGTATATTAGTAGACATTCTTCCGACGAGGAGAGGAGAGGTTCAACAATATCATACAAGCTCTCCCAAGGAGAGTGTTACACAGAGGCTCCAACGATTGAGTGTAGCCTTGGATTGTTTATGATGGGAGTGAAGTGTCATTGCGTACAGTAAAGGAGTTAAAAGAGAACTAATTGTTATCTCTATCAATCTCACTTGAAGGAGATATTTGATTCATATTTAGCGTTCGATTATACGAAATTTATTATTTCCAGTTTCGATAGACACAGAATTCGGGGAGTTATGAGTATGTTATGAATTGGTATAAAATGATTATTCTATGTTACATTCGGCAAGAATTGCGAGGAGAAAGCAATTCGTGCATTTGTGTCGGTCACAGTGATTGGTTGGAACAATTTTGCAGAAACGAAAATTTTGCTGAAAGTGAATCAAGAGGCCTTCCGTTTCAATAGCGCGAGGGATCGTGTTCGGTCATTATGGTGTGAAAGTGATTTTACTTCAGACCATTTTTTTCAAATACAAGCTAAATAAAATATCTTCACGCAGAATACAGGGACAATTTCGATTACATTGCAATTAGAACAGCTTCACCCATTATTAAACAAGGTCTTCATGACATCACGAGTGAGGAAGGAAAGGAGGTAAACGACCTTTTATGCAAAAAGTCTATGCAAAATGACTTTTTGAAACCCTGTTTTTAGATAAGGGTTACACTGATTTAGAAAAAAAATAACACCAGACTTATTGGACAATGAATGGATGCGAGCATTATCGGATTTTGGAGAACGAAATTATCTTGCCTTTTTACTTATAACTAAGTAGGCCTACATAAAGGGAATGAATTGATGTTGTAAGCTCAAAAGCAGAATTATTTCGATACTTCGTCGTGACGTCATAGACACTGGAAATATTGATTGTGCATACCTAACACAGACACGAGGTGGTAAGTTGGAAACTTTCAATTTGGATGCCGGGGTGGGGAAATATGCGCTTATTCGGAAGATTTCAAAAAAAAGACCCGCTTTTCAGAGGAATTACAGTTTCAATGTTGATTTTCTTACAATTTTGAAGACACTTGACAGAACTGAACGTTTCATTACAGAAGGGGAAAAAAAAACCATTCCACTACACGCCTTTGCTTTTCGCGCTTGTTATGTAAGTATTAACATGTTTAGCTGATATTTGCTGTGTGTTCTAAATGGGCCGAAAGTTGAGCAAATATCTGATAGAAAATTAACGGACCGTAAAATACACAAAGGAAGAGCGTTGTTGTTTTTTCGCCACGTATGGATCTGTCAACTCGATTGCCTACCGCCAGCAGTGTCTAGCCATACATATGCTCAGTGACAGAGGTAACAGCGGTGTTTAGGTTGTGTATATCGAATTAAATAGTCCATCACAGCCCATTGATCAACTCATTAAGAAGTATGTTGCGCAGGCCGATTGGCGAATGTAAACAATATGAGAGGTAGCACGCATAGTCTACCTCAGTCTAATATTTAATGTGCCTTCAGTTTGGGGTTGTATATAGTATCCCCTCCCACCAAACCATCTAGACTTACACAGCCACAAACGTCTTGACAAAATTAACATCAGGTTGTTCGATAACCTTGTGGAAACTAATGTCATTGTGAGAACAATCTTGAATTCATATGATCTGATATGTAAACACTTTGCTTTGATATTTTTGTAATTTGCTTAGAAGACCGCAACAATAATAATTGACGGAATTGATCATCGGTCATTCCAGAGCTCGGAAACTTAGGAACACTGTAAGCATAACTATTCAGCAATGTTATCTAAACCATCTTTTGTATGCGATATTTCAATATACTTGTCGCAATAAGGAACATCTGTAGTTACCCTCCTTCGTAAACGAACATGTGTGTCAGCTTACTCGGGCCGATTCATCAATAGGTGTCCATACGGCAAATATATTTCTATTATGAGGATGTTCAATGTGGGAACGAAATGGATTATTTCAAGGTTCGACTAGTACTATGACGGCATTCATCATCGATGGATGCAGCCATTCTTGCCAAAAAGGTAA
>JAODTK010000497.1:0-13377 GCA_026419785.1 Sclerodactyla briareus
AGTTTACATACAAAACAACCAACAAACCACAACAGAATCGATTCTTTGACCCGTCACTGACTGCACAGAAACATACATTGGTTTTTAATGCTTCTTAACACATAGTTGGCAACCGATTTACTACAAGGATTCGCCATAACCGCACACATCAAGCCTGTATCACAATCATGGCTGTAACTACATATCCCCTCTGAGGTGATGTCAAGATAATGTTTAATATTCTCAGAATTCTTACAATTATACCCTCACGCTTTCGAATTCATCCTTCACACTGGACCTTTGGAACAGACCCTATCGACATGCGACCCTCTATGCCAGTAGTGTCTAGTTTTACCTCCTCCTCCCGCCTGTTGTTGAACCCTCCCGGAAGGACACGTCGTTTAGGGTCCGAGGACTATCCAAACCAAACCCCCGATGTAGAAGGAGACCGATATCGTTGGGGTGAACCGCCAACGGCCAGTCGAACCTGTATCCATCACCCCGCCACTTGACTTCGATTCTGCATACCCCCATCTAACTGTACTTACGGCCAGGTATCACGGGGGGAGGGCGACCTGCGTCTTTCGGAACCTGCCCCGCTACGGTTAGGAGACCCACCGATATCTCCCCCCCACACGACCATTCGTCCCCACCCTCACGAGAAACATTTCTTTCTTCCTCCCGAGTAAAACCGACCGCCTGTTCTCTACAGGGCTTGGGACAGTCCACTGGTACATATAGGGGTGTTTCAGTGGTCAAAATAGAACACTACACTGATATGAAAGTATACGCAAGAAGAGCGTTTTTTTTTTTTTGGCTTGCAATTTAGGAATTTGTCAATAATTTCAGTGATTTCAGGCTTCAAATGGGCTCCATTTTACCTTTTTTCAAATGAACCCAGGGGGGGGGGGGGAGGGGGGGGGGCGTGCAAGAACCAACATTGCCACCCCCACCGTAGAACACCACTAACTGATCAGAGGTACCTATAGGCTGGTCCACTGGTGCTAGTCCAATACCAAACATATCAGGAATAATACTAAATGAAATTCCAGAATTTTGTACTGTCTTCACTGGCTTAACTATTTGGTGCTAGTCCAATGACTTCAAACAATATCAGGAATACAATACAATGACATTCAAGAATTTGTAACTGTCTTCACTGGGGGAAATATTTTTTTTGGTGGCTATATGCTTGTTCTCCACTCTGTCTGTACAATGATTCGCGGTTGCAGAGATATAAGATTGTCTAACGGTGACCTGGAATGACCCCTTGACCTGATACCAAAAACAAAGGGTTCATCTCAATCATGTGTACAATCCACACACTTAATTTGAACATTAATAGATACTTGGCATTCATTCGATATCAATGCTGACGACCAACTGTACAAATGCCAAATTTAATCCACATTTCAGTTCATTCAGTGGTTTTTAGAGCTGTCTTGACTTTCTACCTTCATTGAGATAGCTTGTGATAATTGTATCGTAGTATGGTCGTGTCATTGACTTTTTGTTTGTCTAACAAGACGCATCTGCATCTGGCCAACCACAAAAAACATGGTCAAAAATCACACAAATCACCAAGTCAAAGGGGTCAAATGAGGTTCAAAAGGTCAAAAAAGTTCCAATGAGGTCAAAGTCGGTCACCAGATTTCATTTCACTCAGACAGACAATCAAAACTTTTCATTACGACAGTCCCTCCACATGTTTCGTTGCCGAGATATATGGCGATTTCATATGGTGACCTTGAAAGACCTTGACCTGACCACCAAAAACAATAGGTTTATTTCCCACTCACCATACATGCTACCCCAATACCCAATTTGATACAGTAGATACTCGCGTTCGTTAGATATCGTGCTGACCAGCTTTTCGGAACTTTGCCTCTCGTGACCTTGAATGAACTTGAAAGGGCACCCAAAACATAGGAGTCATCCAACCCCATATTGCCAACCCACATACCAAGTTTGAACTTGATACCGTTTGAGCGTACGTTTAGATATCGTGCTGACGTACGATATATATAGAGAGGAATGACCCCTATTAGTTTTTGGTGCCAGTTCAGGGCATTCAAGGTCACTAGAGGTGGCCACGTTAAAAAGCTTGTCACACGATATCTAGTAACGCAAGCATGCATCAAGTTCAAATTTAGGTATGTGGGTTACACGCATGGTGTGGATGAACCCTGTTGTTTTTGGTGTTATGGTCAAGGTCATTGAGGTCACAATAGGACACTCCTAATATCTTGGCCACGTAAACATTTTAGAGGGATGTTCTTATGAAAAGTTTGTTCGTCCTGGGCAAAACTACCTCGGTGACCTACTTTGACCTCCTTTGACGCTTTTGACCTCGTTTGAACTTGAGACATTGAGTGCTGATTTTTTGTGCGTGTGACAATATCCTCTCTGTTGAACAAACCACAAAGTGAGTTAGACTAATGTAATACAACACTCTTATTACAAGCTATCTCAAGGAATTCACATGTGTGAAAGTCAGACAGCCTAAAACACTAAAATGTTGTTAAATTTGATGTTGACATTGACTCTCGGCAACACAACATTTTAGAGGATGTTGTAATGAATTTTTGGTTTCTCTGGCGAACTGCATGGTAGTTTTCGCTATGCATGGAGCCTACATGTCGTTTTAACTTAGGCGATATTTGGGGATGGCCAACCTGCCACTCGTCATATTTTAGAATGCTTGTGTCAGGATAAAAAATATTGACTAATTGGTGCCCAGTTGCCCCGCTTTATCCCTAAGGCAGGGGTATGTGATACCAATAAGGGGCAGAGAATGGAGGGAATTGATAATATTTGAGATTCCGAGTGGCGACTTTATAGAAAGGAATTTTTGAGTATTAAAAACGACATGATCTAATCGGGGGTATTTTTATTTCTGGTTTGCCTTATCGCCACTAGCCTTCCTATTCAGGATCGCGACACAGTTTTGTGTCTTGTTTTTTTCTTCAGATTCGGCAAAACAGTTTTCCCCCCTCATCTAACAGGGTCTTGCATGTATAACTTTAGTGCTCTGTTTTTCGTATTGCCGCCACGCGTGAGTAACTATGGTGCCAGGACGGCGATTTGTTTATAATAGGAGCGTGCATCCGGTCGTTCGAACGATTTGCGCCTCCTTCTAGACGATCCTATTACCCCGTGCATTTTGAAGGGTCCAGATCAGCACCAACGGCATAACTAATTCAACAGTGCAGAAAATAAGAAAGTAGTGGTCATTTCTCATGATGTACTCGATGCAATGCGCTCCTGGCTAGGTGTACAGGGAGCCGCCAAGGTCTCCGGTTGAGATCAATATTGAGTGTTGTGAAGCTTACACTGTATTGCTGCAGTGGCAGTTTGGCTTGATATCTCTGCCATCGCATACTCGATTTTGAATGCATAGGACACTTCTTGTGTGTGTGAAGCTCATGTGACATCGCAATATTACCACGAGGTATGTGTATCATATTCCTGCAGTATGCGAAAAAATAGCTCGGAATCAATGAGCGATTATGTTTCATAGGTGCCAGTAGACGGGTCCATATTTAGTGTCATGGTAAGCGTAATAAAGAGTTATCGAGCTTTGAAATTTTCCTTCAAATACCTGTAATAACTTGATCTAACGCCTTCCACACATTTCCACCGACATGTTACTGTCGACACTTATTTCATTATTATTCATGGAGGGTGTGGCCTAACACGGAAATCGAAATTGCCTTGCGATCCGCATTTTGGGAACTTGGTGAATGGAATCACCCAAGGCACGTTTCCGGAGCTATTTTAGTCACATGACTATGGAGGAAATTTGCCCGTCCCGCCTAATGATAGTGCCCGGTACGCCTGAGGGGGGGGGGGGGGGGGGGATGCCACCTCATATGTCAAGAGACGGGCTTGTGTACGGGTTTATTTTTTATTCAGGCTCATAGTGATTGATAGCAGTCTGATCTCTAATAGGACGGGGGCCATAAACTATGATGGATGTCTTATTCAGTGAGCGAGACTTTGTTGCAATTGATGTGAATCCCGCGATCCATTGCACCAGATTGATGCTAGAACAAAGATTTAAGAAACAATTGGAAAAGAATATCTGGTAATCGAACAATTGCATAAACAATCATTGTCAAATTGTTAGCAGGTTCCCTGGATGCCATGATATGATGAACCCAGTCTTGCCGAGCAAAAGGAATCTGCGATTACGCATGTTGCGTATGTATGGTGTGTGCGCATGTGCGCGTGTGTGACAGCCCGTTTCCCCCACGATATCGAGGGAACGCAAACAGATATCAAGTTCGTCGTGGTTGGTAGGTGATTCCCCAATGAGAGGAAGACCTATATGATTTCGGTATCAATTGAATGTCGTGCATGTTAGGATGGTCATCTTTAAATAGGTTTCCGCGCGAACCGAACGGAAGCATATATGACGTAATCTTGTGGGTTATTGCACACGTGAGAGGAAGAACTATTTTTTGAAGGTGTAACAAACATTTTGGGGGGTTGGCGTAATGAGACTTTGTTTTTTCGGTTACCCTACTCGATGACATACTTTTGTGACCTCCTGTGACCTTTTTTAAACCCATTTGACCTGATGTCATTGGTGACCTTCGGGTTCCATTCAGTTTAACGATCATACTCAGTCCATGCTGACGAAAAAAACACGGGTGAAACAGCCTCACTGACAAATCTTAAAGTTCTATTCAGCCTTTACTTCATGTTCTCCTTTCCCTCACGAGCACCCAAGCTGTAGTATATATGTATTGACCAGGGCGTCCTATTCTGTGGAAATCCCTTCCCCCCCCCCCCACTTTTTCGAAGTTTGGGAGAATGAAATCGCATTCTTCCAGGTTTTGGTGATGGTCATTTGGGCGTGGACATTGAAGCAATAGAGCAATCGCAAAATGGGTGGTCCAAGATCTTAAAGTGCCTAATTTTTCATCATGCCCAAGATAGTGCGAAATTTGCAGATTTACATGGGTTCCAATCAGTATTCGACGTTCTCATATTTTTTACGGAACAATTTCGGCACAGGCCATGGCTTAGACTTTATAGTTCATATATCCTTCACCATCTTCGAATTTAGAAATAGGCATAGATCATCGCGATTGACTAATTTACAGGGCCCGAATCACATTCATTGCATTCTGCTGAAATGTAAGTGACCTTCCCACAGTTAGCCGGCCATTGACGTACACGCTAAATTGACCGTCCCCCGATGAGCCCAGAGTCGCCCAGAGATGAGTCACCCTCCACTTTCAAGCTGACATTTATACATGTCATGGCACTTCCAATAATTCACTGCACCATGCAGCCATGACCACTTAGATTTTTCGCTATGGTCGCCTGTGGTAACGAGCGAACACATTGTTGCGCGCTTTGCGCGCGGTTGTATTTTTCTCACGATCAAATCGCCAGTATGAACAGGATCCTCCCGTTCCTTTAGAACATATGTATGTTTGCAAACGTTTAAAGAAATCATTATTATTTGACTCGATCAAAGACAACGTATTATTTTAGATTGAGGTGTTTACCTACGAACGTTTAACTTTCAGTTATAGCCGAATCCATCTGACAGCATTTACTTTCGTTTTCAAACTTAATCAATTTGAGAGTAGGAGTTCATCACCAAAATAATAAATAGCAGTGCGCCATTCTAGCCGGTCAGACACTGTATAGCCTACCGATAGTTTTTTCTACATTCATCGTTTCTTGCTCGACCAATACAACTGCTTAGAAGTTTGGCTAATCAAAGTCCAAATTTTCAAGACTATCGGGTCCTTCAAATTTACACCCAAATTACGTAGCGACAATTGTCTTTGCCCTGAATCAATTCCTCAGGCGCGGTTTTTACTACCTCCCCCCCCCCCCCTCGAAAGGCCGATCATCAGCTGATGATGGCCTCTTCCAGATGGTCGCGGTCACGTTATAACCCCCTCCCCCCTCCTTTAAGAAATACACCCGCCAGAGAAAAAAACGCCTGTCCTTCATATAGGGGGAGCGTTCATATAGTCGGAAGTTACATCACCACGCTTGCTCTTTGTGAATTCAATTTTCCATTGAGGGCGCGGTCAGTTCATGAGTGTCTGATGGTATGAAGACTTTAAATCGTGTGACGATGTTGCTTGACTCCAACGATAACGAGTTTCTGTTTGTTGTGGCACGTACATATACTTTACATTTTAGCCCTAGTTGGTAAGCCCTACCTATTCTGGAAACTTGTAACACAACTTTGGAGTATCTTATTCATAAAGGATAAATATTTTCCTGAGATTGGGTCAAAGTTTCCAATGCCCATAGTCAAAGAGTACAGTCACTTTTTTTGTGGCATAGCAAACTAATTAGGCAAACCCATCATTACAGGCATCCTAGGCAGTTAATATATAAGCAGCCTTGAGATCGAGAACTCGAGTATCGCAAGTGGCCCATAATTCGGAGAAGAATGGAGAAAAGTCCGAAGCAGGTGGAGCAAAACTGAAAATGTTAACCCAAAATATCTACTGAGTGCCCACATTTTTCATTGAATGTGGAATGTAAAGATATGGGGGTTTCGTCACAGTTTCATAGGTACTGTACTGAACTTCATGAATTGGTGAAAGTTTCCTGCCCAATAAGTCGAGTCAGTCAGGTGCATAGAAAACTCTTAGGGCAAACCCATCATTACAGGCCATCCCGAAGGCATTAATATATAATCAAGCCTGAGATCGAAAATCGAGTAGCGCAAGTGCCAATAATTGGGAGAAGAATGGAGAAATACGAGCATGGGGAAGCAAAAACTGAAAGGTTTACCAAAATATATTACTGAGTGGCCCACATTTTATTGAATGTGAAATGTAAAAATATGGTGGTTTCTTCAAAGTTTCATAGGTACTGTACATGAACTTTTGGAGATTTGGGTTAAATGTAATTGGATAATATGACAAGCTCAACTCTTCAATGTCCAGACGGCCCTACAAAAACTATGCTACGGCCACTGCATCAGTCAGTAAAAAAGGGTGTCAGAGAATGGGGGGATGGAATGTGCCATTCCTGGCAATCTAGGAGGCTTTTGTGCCCAAAATTTCGTGTACGCGACGAGTCATTCCGATTGTGGTTCTCCCCTATAAACTGACGTTCCTATGGAATATTCCATCCCATCCCCCCCACCCCCCCCCCCCCCCCCCCCCCCCCCCCCCCCCCCCCCCCCCCCCCCACCCCCCCCCCCCCCCCCCCCCCCCCCCCCCCCCCCCCCCCCCCCCCCCCCCCCCCCCCCCCCCCCCCCCACCCCCCCCCCCCCCCCCCCCGCCCCCCCCACCCCCCCCCCCCCCCAAACCACTGAATGAAAATTATGCTACGCTACTGGATTCAATTTCCAAAGTACCGAAAGTTGACCGTTTCCTGCCATCTGAGACCTATTCCTCTCAAAATTCCCGCAACGATATGTTCCACGCTATGGTGGGCGGTCCGTTTCAATAACCGGTTAACTGTAAACTTGCAGTGGATTCTTGGTATGATTTGGCTTGTATCATTTGCTGACATATTTTTCCCCAAAGAATATTAAAGAGACGTAGAGTGACAAATTTTCAACATTTTCGTTTCACTAAAATTGCACATCCAGACGTTTGCAATTAGCCCGGCAAGTGTCGTTCTCGACGATCTAGGAGGTATACAGCTAAAATTTCCTCGGTACGCTACGCGCCAACCTAGGGTGGCGCTTCGCTTAGATAGTAAATCCCAAGTCACTTCGTCCCCCCCTCCCCCACTTTTCGAAACGGATCGACGCCCCTGAGTATTGATATATAACAACCTAGAATAAAAACTAAAAACTGTTGGAACGATATGGTCAAAACTCATAATTTCGTGGAATGGTTCCCGGTGGCCAAACAATTAGATTTGTAAGACGGCCGAATTTTTTTTGAAAATTGGGACCAATGATCCCATTTTCTTCCAAAACAGAAATGGTTTGAGTGCGTAATTTTGATGCAGATGAGGTATCGCACGATGGCGTTTCATTTACATAGCATTGGTGCTCATTATATCGAATATTCAAGTTGAATGGAAGCTTCATATAACAGGTATATAACATGGAGGGCTTTTATAAGCACATTTATTCATTATATCCGGTATTATTTGCGCATAGCCACCATTTATTGAATAGTGGTAGCATGCAGGGAGACGCATAAGCACTATGTACTATTATAACAGGCAATAGGCTACCACGCTACGCTTCGACAGATCAAGGTATGACTTGTGGTAGCTGATAGGGTTTAAGGCCTGTATTCGGATCTGACCCTACTGTCAAGCTATACACCTGGTTATTTTTCGAAGTGGTTCATACAACCTTTCTGGAGCTGGTTATAGAGGGGGAAACCATCATTACAGGTGAATGATTCTGCATTTTTCAATGTATACTAAAAGCTATTCGATGATTCAAACGATTCCGCCTAGCATAGACTAAAAAACGGCCACCCACAGTCATACATACTTCCAGTCGAAACAATTTCAAAAGACGGGCGGATGTATTCCTGGCGTCACAAAGCGGTTTTTTTTTTTTAAAACACGAGAGAATGTCGATTATATGAATTGGAAAGACGACTTGGAAAATGGTAATTAGACTTCTTAATTTGAAGTTAGCACGGTCAGGTGGTATCGTGTCTTCAGGTTTCAAGTAAGCATTTGCGTAGTTGAGACACCCAAGGCATATGCACAGGTGACAGGCGCTGCGAGAGCCCGCAAAACCGATCTTGATGAAAAAGAACTGAACGCACTTAGTTGTGTATCATTGTAAGTTTTCTCAAACCTATTTCGTGATGACACAGTGCATGCATTTTGCATTCTCGAGTACCAGACTTAAAAATCCTCATTTATCTCATCCTTTGTGATTCCTTGCGAAGGCAAACAAGAATCTGTGCAGTCATGCCCACGTGCGTACGGTGGTGTCGTTGTGGTGTCTGGTGTGTGTGTGTGTGCGTGTGTGTGTGATACCCGTTGTCAGCACGATAGCTAACGTACGCAAACTGGTATCAAGATTCAAATTAGGTATGTGGGTGACACATATGGGGCGGATGCCCACTATTGTTTTGGTTTGCCCCGTTCAAGTGGCATTCAAGGTCACGGAGGCGGGCAAAGTTCAAAAGCTGTCAGCACGATATCTAAAAGAGGCAAGTATCTATCAAGTTCAAATTGAGTATGTGGGTAGCATGGATAGTGAGGATGAACCTATGTTTTTGGTGTCAGGTCAAGCTCTTCAAGGTCACCATCGGGAATCGTCATATATCTGGCAACGAAACACTTTGGAGGACTGTCGTAATTGGAAGTTTCGTTCGTCTGTGTGGAATACATCGGTGGGGGGGGGGGACGACTTTGACCTCATTTGACCTTTGATATTTGACTATTTGACTATTGACCTGTGATTTTGCATGCTTTTTCTGTGATGGCCGATGCATCTTGTTAAGACAAACAAAAAAGGGACAAAATGGCAAATTTCCATAGGCTATATTATATTTACTCGAGGGGGGGGGGGGGGAGGGGGAGGGAATGCCAAGTATGTTGCTTTACATTAATGGAAAACGGTGATATGATCTTCAAATTTCCCATTTAACTAGTTAATACAGCAAAAATGCACACCAGGAATGTCCTGCTGAATTCAATTCGAACACCTATGTGGCCCGCCATAATCCTCTTCACCACTGCCTGCATTGTGGTGTGTATACTTCTTAAGCCCTTAGTTTGGCCTGGTCACATTGTCCCGCAAATCCCCAAAAGGATTCATCTCTCAAGTTGTTGTGTGTGAGACTGTGAGTACAACACACATAAACTTTTTGGTTGACTGCCTTCAACATTCAGTGTGGAATGGTACCTGGCACTGGCAATGCCTCGGAGGCTTGGAGTGTGTAATCCATTATCTTTGTGCACTCAGTCTACGATTATCTGATTTTTTTTACATTTGAAGTTAACACTTCTCGTATAGGCATGCCAAAAGGCACACGTCCCAGGATTAATTACGTGACATGCATGACTAACTTTGGGTATTATTACCCGTGATTCCTAGACAAGCCCTAATGAGGGCATTAACTGTGGTGTGTAGAATCATGAGAAGGGTAGTGAGTGGGAGGAAGAAGAAACAGGTCAGGAAGCTTCTGGAAGTGGGGAAGGCACAACCTTTTGTGGCATGTTTCGCTATTGAGCAAAAAGTGAGCATTACCCTGTCCACCAGGCCGAAATGGGTAGGTTTGGGTCTATTAACTATCCACTCTTCTTCCCCATGCCTCTCTATCTGGCGTTGACAGTCAGCATGATGTGACGATTTGGGAAAAGTGGTTGCCAGGATATCACATTTTAAACAATTGGCCAGATCATACTGGATCAACATTAACTGAGCCCACAAAATTCAGAAACGTCTCAACATGAGCTATGTATATCTATATATATCTATATATGTATATATTATATTCTTATTATATATATATATACATATCTATATTATATATATATAATATATATCTATAATATAGATATATATATATTATATAATATATATATAACATATATATAGATTAATATATTAGATATATATATATAATAATATATCTATATATTCATTATATAGATATACTAGAAAATTGCAAAGATCTGTGTCTGTTCTATTATCAATTTGTACTATTATCATGCAGCCTGATATATTTGTTATGGAGGTGCTGCATGGGGTGGCCATATAGAGAGCCATTCCCCAACCCCACCATGTAATGGGGATGTGTGATTTGGAAAAGCCTTGTGAAAAGTTTGACCTAAAAATGGCAATAAGACATTTGAGGGACTGGTACAATGTCTATTGATCCAAGTATTTTAAACAGTTATGCACGTTGCATGCCCCCCCCTTGTACCCAGACAAGGTGAGTCATTGCACCTTAGTGGATCAACAAAATTATGCACCCCTCAGTCACTTCATTGCCTGAAAAATAATGAAAATTGATACACCCATACACCACAGACTACTCTGCTGTACAAATTGAAACGATTGACTGCAATGCTTACCCCTCAGTCACATTAGTGATTACCGATAGTTATCAATGACACAACATGTTAACCCCATGCTATTACACTGAAAGTACCTACAATGACTCCCTTGTCCAGGGTAGGGATGGATGCATTGACAATCTATAGGCCTGTAGCCCTTCCTTTCCCCCACATATACCCCCAAAAAGAGATTTTTTGTTAATCTGTTGATCTGTGGTCGGTCCGATTCAAAGGCTGCCACTCATTCAATCCTATCTGCTTGACCACACCCGTCACTTTTGAGTGGGTAAGTTTCGCTAAAGTGATCCTCATCATTTAGCCTTGCCTGCGGTCTGCCGACTCTGCATGAGCTTCCGCACACTGAATGGAGACGTTAACCTCCCTGTTAGACCGTGCCTTTACCTTCCCCTCTCAAGATTACCTTACCTACTATTTTTATTATCATGTATTTTTATATAATGCCCAGAGACTTTTTACCTTGGTCAAGCACAAGCCTCTTTGCGGTTAGTAATAGCCGGTGATTGGGTCCGTTTTGTGTTGTGTGTTTGAGTTGGTCAACCCCGTCTTGCATGTTGATATAGCTGAATCATCAATGGTATGCCACAGACCTTGTAAGGTAACCTGCCGGGAAAAAGGCAAGGCATCACTACGCAAGTTGCGTTCTTGTGTTGATTTTTCATCCTTAATACTTCACATAATTTAATATTCCTTTGATAACTGCTGGTGTTAATGCAGCTGTTTTCACTCCTGCATAGTCCCCATGAAATATAAGATGAAATGAATGAAAATATCTCCTTCGTTTGTTCCTTCTCTACTACTGCGATTTTCCCTTCCTCCTCACATTGACTATTAATTACGTGGCATGCCTTTTCCGTGTACTTGCCGTGTCCTTGAATAGACTCGATCTTCTGCTCAAAGTAAAAAGAAATGAATTTATTTGTTATTCGTATTCGGGGATAGAGTGTGTTCTATTAAAACTGGATTTTTCCTCCAAGTAATTGTGTACCTCTGACCATTTTTTGGACAAAGTGTGACATTGCCAATTTCATAACACGAATCTTAGAATATATTACCTATATTTCTAATGTTCTATATATCTGAACTTCTGAACGCACATCTTAAAGTCAGTCACTTCCTGACATCACCTTCAACCTCCGCGACGGCTCCTACCACTCTACCGCAAACTAACGACAACCCTTGAACATTTCTAGGATAATATCTAGATTCGATTATTCTGAATAATTCTATATAATGACTACAATAAATACCACTTCATGTGGCGAATCCATAATATTTGTCACCAGTGATTTGCAGAGCCATATGGTATCGATGTCGGTGTCACACCATGAGGAACATCTTGCTGGTGTTGGTGTCCAAGCACTGCGGTGAATAAGATCAGATAAGATAGATTCACGTTATCACCCGCACTTGGTAATTAAATCCTCGTGATACATAATAAGATTGATTAAAATTGAAATAACAGCACAAGAATGAACGCACTACACACGTAAAACCATTGGAAACTGTAGAGCGCACAATGGCAAGTCACCTCTACAGGTCAGACAGTTCACGCGGTGTTGGGTCAGTGTCGGGACCATTGCGATGCCAGAAATGGTGCAGGTTCAGTCGAAACAGGTTTTGTTTGTGGTTTGTTATCGTTTACTATTATATATGTCAGGTTATTGATATCTCCTATTTTTATTAGTTTTTTTCGTAATTTTGCAATGCACTTAGGCTACCTTTTACTCCTGGAAGCCTTATCCTTAGCCCCCGACAAGTCGGTCCATGCGACTCATGTATTGTTTGTTTCTATAACATAATAAATTTATTGTCATTTCCGCATCCTCGAAATGTAGCCAGCATAATGTGGAACTAAGGCTGTTATATGTTGGGTTGACAGTTTTTGCTTTACAAGGCAGAGGGGTACGAACATATGTGCACCTATCACAATATTTACACTCACGGAATGCAAGTCTGCAACGATTTCCATTAGGCCTACCAATTCGTCAAGAAATTGCAGTCTTCACCATCCGATCGTCAAATCAGATACACATGCACCATTCTATAGGTGCATGGTTACTACTTGGATGGAGAAAAAGATGTTTCTGCAGTGAAATCCCCGTAGTGAATGCTTCGTCCTGTGCAGTGTTGTGTAACACGGATTTCTTATATTGAACTTCTTTGTTTTTTATCTTGATATTAAACTTTTGCAGGACCAATGCCGTCGGCACTTAAAATGTGAATTATAGTTGATCGCAAACTGCCGACTCAATTGCGGCCATAAGTCATTAAAGGTAGTCGAGGATGTGGGAGAAGGCGCAATAGTGAGGCATCAATTCTTTTCCTCCCCCCACCTCCCTCTCCAGTGGGCGGCGATGAGAAGGGCTGGATGGCGTAGGACAAGGCACATTACAG
>JAODTK010000498.1:0-19538 GCA_026419785.1 Sclerodactyla briareus
GCTAGGGGTGTTTGCATGTTCAGATTCTTCCGAAAATTGAAACAAAACTCAATGAGAGGGTTCTAACTTCTTTAAGTTATGGAACCCTTCAGGTTTCAATATGAAAGATATCAACATTGCACCAAACTACATGATGAATTATGAGATGAACACTCGATGTTAAGTTACATTTGCAGGGGCCTAATAATGTGTTTTACATGTAAACTGGAGTTCAACTCAAGAATTCATTCAAGTCTTACAAATTCAGAATCATTTAAAAAAATCTACCCTTCTTCCATTAGAAATAAATGCTCCGATTCATGTTCTATTTTGTGCAGAGTTGAAAAATTATGCAATGCGTAGTTGATGAATGCATATATATTTAGAGTCTTTTTTTCAAATTTGCAGGCTTGTCGACCAATGTATCGGTTCCAGGATTCACATCGTCATGAAGAGGACAAGGAGATGTTGGCACCCTCCTCGGCTTTGATGATTTTGTCAGTATCCTTAGAAATATTGTATTCGCCCCTGAGGAGTGAACTTATTGGTCCTGGCAAAAACAAATTTAATAACATTGACTAGATGTAGTATATATGGGTAACGTGTTCCACGTGGAAAAAAGTTGGGAGGGGGGGGGGGGGGATGGCCTGCGAACCGCAATTAATGTATGGAAAAGACAAGGAGGGCAATCACCGAAAAAAGGGGAGGTATTTATCCTCACAGTTCCTGCAGGATGGGAGCCATAAGGCCATTCACTTCTTTAGATAACATGCTCTTTTCATTGCCTTGAGGGAATCTATGCCGCACGCCAATGTCATGCTGAAACGAGGAAGGTTATTATTACAGGCCACAGTTGTTGCCAAAACATTTTCATTTTAAAGACAAAAACAAACGGCTATGGTGGGGATCTGTCTTCACACAAGATATGTGGATACTCTGATTCATTCTTAGTATATTTGATTCACTTTATCTTTCCGTGGTATAGATGTATACTGGAGTCCGTATGCATACTTCGGGCCACAAAAACATGAAATGGCCAAGTTATAGTATTGAGAAGAATTGAATTTTTCCACAGAAGCACAGACTTTCTGTTCATGACCATAGACCTAAATTCCATAAACACCCCATATTACAGTATGTTACATAGGTCAGTGATAATACTGACAGACTTCCTGCTCCATTAATCCCGCAACACTTTAAGTGTTCGGGGGAATGATGATAAAATAAATATGTCCTGGATGAACTATGGACACAGGAATTGAGAACAAAGTTTGTTAAAAAACTCAATTGGAGGACTTCATCTTCAAACTCATGTTGGATGGAAAATGCGCGAAGTAACAGTCGGCAAGTCCAATTAGGTGAGTCAGAGTCCTCAGAAGTGCAGACTGATCTGGAGTACTTAAGAGTACGCCGTACGGGTCTACAGGGACCTTCCATAGATTCCCCAAGGAATTCAAATAAACCTCAAACAAGTTGCGGATTGCAAACATGGCTTACCTTTAGTGCCGGAAATTTTAACATGAGTCATTCAATGAAATTCAATGTTTTTTGCCATTTTAGTCAATTTCACTCCACTGGTGGACATGTCAACAATCACTCCCAATGAAATTGAAAATTGGTCACTGATTAGGACTATTAGGGGCTGGCAAAACTCTATTCCACCTCTCTAGCTTTAGATTTTGCTGTTATTATCAGCTAACCTGGCAGTTTTGCTCTCTTCCGACCACTAAGGTTGAAAAACAAACTCTAAAAGAACCATGATGGCAAAAAGGGTGAGATGAGCAGTTCATGAGCACACTTGTTGCAGTGAAAGTGAATTGCTAGCTACTTCCATGGATCTTGGACATGGTATGTGGTTGGTTATTCTTGTGATTTGGTGTGTATTGTCAGTAAGGTCTGCTGTTTAAAATGTAAGCTTCCTCACCATAATACTGATATGTTATGGTCCCATGTAAAACTAGTAGTGTACGTAAACTACCACTGTTTGTCCCTGGTAAACAAGACAGTAGTAGTCGAAAATGACAGCAGTTGCCATGTTAAGCTCAACATATGTTTTTAACTGTGAAAATGGTTAATTTCCACTCTCATTCTGATAGTTCTGTATTTTGTGCATTCAACTGTCTGGTTTTTCCCATTATCACAACCCTCCTTGACTGAATGTTTCCCCAGATAGGGTATTAGAAGAGTCATAGAGTTGTAAGCTACACTGTACAATTTCTTACTTGGAACCATCTGTAATTGATCTGCCGCAATGTCTATTTGTTTTGCCAGCACCATAGGTTGCCCATCGCCCCATGTCCTCCTGTGCGTCATGTTTTCTCTTCGCCTGAACCAAGTTCACAAAGAGACTTTTACATCCATGTGTACACGTTTGTGTTTTCCACACTTGCCCATTTTTTTTCCCCTCTCTCTCGATTGTCCGTTCCTTGACAATGTTGGCCAAACTTGGACACATGTTCATCATTGGCCTATGGGACATTCAAAGCCCCAAAAGTTCATGAAAAGGAGCATAATGTGCCATTATGTGGAAACTATGAGAATTTTTCATCTCCCACAGGTAAGGTGTGAATATCATCATATTTGATCAGTGTTAGCTCATTGACGGGTGATTGTATCGGTGTTTTTGAGGGATATTTGAAAGGGGCATAATAGACTATTATGTTAAACTGCAAAAATCCGAAAAATAATTTGCCTACAAATTTGGTTTGATTCAATAAAATGATATGCAGTCAGTGCATTCATTGAAGCGGGCACATGAGCTATTCTGTAAATGCAAGATATGTAATGCTTTTTATTCATGTTAGGTTACATTACTCATACTCTGTCAGAGTCATCATGGACTGTGGTACATACTTGGTGTTCAGGTGAGGATCGAAGGTCATGTTCACGTGGTCTATAAAGAACTGCAAATTCCATGACTCTACACCTCCCTGATCAGGTGGAATACCATCATAATTGGTTTCAAGTTACCATGACTAATGGTACCTAACCAAAAAAAATTGAGTAGATCAGGTCTGAGGACATTGAAGTGGGCCATAATGAGATTAATTCTTTTAATCTGCGAAATCCTACAATTAGGTTGAATTACTATTATACTGGGGCAGTGTTATCATGTGCTACGCTTATTCCTTACTAATTGACCAAACTGGGGCACGGTTTATTTCACAGGTGTCATCTTCATCCCTACCAAGTAATCACAGACACATAAAAGCTATCGTTCAATGACATGATGAGTCATCGTGGAGAAATACTGCAAATGCCTTCCTTGCCCATAAGCATAGATTTTCTATTCCTCGGAGACATTCCGAGAATCTATACAGTCACGATATATGAGTTGTGTGTTTTGTGTTTGATGCCAGGAATTGTCACACGCAACACAACTAATGCAAAATGCAATGTATGTTTGTGACCCATCAATGAGTACATGATCCCCCCCTAGTGTTTTTTGGGTTCAAGGTCAAATTCATCTGATGGGCAGTCCTGAATCCTTGTGAACATCCATAATGCTTGTTTGATCAAGTTGGAATCTTATGGGGATCACCAGAACCCGATTGTTGTGGTCATTTTTTTGCTAAAATAGGGAAAGTTGATAAAACTATTTTGGTCAATTTGGTCTTGTAAATACCTCTTAACAACGCACCCCCCTGTTGGATGGACCTCATTCTTGGCATGTGTGGTTCCCATGATGAGACTCACATTAGTCCATTGGTTTTGGCATTAGGTCAAGATCATCTGCAGTCAAACAGAGGTCAAGTATAAGAAGCTTGACCTCAATACCATTACAGTCTAGAATCTCAGTAACAGGTCAAGGAATAACTAACTTCAGTGCTAATGACCGTGGAGTGGGGAATATGGAAGTGCCATTTATATGTAGAGCACATAGAGCTGGCAACATAGCCAGCTCTTTGATGATTTTAGATTTTGCTGTTTAGTATTACCGTTGCTAACGCCAGTTAGCCAGTTAGCCTCTCGTTCAGATGGTCGCTTTTGGAAACGAACTAATATTTAACAAACGGCCACTGATCACCAAGAGGGCGAGACATGGTTCGAGACCCACTTTATTATTTCCCCAGGAGTCTCAATCATCACCAACATCTGTATAGACAAGTCTGGCAAGATCACATTTACCGCATGTGGCACATGTGTCCCCTATGGCTGCAGATAATTATTCAAAATTGATTTTACATCTGAGGCTAGTATCAGTATCCATTGAATTCCTGAATAGCATGATTTGCCAGTAACAGTGATCTGGGTTTTGTTCAGACTTTCCTTGTATTATCTTCTCTCAGTGAAACACGGCAGAGGGCAGAGGGTCACAAGCTGGATCAGATACTGCTGACGGGAACACATCACAGGTACGGGGGTAAGGTGTATAGGTGATGCCACATCACTCGCATGTGCTATTGTTCAGAATATTTCTGATTGGGCCCCCATTGAATAATGTGGGACTGCCACCTCTGTTTCCACATTGGCTTGTAGTCGCCATGTAGAGGAAGGCCATTGTTTTCCATGCTGCTCCAAGATTCCCGCGCCCCATTGGCCATGTCAAATGCTTTTGAGGTGGAAGGATTCTTAAGATGTTCCAACACTGTTGGTGCTATTTGGTCAATCTCAGTCCCCCACCATTCTTTGTGTAAATGTGACATGTTTCCTACTCCATTCCAGCTGATACCTGGTAGCGAAGGACCAGAGGTGTGATGATGGGACTGCATCTCGCCCCCCCCATCAGAGGTAGCCTGGCTACATACCATGAGACTAGAGCCCCACAGGATTACAGGGAAGATTCAGCAGACGTGCCCTGACTGGAGCAGAACAAGAAGAGGAAATCACACCCTCCAGTCGCACAAGATGTATCCCGTTTTAGAGACGCCATGTGACTACGTGGTCCATGTTTTTGGGACCGTTGACAGCAAGTTTTATTTAGATTCTGGACATGGACGAGACAATAAGGTCCTCGGCACAAGTGCTATCCAGTTTTTGGAAATTTTTTAGTTAAAGTTTTCCACACTGGTCCAGAGAATGCTTTATTTATTTAATGGCTTAACAAAAAAAAAAAAGAGGAAGCCCTCTGGAGACTTCCATTTGGGCCCTAAATTTTTTTTTCTATAACATTTCTGGTAGCAAATCAATCATGCCAAGGCCATGCACTGTTACTTGGGTTTGTGTAGGACTGTCGAGTTTGAAAGCTCTGTACCCTCTTACATCAGGTATATTTTTGATCTGTCCTTACTTTCCTGGTCGGTTATACCAAAGACGCACACTGCTGCCAGTGAGTGCACAACCAACATGAGGGACACATTCTGTCCACCTGGAGAAAAAAACTTGTGGTCGCTGGCTCGCCGAAAATAGGCAAAGGGTTACACATTGGGCATGGAATTTCCATTCAATAAATCCAGAGATCATCGTTGTTGACCAACTGAGGTTTGGAACCCCTAACCCAAACCTCGACCAGGAATGGGTTTGGGCTTGATAATGCAGGCAGTCTTGGAATCATTCATCATACCAAAGGCTGTGTTATGATTGTACAACAACTTAGCATGGAGCAGGGAAAAAGTCGGGCCCCCCTGTCGAAAAGGAGACTGACTGTGCAGCCAGCATATCTGTTCAAGGTCACGTGACCTCGTGGGTTACACTTACTTCCCATACAAGCATCAACCAGGGATCCAGAACCTTATTGTGCATATAAAAGGATTTTGAAATTTGGAATCCAACATTAGAATCGAGACGTATTGGAATTGAAAATATCAATCATTTCTTCGTGCCTGTTGAACATAAATTTCACATTCCTGAAATCATCAGTTGACGAATAGGTTCATTTGAAAATACCAGCTGTGTTTTTGGCTGTTTTTCTTGAGAAAACTGCATGGCTTAATCAATTGCCATATTCCAAAATTAGTCTTGTTTGGACTATGAATACATGTTTCAATCATCCACACAATCTTCTTACCCTTATTAGGTAACATTGTCATACAGGGAGTTTACCAAAACTTACTTTGTTTGAGCTATCTCAGTCAGATCAGTCAAGTTGCAACCCTAGGTCTTCTGGAAGAATTGGGATTTATTTTCAAGGTGGTGAAGGCCAGATCAAATTTTGAGAATTCAAGATGTGTTGAAAAATCGATATTGGTAGTGCTTTGGGGTACATTGTACACCACTGATCCCTTTTCAAAATTGGAAAGTATTTATTGAAAGTAATCCAATATTTTTGAAACGAATAAGTTGTGTTTCATGAAACCGGACATTGCTACAATTGCTAAGAGACGATATTCAAACCTACTCATGTTACGTGTCTGTTGAGATCGACTACTGGAGTGCTCTCTTAATTTACTGTCTGCCAATTCACTCAGTAATAATGATGCATTTTAAAATTATTTACTCTCTTTTTATCAAAAGCAAGGTGGATGGTAAATGTTACAAAGGGATCTTTTTTTCATTTATTCCATCTAATTGGGGGTAAGCTACTCATACAAATTGTTTTGTTGTTTTCAATAATGCAACGCTCTCCGTTTCCGAAATTTGATGATGTGAAGGGTGGGAATTGTAGAGTTTGAATCCAGTTGAGACCTCTCTAACAATATAGTTTGTTCAATTCCTCTACCCCAGTTTCTACCTTAAGTTCCCGTATGGGCATCTTTCAACAACCGTTGCAATTCCTCCTCGAACGATGTCAGTATTGACCCCCTAAATATCCAGAGGCCACTTTTGGGTCCGCTAAAACGAATTCAGTATTGGGCAGGTCCTCACAGAGACTAGACAATGATATGCTGTGAGGCAACATATTTTGACTACCTGTCCCATAATTGATCCTTATTGTGCTACAAATTTACCGCAGTACCAGAGAGAATCTTCAAACCTTCTCCCCTGTCACTGCCCTGGCCAACTGCCCAGTTGGTTACCTGAAACTGTAGGCCCATCGAGTGATGCTCGGGTGAGCATAACTTGACGTCACCGCTGGGAGTGTGCGCACAGAGCTGTCTGTTAAACTCTTTCAGTCCGGCGTTATTTTCTAGGGAGGCAGGGTGCCATTGCACTTGGTGTCCGATGCACTCTTGGGGCGAATGGAGATTAAGGGAAGAAAACCTATTAAAGCAGTGTCGTGTTGTAAGGCGCATGCTCGAGATTCCGCCCATACATATTGTTACGTCCCACTATTTGAAAACACAAACTATAAATTGGGTGCAAATCTTGTCAAGTTTTGTGTTGGCAGGATATGTTATTTTCGGCAGGGGATTTCAAAAGATGGTTCTGCACACTGAACGTTCAACTCGAACTGCCCATTGGTTCCCTAATGACCTTTAACGAAAAAAAAAAAAGAAAAAAAAAAAAAAACATATCATTATCATCTCATTAAACTGTATTCCGAACGGCCTATTGGTGCATACCACATGCAAATCGTTCACCCCTCAACTACTCATTCTCCTAAAATTGTTTGTTTGTGATCTACCTTCAACTTTGTTCAGTGCTTTTATTTGTGACAAGTCACTCTACTTCGTATGTGTTATCTTTTCCAACCTCAAAGGCAATATCACATGTTGAGACAGAAAGGAAACTATTCAGCTGTTGTGTAAATTTGACTATACCTTGTAAAAAAAAGTCACATCACGCTGGACCCCTCTGTGTCATTTCGTCTTTGGCGAACGGGGTGAAAGGAGTCCCTGTTGGCGAGGTTGTCTACAAACGATTTCCAATGCTGAAGCAATCAACCCAGACGGTTATGCCAGTTTTACGTGACCATTATTCAACTCTGCCCAAATGTGCATTGCAAGCTCTCTGGCACCTTCGTTGGGAATGGGGGGCTGGGGTCCTAGCAGTGTCGGAGGACCAGAGTCCGGTCTTCGTCTCGTGACCGGATTTGAGGGACTCGGACTTTGATGACTCTAGGACTCTGTCTGAGCACCAGGTTTCAAGAGCATGCAGAAAAATCAACAAGGAACTTGAATAAACAAGCGGTGATCGCCCCCAGTTTCTCGCCTGGTTGCATGATCAGTGGCTTCTTTATTAATAATAATAATATAATACACTTTTTTGTATAGCGAATAATCACAGGAGTGCTCTATCCAGAAATGATGGGTGATGGAATGAATAATAGGAAAAGCAAAGAGATCGAGTATTGTGTGTACATTAATTACAATAATTTAATTTATTAAATATTTAGGCTCATCGCCATCATTGACTACTCCCCTGGAACATAGCATCCATAACAGGACTAGGGGTCTTTAGCATGATCCTTGCTCATAATGGATAAGTTCCTAAATCTGATAAAGTTTGTCCTATATATCGTCAACTCCTTACTACTTCCAGCAGACAACTCTATAGTAAAAGTAACCACATCCAGGGTTTTGTTGAGCCTGTGTGTGGTGTATGTTCACAATTGTTACCAAACTGTGAGGCCGATTATGACGGTGTGTAGCACGGGGTGGGTGTACATATTTGATTAGAATTTGGGCAGCAAGTCATTAAGTTGGTAATTTTAATTAGCTCATATGAATTTTATTGTTCAAGCTCGTTTGCCAGATAACCACAAAGAACCATATGTGCTACAGTGATGTAGTTTCGCATGTAGGACCTGGATGACGGGTAATGAACTGATTAGATTTTCAGCCTAAATATGATAATTGAGTGGTCTAATTGCATGATTTTGCAAATTTTTCAAGTTTGTTGGATTTTTCACGAAACTTGGTTGGATGTGGTCTACCATGGTTCCCGAGAACAAGTTAAAAAGTGAAGTCATGTCACTGGAGGTATTAATGTGTTTAATTTGCATAATTTATGCAATTTTTGAAAGTTTGTTGGATTCACAAAAACATTGTAGGGGTGATTCCCTTGCTCCTGATCATTTTTTAAAGGTAAAGCTGGGGGTAGTAGAGGTCATTGTATGTGCCTAATTTGGGTAATTTATTCCAATTACCAACTGGTAAGAATTTCAACATATAGGTGATGACAGATGATAGGCTAGATCTTGTGGTAGCAAGTCCCTATCGAGTACTGTGGGTTGTCAGGAAGGAGAGGATGTTCTATTCAGGACATTATGGCATTGTATGCACAAAGTAAGTGAAAATGATGCAATCCGGGGGGGGGGGGGGGGTAGGGGGGGGTTGGGCATGGGTCCCCAGGTAAGAAGAGAGGGAAAATATGGTACAGTATTGTTGTATAGGCGTCTAATTGAAGTGATTCCAATTTTCAAATTGGTATAAGAATTTCGCCCAATCGGAGTATGGTCCTCCGTTAAACATTTTTTCTGTTATCCGAGGTGTTTTGATGTTCATGAATTTGATTGAATCCATCATATAATTGCTTCTGTTAGAAAAAGCACTGAGGACAAGCAACGAGGTAAACCATAGCTCCTGATACCAATTTTACTGCGGTTATAAGCTCATTGTAGTGACTAAAATTGCATAATTCATCCAATTTCCACAACTTGGCAAGAATTTCGCCAAACTCCGGTAGGTATGGTCGTTAACATTTTCTGAATCTGATGTGTTGATGTTCATGAATTTGATTGAATTCCAACATTTAATAGCTTCTGTTAGGATGAAGCATTAGGAATGAGTTAACCATAGCTCCTGGGACAATTTACTGCTGTTATTAAGACTGCCAAACAAGCAAACCCTCTCTTACCCAACAATTTGATTGAGACCTACTAAAATACTGTAACATTTTCTGTCCTCTCCTATTAACTGGGGATGCTGACAAACACCCCCCTCCCCCTGATATCTGTGCCTGGATTGAACCATTTTCACTTTGTGCCTTCAAGCCATATGTCCTGAATGGAAACATCGTCTCTCTTATGACAACCCACAATACTCTATAGGGACTTGATACCACAAGAGCTATAACATGTCAATTATATGTCGAAATATAGGCAATTGATAGATATAGACAAATGTGGAAGTTTCCCAAAGATGTATTTTGGGACATCCTTGACTCGGCATGGGGGATAGCTTGTTGGTGTGGGGGGGGGGGGGTTGGTGCCTCAGGGGGGGGGGCTGGATCTGGATGACTGCCTGCTTCTCTTGGAAAATAAAAGGACATAAATAATGAAGGAAATTTTTATTTTTAAATGGCAAAGAAGCCCAGGCTGCTCTAAGCTTGGATTTGACATTTAAAGTTGGATTTTGGTTAAAAGAAGTTGAGTTGAGCGATTTGAAAACTTTATTCAAAATGGGTATTTAGGGATAGAAGGGTGGGAAGGAGGGGGGGGGGGGGGGGCAGGAAATAGAAAAAAGCAATTAAGGACTTTTGTAGCAAGAGTCAAACTTATTGGCGTCAGTTATTTTAGGAATTTATTGGTATTATATGTGAAATATGTGATGTAGTTGACACGACAATGGTTCTGCGGTGAACTAGTTGGTTGTTTGGTAGTGAATAATAAAGCAAACCACCGATCGCGCAACCAGGCGATCGCCCTTGCTTATGAAAAATGTACCCTCCATATGATGCGCATGCACCCAAATTTCAGTATATATCAACAAACAGTCACTAGAAATGTGAGAAAATGTGATTTATTTTAAGTTGTTGGACCTTGGTGACCATAACGGTTTTATGAAACTGCTGCCTCCAGGGTTCGATGCACCAAACCCCCTAAAGTATTATGTAATCAGAAACACACGCCCATGTTATTGCCCAAAAGGTATCAAAATCGACCCCTTTGGCCCCTTTAACTTGAAACAGGGTCAGACGAAGCGTGAGTTGGTTTCGCCTCAGTGTGGGCAGACAGAGCTCTATCACATATTCAAAAGCGACGTTTTTATTCTATCTTTCTGCATAAATTATAAAGTTTGCAAATTAGACAGGCATATTGAAGGCAATGGCATACTATCTCGATATATGTTTGAGTTGAGGTGTGTTGGGGAAGAAATCGCAACGAATTATCAAAGAACAAATTGACTATATAGGCTACTTTTCGATTTCGAGATTATGGTTTTCATTAAATTATGACGCAATTTTATGGAACACATCTGACATTTTTTTTTTTGTGGAGGGGGGGGGGGGGGTTGGGGGCCCGGCCCCAATGGGCACGACGCCATGAGTACATGCAGTTATGATTGTCAATGTCAACATTCGCCGTATTTTTCCAAATGTTTTTGATACTGTGTTGTGTGTGTGTCTGTCTGTCTGCAGATGTGCCGTTCTGATATCTCCAAAAACGTAGAAGCCTCTTGCTGTGAACCTTTTGGTGGAGGTGTGCGTGGAGAGTTGTCAGTGTGCTCTACTTTTCGTCCCAGAAAACCGGTACTAATTTGCATAGAATTTGAACATTTAATGAAAATTGACCCGAAAGCTTGTGTACAGATATCATTGATTCGGGAGATGCATTAGTGATGCAGTTCAGCGTTATAAACGATGAAGGCGTAGAGGAATGATTAGATTCCTAGCATTAGGATGTGCTAATAAGTTAGTCTAATTTGCATAATTTATAATTTATGCAAAAAGTAGAAATATAAAAAAAAAAAAACCGTCGCTTTTGGGAATATGTGGATAGAGCTCTGTCTGCCACACTGAGTGCCGAAACCAACTTCCAAGCTTCGATTGACACCTGGTTCAAGTGTAAAGGGGCCAAGCTCGATTTTGATACCTTTCCAAAAAAAGAAGCAAAGCAATTGTGGACCACAGGAATTGTCGATAGAACTGGAAACAATGTTATCGACACCCCTGGGACAACCTTGACCTGTGAAGTCAAGCGTTTCGAAGTTATTAACGAGGAATAAGGGGACTATTTGTTTAAAATCTCAAAATGCATTTTCTGTATGAAGAGGATTGGAACTGTTCTCAAATTAACATTTAATGTTTCTCTGAAAAGTGCTTCTTCAACGACATGTTCACAAAATACATGTCATTTTATCTGAGGTAGTTTTAAGGTTGATTCCGTTTATAAGTTGTTTTTTTTCCCATATTTCCCAAGATCCTTTTCATTTCTCCGATAATTCAGTCGGAGCATTGACCTCGCAATCTATGCCGCGTTTTTCGGACTTCGTATATACAGGATATACCAGGTAGACGGGGGGACAAAAAACCGAGTGGGTTTGTTATTGTGGTCCATAACCTTTGGAAGCACGTACGCTTTTTATTCACTCTCTTTTATCTGGTAATTATCAAAGTGCACATTCGACCAAGGAAGCCAACCATAAGATCTGGCCTCGCATATAGGTCTGATAGTATACCTGGTAGTCCCGGAAACCTGTGAAAAACGCGGACACGGTTTTCCGAGCGAACGTTTACCTTAGGCACCACGATAAAGAACAGTTTCGAGCGGAACTAATAAAGGCCGGTGATTTTGGTAGAATTATTTATAAGCGAAAGGGCGATTACGTGAAGTGAGAGTACTTACACAAATGGCCGACATGAGGGATTAGACTCGCTTTTGGACAGTTGACTTAATCGTAGCATTGTGTTCAAGTTTCATAGCGCAGGTAGTATGTAACCTGCATATGCATGCCTACATTAGTCAGGATGCCATTAGTATGTACGCTTTCTAGCAGGTTCTAGGATCTGATGTCAGCGATGGGACGGCCTGGGAAATCTTAAAATTCACCTTGAATTCATCATTATGAAAAGTCGATCGATCTTAAAGATGCGTGTACACACCCTACTGACTATTTGAGTGCGGTCCTTGTATTTTGAAGTTGGAAGTCTGTAGAAAAATTGACGAATACCCTAAGTGTCCGCACTGCCCGGACGGAACCATTATATATACCGACGGCCAACGTACGTACACAGCCTGAGCGAGCGATTCGCGCAGTTACTCGAAATATATCGAAAGTGACACTTGATATTTCTCGTTCTACGACATAATCTTGTAATACTCCTTCTAATAGTGAGATGTGACATGAAGTGCAGAGAATGATTGGGAACAATAGATATGGAACGCCAAGAATTTGGAGCAATTTGCAGCGAAGGGTTTGAGGCAGACCCTACAACACAAAACGTTTAAAACATTTTTAAATGTTTCGCTTGATTGTTTCGAAAACCCGTTTTTTGTGAACACACGAAAGGTTAGGTGAATGTTTCCAGAACGTTTCACCGAACGTTTTGAAGAAAGAAGAACGCTTTTGAAAAAACATTTCCAAACATTTCTTGAAAGTGTTCTCAAAGGGTTATTGGTGGCAAAAGATTGGCGCCAAAACGGGATATTTTTTAAGTTAGTTAGGTGTTGTCCGAAGATATTATATTATCGTTTTGTTTCCTAGGTTTGCTGTTTGTAACTCCCCTTAAATTGGCAGTAGTACAGTCTATATAAAATTACAAAAATGTTTGTTTAGAATATTTTTCCAAAACATTTTGAGGATAGTATGGAAACGTTTTCCGTTAACATTCGTTTTACTAAAAAAAAAAAAACGTTTTCAAAAAAACATATAAGGAAAACATGTTTCGAAACGTTTCGTGTTGCTGGGCGAGGGTGTTTTTGTACTTCGTAGCGTAACGTACAAGCCATATAATCTGTTAATACTAGGCCTAAGTATTACGATTACGACAGCCAAGTCAACGTAGCCTCCGAACCCGTGTGGTTGACGCGGGTGTGAGTATCGGAACGGTCTGATATTTTGCGTGGATTTTTATAACTAACATGTTAACCATCAGAGAAAGTTTGCGATCGGATCCAGACAATTGATAAAATTATATAGGCCTAACAGCAGTTCCTTAACTTCTTGTGACTCCAGTAAGTATGTTTTCTCGTCCATTGGGGTCAGTAATTTACTTAGTATTGATTTTATACAGGCTAGGGTCAACATCCATAAACTAGTGGCCTGGTCGAGCTTCGGATGTGATTACGTCGCGATTGTCAAAAAAATAACAAATATGTCAGGCAAGCCTCTTTTCGCCTCCCCTTTTAATAAGTTAGGCCTAATGTAGTGTAAACTTAGGAAACTTCCCATTCCACTGGCCAAGTCTTCTTCTTCTCAGTTGAATATGGGGACATCATCAAAAGCAGAACCATTTTTTAGCCTGTTCTATCATTCAAGCAACTCGATTGTTCTATTCAGAATGCAGCAAAACAGGGAGGAATAGTGTGGTCAAGGACTGCAATACTATGACCTGTTGGTAGCTGAATCTTCAGCAGTCCTCCTACAAGTATACATAAGTAAGAGCATTCAAGTAGAGATATCTCTCCATCACACAGGAGTCTGAATAGGCCACATTTTTGTTTGTAGTATCGGAGTGGGTTAAGTAAGATCTGATTAGTTTGGGTAAAAATTCACTTTATTTGGTAGTGTCCTAGCCCATTTTATGTACTTTATTTCCAGGTCGTTAGCATATATAACTATAGGTGATATGGATTCTTTTTTGATTACATAAGTGGCAGGAAAGGATGTAATGTTACTCAGTGGGTGGCGCCAGGATTTTTCCCCGACGGGGGTCACGAGTTCCCCGACGGGGCCGGGGGGGCCAAGTTCCCGACGAGGCTCCCCACCCCTAAGTAAAAACCGCATTTATTGATTTTCATTTTTTTGGAAACATTTTTCTTGAAGAAAAAAAAACGAAAAAATGAAATACACATTGTGGAGAGACTGTTTACTTTCACTAGCTTCCCACTCACATCAGACGCCCTTAGCAAGTAAAATAGGGCCAGGTATTCCCGATAACTGCACAGGAATACCTGGGACTGCGTCGGAAGGACACACTCACGACAAGCAAAACATTGGATAGCATGACAGAACGATCATCCTCCCAAAGAACTAATCTCTTTGGCGGGACATTTCGAAGATCTCCATAAGCCTTGTGTATCGAATCTATATATTCCACGATTGTTAGTCCTGTGATGAAGAATTGATTACTCCTGATCTTAACTCGAGCGAGGACTTGGCATTACTTAAATGATATGATGCGCGCGAAGCGCGCCGAAAATTTTTCAGCCAATATAGGATTTTCACTATAAAGAATTCGGAAATATATACTTCCGGGGCAAAAAGCCCTCGTCTGGTGTGTAAATTTTAGCGTACCCACCTCGGCTCCCCGACGATAATGGAAAAATTTCCCCGACGGGGGTGGGGGCAGGCTTCCCCGACTGGGGGGGGGGGTGGGGAGAGAGGAAGGGGTGGGAGGATAAGGGGAAGAGGGTGGAGGTGAGGGGGACAAACCAAACTGGTAGGTGGAGTGCAGGTGGGGAGAGAGTGGATTGAGGCATGGTGGAGTGGTGAGGGAGAGATGTCTGAATGGGGAAGATGTGAAGGAGTAGGCATAATGAAGATGGGGGGGGGGGTGAAGGGAGTTGCAAAAACCAAATTAGTGGGGGTGAGTGCAGGGGTGGGAGATAGAGCGATGGCGGGGGATTGAGGACATGGTTGGAGTGGGGTGAGGGGGAGGGCATATGAATGGGGAATGGTAAGGGGTGGGGAGCATGAAGGGGGAAGTGGGTGAAGGGGACGGGGAAACCAAATTTTTGTGAGGGGAGTGCAGGGGTGGGGAGAGTGAATTGAGTGAATTGATGGGAGAGTGAATTGATGGGGAGAGAGTCTGCAGGGGACTGAGAACAGTAGTGGAGTGGGTGGGGGTCCTCCTGTACCACCCCCTTCTCCCTCCCTCATTCAATCTCTCCCCTCTCCCGTCCTTGTGGCCACTTCACTACCACCCATCCATTCCCCCCCCCCCCCCCCCCCCCCCCCGCCCACTCCGCTCACCTCTCCCACTCACCATATACCCACTCTCTTCCTAAACCCATCCCCATTCACTCTCTGCTGCCATATTTATCCCTCCCTCACCCCATGTCCCCTCCCTCATCTGTCATCTCCTCTTAGCCTTCACCTTCCCTTTTCCCTCTGCACCACCCTCTTTCCCCCACCATTTGCACAGATCAACCCCCTACCCCCACCACACCCAAACAAAACCCACCCCCAAACCCCCCCCCCCCCGCCCCCCAACCCGGCACCCCCCCCTCCCACCCCCACGCCCCTCCACCACCCCCACAACATGTCCTAACCCCTCCAACATTTTCCACACTCTCACCCACTTTACCATTTCCCCTACCCATACGATCTTACTAACTTTTGAAAATGGAAATTGAAAAAATCCTCCGTTCATAATGGAACAGTCCCTACTTGTAGGCTGCTCCCAAAAAAAATGCCATCTTAACCTGCACTGCTAGGGGTGAGGGCCTAAAGGGGTGGGAAGTTGGGGTTAATTGAAGTACTTTTAGCATATTTTGGGTAACAAATCATAGAGAATAAAAATTGCAAGTGATTTTGTTTTGAAATGATCAAATATTCTGGAAGAATAACATGACACCCAACACGTAGTTACCATTGTCTTTGCAAGAAGTACCAAGTACACACTGACTACCCAGCTAGGGCATCACTGTAGCCCTGTATTCATCGAGGCTTTACAACGCTAGCCAAAGGCTGCACATGTCTTTGCAGTGAGACATGTCGGCGCCGCTAGCCATACTAGCCATAACGACGGTATATATCGATTTGATGGCGTTGTCTGACGCCGTCAGGATCGATCTCGCGATGTTGCTGTATTATAACACTTGCTCGACCCATCAAAAAGGAAAAGGCCATATCGTCCTCTGTGTCATTAGAAATGCCTTCAAGATCGACCTTGTCTTAATCGATGATTGCTTATCCGAAGATTGCTGTTTGTAGGCATGCAAGCATTCGAATAGCAAACATCGGTCTGATGAAGCGTCGTTGGCGAATATTCGGTATTCGATCGAATATACGTATCGAGTACCGAATACTAATTACTCTGAAATCAACAGCCCTCATCTGGAGTAAAACACGCAAAATAATCATTCTTGACGGATTTGACCTAACTTGGACCCATGTTCCTTAAGGGCCAATATGCCTTGTTGAAATTGTTTTTTTTTTTTCTCTCAATTCGCTTTCTCCTGAATTTTGACTTAAGTTACAATGTTCATGACTGCTAAGGCATTTTTGGCCATATGAATATCAAAGTCAAAAGCACAATAGCCATTGCTTTCAGACTGCCTCCTTACCTCATGACCTTGAATATTTATCAAATAATTGTACATTCGTTTGGTACATTTGTGCAGGTTGAGCTCCGCACTATGGTGCTCTTGTCCTACTTCTGACGAACATTTTGTATGTAGTGTTTTGCGCGCCACACCGTGGTGGCGCTCGGTTAAATAGTCATCACCTGGTGATGCCCCCCCCCCCAAAAAAAGTATATATATTTACTATATATGTTTGCACGAACACCCCTCTCTTTTTTCAATGTCTCCAGAATTTGCTCAATTCCAGTTTAAAGTGGCCAATGTACGTTTGACCCGACTAAACTGGCGCTTGCGAATTGGCTGTAGGGGATGTTTACCCCATGGTAACTGTCTTTTTAGAGTGTAATTCATTCATTGTTGTCATTGAAGAGTCTATAAAAGTGGGTGGGTTCCAGTGGGGTTAAGCGCTGTTCACACTTGTGCGATACGATACCGTACGATACGATAAATTTAATCGGATGGAGTGTTCACACTTGTGCGATAAAATATCGTACGATATATTTATCGGATGTCTCGCGCCTAATATGACGAAAAAGTGGTGGGTTTTAGTTGAGAAAACACAAGTTCCCTCTTTTGTCGCGTCAGACGTTTGATACCTCGTCGGCAATTGTTGAATCCCAAGAATTGCAATTTCAAAGCAATTCGAACTCTGTGTCTTTCTCAGTACTTGTAGGAGGCCTGAAATAGTGTTTATCGACCCATTTGGAAGCGAATAACAACAGTTTACAGGCTCTCTCCCTATAGTCGTCGAGCCTGTCCTGAGCCTGTCCCCTCCCCACCCCCAACTCTCCGAGGTCCCCGCGCAGCTGCGCAAACATAGTTTTACTTTTCCGCCCCGCGAACGGCCTAACCCAGGGGTCCTCGTGGAGACGGAGCGCGGTGGACGGTATCGGCACCGGGAATGCCAAAAGAAGAAAGCGCAATTAACGATCACGAATCAGGCAGCTGGGGGAAAAAAACCTCGCCATCTCCGCCTACCTTTTCGTTGGAAACCCAGACTTAATAAGCATCGGTATCCAAGACATAAAATGTAAAGAGTGAGGTAGCCAAGAAGGAATTCAGTCAAGTCAGTAAATTCAAGGGAACTGAAAATTGGAGCTTGGTTACTCTGCTAGACAAGCACGTTGAATTAATGCTCCATACGGCTACCACCTCGTGATACCATACAACTTCCTCACTGACCTACATGACCTTATGAACTTGGTGTTAGATCGGACATTCTATACCCCCTATAGCGGTTTATTCCGTGCCTCCTTCGTTCTTTTCCCGACTCTTTCTTCACATGAGGGTAGGAGTGAAGTTTCCGTCAAGAGCGTCATGCTGTGGATCGACCCCTCTGGGAAACTCCCTCCTACCATACCCGTCTTCAAACATGCCACAACCCCCCCTCCCGGCACTCACTACTAACCGCCTATCTTCATGACAATGATAATTCTTGGACGCCCACGCAACATGACCCACTGGTCACGCTACTAGTGTATATGGGGAAGCATCATGGATTAGAATGTAAAATAATGGTTTCGTAGGTCCCATGCAGTGACGGCAAATAGAGCCGAGAAGCTCAATCAGAGGCCAATGTCTTCCCCGGAACGTCACTACCCAATACATATTCAAAACCCCGCGATTATCCGAAAACCCACTTTTCAAGCCGAACTTCCCCCAATATCCTTTTTGACGTTCCATACTCTTCGACAGAATTGCGCAAGGGTTATCACGCAGTTGATGCCATTTATCGCATCCGTTAAATTGATCGTAAGATTAAAAGTTAAAATATTTTCAACTCGACGTCGATAAATTTATCGTATCGTTATCGTATCGGATCGCATCGAATCGCACTAGTGGGAACACTCCTATTGAAAATAAACTGTGAAATAGACGGTCGATAAATTGTATCGGTTATCGTATCGCACCAATGTTGTGAACAGCCACTTATACAAAGGGTATTTGGGAATTTATTAGATTGCACGCTACAATGCAATTTGCAGTCACATGGATATTGTTGTGGCAAAGGTAACCTAGATTTTCAATTGGCATATCGTGTCGAATTTGAAAAATGCAGGCAACTTAGTAATCACATTCCACGAAAACTTATACCCTTTGTAGACATGTTCAACAATAAGTCCTTATGAATTTTAGAATGTTCACTGATTGATAAGCGTTCTGTTAAATGTTTTACCAAAAACTGAAAGCGCACATGGAATGACTTATATTTGTTTACATGGTGCTGATGGAAGAAAGAAACCCTAATTGATCGCGCAACCTGGCGAGACCCTGGGGGCGATCCGCCCCTTGTATACTGTTCTGGGCCAATTAGATCTTCCTAATATGACGGATCCGAGCACGTCATGGTTCATCGGGGGGTGTATTCAGAGCTTCTATAGAAATTCAGCGGTTGGTAACTGACAACAGTTAGCAGTTAGCACATCCGTGGACTCGGAGGTTGCCAAAATAAATCATGTCCGATCCGTGGAAAAGTAGATGAAGGGTTGCGGAGAATTCGACCGACCATAAGCGTCATGGACAAGACAGCCCTTGCTGCAGGATGGTCCACAAGAAGCGAGCTTTTGCAGTGACGCAGAGATGAGGAGTTGAGGCGGTCGAAAAAGCC
>JAODTK010000499.1:0-25129 GCA_026419785.1 Sclerodactyla briareus
AAATAGACTGCTGTACACTTCTAACCAAGCATTGGTAGGGGTGGGGGGGGGACCTACCAATTTGTAGATTGCTAGACCCCAAAACTACATGGACTGTTAGCTCTTTTAGATGATTAATGGTTCACATGACCCGTCGTCCAAATCGGTCCTTTGATTGATGGCGAATTACGTAATAATCTAACACTAACATTCCGCTAAACGCAACCCTAAATGTCCATAGGGCCCACCAACAGATAAGGATCAAGTAATGCCATGCCGCATCGACGATTCTAACCCAGGTCTCAGTGTTTTGTTTTTAACAATGGCGCATGTGCACAACGAAGCCTGAGCTTGGCTTCCGGGAGTACAGACACTATTTTCCCAACAACGTTATTATTAGGGCCTATTTTTCAAATGTCACCACACCTAGGAAAAAAAAAACCAGCCCATACTTTTACTATGTGTACGTTTTATGTGACTGGAAACGAACACGGGCCAACGGAAAAACTATAGAATTCACGAATTGTATGTGAATAGATCATGGGGGAAATTACCGAGGGTATCGTGACGGTAGGTTATCAGCGTTCCAAAGCTGTTTCAACCTCTCACATAGGACTACTGGAGATAACTGGTGATAGAAGTTCATTACGTCAGGCAAACTGACTTATTGTGTTTTTTTTGCAACAGACGAGCCTGTTCGTCCAAAGCATTGATCTCGGAGGTCACAAGGTGCATCAGTCAAATGAGGTAAAAAGGTCAAGGGAGGTCAAGTATGGCTGGAATTCAGTGGATGCCATATGCGTGTCCGGGCTGGATGTAAAAATCACATTTTACGAAAACGAACGTTTGTTCCGAAAGAGCAGACACTGTAACTTCATGCGAAAGACCCATAAAAATGCAACACCCCATGCATATTGTCGTTGCATGGCTTTTTAAGAATGGATTCCACATAATTCGCGGTAATACGCATCCGTATACGAATTGGTACATGTGCTTATTTGCCTTCCAGTGTTGGTTTGCCTTCATGAGGAAAACTTGTTTTCCTTGTGAACCACTATCTCCTCTGCAAACTATAATAAGGGACATATTCAGACACTTGCCCCCCCCGCTCAGTTCACATAAATTGGGCGATTTTTCAACATGCGTCCTTACCCCATAACGCATCATTGGAATCCCAGCCGGAGTCATCATATTAGTTTGCCCGGACGAAAACAACTCCGTAGGGGAAGGTGGGGTAATCCCGGAAACCTTTTGTTAGATCGGAATGAAAAGAAAGCCAAACGTCTAACATCATGTTTACAACTAATCAGTGTAGAGTGATATTAGTTCTGAAACATTTTGATATGTAACACAATACCGTCCCCCCCCCCCCCCCCCAGAAAAAATGGCCGCCGTTTGGCATCCCCGCGCAACCTCGGGAATACCGATCAGTAACTTTCAATACGTTACGGTTAACAATATCTCGGAGAAATGACTGAACATATAAGACTATATTTTATACGGCAGATACCTGACTGTGACCCACACAGCATAGAAGAGTAGGAATATTGATATGGGCTTACATGGCGCGAGAAAAGGGAACGTAGATCAGGAAGAATATATATCATCCATTGTTAAAATAATATGCGATGGGAGAAAATTTCATCCCTTTTTCAAGAACTATTCAGTTTGCCAAATCAAGAATGATTTCAAATGATTTGAAATAGTTTTTTTCACAATTGGAAATACTGTTCCCCTCAAAAAATCTTTCAGAAAGCACCTAATATGTTTTCGATGGAGAAATAATTTTAAAAGATATAAGTTTCCCAATGATAAATATATGTAGATATATTTCATTTGCAACACATAAATTGGTTTGCAACAACTACTATGTTTCAACTAATATATTTTTTGCAATGACATTTTATTTGCTCCTTCACAAATTATATTATCAACTGTAAAATAAATATTATTAACGTAGTTTTGCAACCCTGATATGTTTGCAACAAATATCTGTTGGAACGGAAACTTGTTTGCTCTACCATAATTATATTAATCTACCGAAAAAAATTATTATCAACGTAGTTTCAGTTCAGTCGTTTCAGGGATTCATCGTTCCACTAGCAGAGCATCAACGCCAGGCGCTTGCACCACGCGTACCAGCGAAACTACCAAAGGAACCTTGAACTTGAACTTGAAGTGATGTGGGCGGCATCTACTACTCACGAGGCCTTGTAGTGCTGGCCTGAACTGGGACCCAGATCCCTGATTGACAAATAGTTGTTCCTATAACCCCCCCCCCCCCCCCCCCGCTCTCTCGACGGGCCGGACAGGATTGCCAGCTTCTGCGAATCCACTCGGCCTAGTTATTAGTAACATAACAGAGTTGAGACACTGTTACTGGGAGTGTTAGAGGGAGCATTCGGCATAGGTGCCGGTACAGACAAGTTTGCATCTCTACTGTCCTCATGGACGACCTCAATCAAGTTTGACAGCCTCTCAACTGATGCGCAACGCCCGTTATTTTCCGAGAACTTAATTGACGCAACCGACGTCAAAAATAGTAGTAAGTTAGTCCTAGTATTGGTTTTGTAACCATTCACATGCACACACTGTACCGAAACACTCGCTCGCGCCGCGATGGCCGGTCCAGCATGGTATTTTTTTTTTCTGAGGAGTTGGAATACAAACTGGCTTGTCCATGAATTTGCACATGTGCTCGAATTCAGGTTTAGGATTGAGTAATTGGCTTAAATTCTTGCGCCGTTGCCACAGTTCTAGTTGTCGTCGTTGAACCTCCATGTGATTGTGGAAATAGTAATATGTCGGAATATCAAGTTTCAATAATATCGCCTAACTGACTTTCATAGCCCTGGCCCTCAACTATCTAGAGAAAAAAAGACGCGAGCATGCCTCCGGTCATCGGTGTCCAACTCCACATTTTACGACGACAACTCCAAGGATGAATCCCTTCGATGTATTTCATTCGTCTCTTCTGGACGCCTCGGTTTTTAAACCACGCATGCAATCATCATATGATAAACCACATAAAAAAAATATCCCTTGGAGTATTGCTATTCCTCATAATCGTATCTTCCCATATAAGTCCTTGAAATCGGTATCGATATAGTAACAAAAGTGGAAAGCCTCGGTTGCAGGTTGACGGAATGCCACTCAGGTTTACCCTCAGTACAGTACATTAGATTCACGGTGCATTCCACGGCTAACGTCCCTGACGATGAGAAGCAACGGCTGTCCATGAGGCGACGTTGATAATATATATTTTTTTCGTTGCAAACATATTTTCGAAAACAGCACATGTATGTTTCGTTGCCAACAAATAATTGTAGCCAGATATAGTTTTTGTTTTTTCACATTTTCTCTAGTAATTTACAATATTCGTGTTCGAAAAGTTTCTTGTCATGGACAATATCTGCAATGGAAATATATTTTTTGGCTACAAACACATTTTGTAGAACAATATACTATTTCCTTCCCGTATATATTTCCTGGAAACATAAATAACTCTTGCCACATAAACATTTTCTTTCTAGGATACATATATTTTTTAGCAAACAAATTTTCGTTGCTAACGTATATTTGTTGCACACATTATTTGTTGCCATGAAATATTATCCTACATATTTTTTTTCCATCGGAAACTTATTTCCTTACAACAATGTTTCTCTATCAAAACATATTATGGGCTTCCGAAATATTTTTTGGGGGAACATATTTTCCATTTGAATAATTATTATCACCATCAGAAAATATTTCTTGATTTTTCATATATTTTAGCAATTGCTGTTATATCATTTCCTCCTTATAATATATTCCCTCTTCTCGCGCCCTAGGCCTCGTATTGGTTGGTCAAAAAGACAGTGGTCTCCGCAACACTGGGCGAGTATTAAGAGTCATTTTACATACAGTCGTATACTGCAGCACTGACCATAACTAATACACTCAACAGCAATGCAATGTAGTGACTGTCATGTAAGGTACTACATGTGTGACATGCAGGGTAATACCGGACGACCGATCGCCGCCGCGCCCCCCCCCCCCCCCCACCGCCTCACATTATTATTAATCCACTTTTGTTTCTATTAACCAAGCTATAGACTCCATGTGCTGTCATTCTACTGATAAACATCATAGACAATTTAAACATCCACAAACCTAGTTTCATCACGAAAATGCTACTCCTTCAACTTGCCACTTAATGACCCAGCTGAAAGTCAGATTTGTCACTTACCTGTTTTCCCTTTCCTGAGGATTAATCATCGAATTCTGGGAAACTTGGTCGTTTTTTTCGTCATATGGTCAGTAGCACCTGTCGTGTAACGGGTCTATCCCCCCTCTATTCCCTCTGTCTAATATTGCTTGTTCGGTATTGCCCCGCGTTCGGTATTACCCCACGAGCGCCTACGCCAACCTCCTGCTTTTCTTTGGGGGGGGGGAAGATATGAATAAGACTTGTTTGACTTAGTGTTCCAAAGGTTCACGCCTTTTTACACAAGGCATAACTGGAGATAGCAGGTGATTAAAAGTGGTTTAGTAACGTCAGTGCCACTGATTTATTGGTTTGTTGCATAAGAACGAGTCTGGTCGTCACAAAGAAAATTGTTTTTGGAAACCCCCCCCGATGGCCGCATAATCATCATAGCAAATGAGGTTCAAAGGTTCAAAGGACTGTTAAAGTCGTTCATCAGATTGGTTTGCACGACGCTCAAATTATCCATTACGCCGACCCTCTGAAATGGTTTTTCGTTGCCGAAAAAGTGGGGGGATCGTCCCCCCCCCGCAAAAAAAAAGTGTTGACCAAAATGAAATGATAATTACCACGAACATCGCAATTAAACTATCATTATTGATCTACGGAACATTTGGAATATGACAATAGATTATAAGTAGGCCTAAACAAATGTGAAACTAGTATCCTTTCTAAGTTCACAAATGTTGCCGTACCGACCCGTTGCCGCCTCGTCTGCAATATTCGCAGCTGGTAGCGAAATCTGTAATTTGCCCACTGTTCACCAGTCAGTCTCGATCGACTATAATCTCTTGAGCTGTGCGCCTAACTTCGTCAACACGAGTACCACGAGTCAAGATGACAATAATCACCCGGGCGTAGCAGATTTTTTCAACCCCGAGGGGGGGGGGTGGGGCGGATCACCTATTCTAGCGGAGCGGCTCCTTTAGTTGGCGCGGAGCGTAGAAGAAATTTTTAGTGGTTGTACCCACCTCCCAGATCAATCGAAACGGCCCCTCGTCACTATCGTTGCCCAGCTTTACAACTTTTTAGCCAGAATGTTCAAGCAGTTGCTGCGCCATACTACTAGCCACCAGTGCGCGCGAAGCGCGCAATTTTCTCATGATCCCAGCAGAAATTTAGGACATTAGCCTGCTTTAGCTCTACTGCCAATCATTTTAATAGAGGTCTGACCCATGGAGCAGGGAACTTCCGAGTAGTAGTTCCCTGGAGAGAACACGTCGTTGAAATCCAAGCAGTCTGATAGCCTAATTACTGCAGTTCAAAATTCGCGTGGTGAGAGAGGAAGAAACGGTCAAGAGGCTAAAGGGTTTAGTAATCCAAAGAGTTATTGTAGTTTTCCAGTCAATGAGATGTGTTTTGAATATTTACCTCACGAATATGTATAAGCTAGGGGGCGCTAATGAGGCAGAATTTTCCCATAGAGCTTGCAGAGATCTCGGGAGACGGTCGAGGCACATGAACGAATTCCACCACTAGTATCACTAGCGAAGCACGACCTTTGTACACTTTTCAGTGCATTGAGGCAACTTTGGCAACAAAAAAAAAAAAAAAAAAAGAAAAAAAAAAAAAAAAAAAAAAAAAAAAAAAAAAAGAAAAAAATAAAAAAAAAAAAAAAAAAAAAAAAAAAAAAAAAAAAAAAAAAAAAAAAAAAAAAAAAAAAAAAAAAAAAAAAAAAAAAAAAAAAAAAAAAAAAAAAAAAAAAAAAAAAAAAAAAAAAAAAAAAAAAAAAAAAAAAAAAAAAAAAAAACAAAAAAAAAAAAAAAAAAAAAAAAAAAAAAAAAAAAAAAAAAAAAAAAAAAAAAAAAAAAAAAAAAAAAAAAAAAAAAAAAAAAAAAAAAAAAAAAAAAAAAAAAAAAAAAAAAAAAAAAAAAAAAAAAAAAAAAAAAAAAAAAACAATTACTGCCTTTCTTTCATACCAACACATATTGCCAGGTCTATATATCAAACTGAGCGTCGAATACTGACTACAGAATAGTTTTTGGTCTCGCGCAAATCACAAATCTCATTGGGAGGGAGGAACACGGCGGAGGGCCACCTGGTTCCCCGCGGGGTCGAGGGGTACTTTCCCCCACCCCCTTAGCGACGCCACTGGCTAGAGTATTCCATATGGTCGATGATTTAAGATCTGGAGCGGAGAGACAGCATCCATATCCGTTTTGGTGTAGCGTACACAGAATTTCGGGATATAAGACCTCCTAGATGTTAGAAAAGGCCCTTCCCAATCTTCCCCTGAGCTTTTCACATCTAGTGCCACCTGACCGGTACTGTCTTACTATTGAGCAAGGGGGGGGGTACTACTGACGTGGCCATATAACGGAGCACCATCGTCGGCTAAGGCGGACCGTATTAAGAGAGCAGAGTATGGTCGCATCTTTCGACCAAAGGTGTCAGCATAATTAATTCGACCATGAATTCAACTCATGTCTTATAGGCGGGGCATTTGGCGGTTCCACCGGAATCATCATTACCCCCATTACTTCTTCCCCTGATAGCTTGTAGTGGGTGGAAGGGGGGCGGGCTTCGGCCCGATCCAATTGTTCCTCATCCGGATACCGGAAGCCTCGATGATCGGGCCCGCGGGGGAGGGGGGGGCGGGTTATCCCTTCTTCGACACGTTCATTGCGTATAAGAAAATCACAATAGCTACGTCACTTTTCAGTTTTCTGTTTTCTCTCATATTTTTTACCACCCCTTCCTGTCTCTTATTCTCTTCCTCTTTCTTTTTTTCTTCTCCTTCTTCTTCCTTTCTTCTACTTTTTCTCTCTCCCCATTTTTTTCTGGTTTCCTCCTCCTCCCCTTTTTTCTCTTTCCCCCTGTTCCTTTTTTCCCCTCTTCTCCTACCCGGAGGCGCGCGCCCCAACAGCCCCCCCCCCCCTTTCCGGATCGCGCCTGATCACGCTGTAGTGGATAAGGCCACTATACTCGCAACAAAAGGGGGACATTTGGAAAAATGTTAGTCCTTAGATTAAAATAGAAAATTATGCTTGCATTTTTTGTTCAGCTTTTATAAAATTACATGAAAAATTACCCCAAAATGACATGTCTGTGAATGCCTTTATCAATTTACTATCTTGCAGTAATTGCTTCAGGTGTTACGTACTTTTCCAAATAAATAATGCTCGACACCCAAAATAACATGACTTTGTACTCAACTTATACTGTAAAATTGTTATAAATTTTGTCTTCAGATATTTGCGATACAACAATAACATATTTGGCACCTGATTCCCTTGTTTGTTACACTTCATCACCAAGTGAAAAAATGTGTTACGTACGTTTTCAAAGACATCATTTGGTCCCACGTTGGTGTCTTTTTACGTACGCAATCATTTTTTTCAACTTAGTTGTCAACTATTTCTTAGAATGCGAAGAAACCACAGTGTTTAAACACATTTTGATATTTCCAGTGTTTGGTTCGTCCCAACTACTGGATTCGACTAAACCCAACAGACTGCACGTCTGAACGCTAACCCGGCCACAGTGGGACGGCCAACTGGGGCGGGAAATGGGTCTAACCTGGGTGAGCATCATAATTACTCCAGTCTCGATCATGGCAAACTTGGAATTCACCGTAATGAGAAGAAAGTCGATTTCTCTGACTGGGGGGGTGGGGGCGAAGATGTGACAAAAGATCATTTTCCCCGGGGCTCTCCCATCGGGAAGTTGCTGTCCCCAAACCCATCTGAAATTGCCGTGTCATTCTTCATACATACATTTTATTATAACTAGATTTTCAGAACATGACCCTCCAGTTTTTATGACTGGGTACATATAGCTCACAACGCTCGGAAGTGCCGTTGTCCGGCCATCTGTGAGGTTTGTAAAACCACAATTTGCGTGTACGCTTCGCGCCCCAACAAATGGTGGCGCTCTGCTTAGATGTACACCAGCAATTCATCAGAAATTTGGTTGTGCGCCCCCCCCCCACCCAATTTGTACGCTTCCGCCGCCAACTGATAAGCAGGATTCCCTGCGATTCTTAGCGGTATAATGGCACGCCTGGATGCATGCTAAATTGATTTCCATGGAATATTTTCTTCTCATAGAGTAAGTTAACGTAACGTCTTTGAATTTAGAGTTGTTATAGTCTATGGTCCTTTACATCCTTATACGTTCAATTCCTACGGAAAATAAATCGACCATCTCTCTCGCAAATTTACGATTTTTTACATTCATACCGCAAAGGGCACCCGCATGTATGGAACCCTACCTTTATCTCTCAGCCTTGACATACGCCAGACAAAGTGTGATACTACGTGAGCCCTCATCGCTGGCATGGCCGCCAGGACAATTAGAGGTGGATCGAGGAAAGACGGGGGGGGGGGGGGGTGAACAGAGGCGTCACACCATATTCGCGTGAGTGTTATTGGTTTTCATATCGGGAATGCCTCAAACCGAGAATCTCGATGGACGTCCAAAATAAGTCCCAGCATTTGAAGCTCGGCTCAAATGTTATAGTTAGTTATCACTTCAAGCCGGAAATTCGACCCAAGTGCCCGGGGACGGAGAGGGGTTAGCCAGCCACGGGGTTCCGCGATGACGAGGGGGGGGGGGGGGCGCATCCACGTGTGAGTTGTCAAATTATATTCATCGGGGAAAGTTTAATGGTTTTTTAATGTTTTCATAATGTATGGGGCATGGCCAATGCCCCTCTAAACTGAACTGCTAACTGGCTAAATTCCCTCTGATTACGCTACGGTCCGATTCAGACATAATAAGCGTGTGAACAGGGTGTCACGATAACGATACGCTATTTAGGGGTACAGTACATCCATCAAAGAAATTTATTGGACAGAGAAATGAAACTGCCGACAAAAAGTGTAACGCTCAGAGCTATTGCGCAATCGGATGATGGCCTGCAGAGCTGTGCATATTCTGAAAACTCTCACGAGATGGGCCCGCGCAGGCCCAGTAGATGCAACTTGCGCAACGCACACAATATGTCGAGAGCACTAGCGGTGCACCGAAAGGCACTACATCGTGGCAAATGCCTTCGAACACAGCAGGAAACTGTGGTGGATTTGTCAAAAACGGATACAATATGAATAGAATCTTTAGTTTCTCTTAGTCATACGAAAAACGAGCTAGTGGACGATTTGACGTTTATATTTAGTAATTAGAACATTACAATGATCTGGAATTTAACCGAGAGTAGCCTAAAACGGTAAACTTTTATAATTGTCAACGATAGACACGTAGCATCTTATGCCTAGGCCCGTAGCTTGGGTGTTAATAGTAAACACGTCAGATTCTCGTTAACTTTTTTTTTCAGCCCCTGCCGTCGTCGTTGGTTCAGTCTTGGCTGACCTAAATCGGCAAGGGAGTTGTCTAGCTATTAAATAACAAATTTTGAGGAGCATATGTTTTTCTTTCTTCCGGGAATCTTCCCCCTTAGTTAAGGCCTAAGCTTCTTTCCTTTTTTCATTGTGTCAGGCTAATTAGGGGCCAAGTAAAAAAAAAAAAATAGTTTCTCGTCCTAACTTCGCTGAAAGTTTTTGCATGAGGGTGCCTTTTTTTTTTTCTTTTTTTGCTCTCAGAACGTCCAGAATACCCATATTTAGTACTGTATGCTGCGGTACCGCAGTGTTAGGAAATGAGCCTGATGCTTCCTTTTTTTTTTTTTTCTTTTTTCCCCTGAGGTTATAACCACCTATTGGCCAAAAAGCCATCCCACATGTTCCTTACATAGTTTGCATGGCATCATAGTAAGCTTTTCCTTTAAAAAAAAAACCATATTTTTAAAAGTTATCAAGTGAAGGTTTCAAAAAAAAAGAAATTTGACAATTACCTAAAAAAGCGTGCGGGCGGGGACGGAAACTTGCTTTTTTTTTTTTTTTACACTCTTGGCTTACGCTTGCTACAAACTTACAACAATACAAGACCGTACGTGGGCCCCGAGACCTTTCTATTGCCTGGTCTCATGCTAATTGACCCGGGTGTCCGGCTCACAAATGTCTGAATCGAATTTACCAGAAAATGGATGGAACTCTTCAAATTGGTAGGACATCCGACACGTTGTGACAATTGTGTGTTCTTGCCCAAGTGTATGTATGGCTCAGTAGCAGACGTACGGCTCAATAACAGGGAGTGCTAGCATTGTTGGTGTGGTGTCTGGCTAAATAGTAGGGAATGCTCGCATTATCGACCCCGTATCCTGCTCAATAGGCCCCCCATCTCATGAATGAAGGACTAGTTATGATAAACTGAACATCTATGCTGTTGATCTTGGAAACATCTTTACATTCCATCAAACTTTGATTAGGCATTACAAATGCTTGTACATTTGACGCCTCTGTGAACGGTGGAAATGTTACTGGGCGGCGGGCCCCTAGGGCCTCAGTTAGGCCTAGCCTAAGCAGCAGCCTGAGATATATGAGTGCCTACGTATCCCCATGCACAAACGTCTGCAACATTTCCCCGTGTCCACATATTCTGTCATGCTTTAGTTATAATGATCGTCAACGAGGACTGAGAAATCAACCTCATCAGTGGAGTTTTATTCTAAAATTTAGAAACACCACATATCTTTAACAACACGGTTTTATGTTGCCCTGACTTGTATCAAAATGCATACTCTCATGAAATGTGCTGTGTATCCGTGTAACAATATATTTTTTTTTCCTCCTGGAAAAATTCTATATGCTCAGTTCCTAGTACCTACAGCAGGTCGGTGACCCCTGTGATTGCAACATGAAGATTATGGAATTTATTCATTTATTGTGTTCATGGCAGTGTTCAGTTGATGTACAAGAATGGATCCAGCACCTAATATCAATCCACACTCGTCGATTTTATTCTTAATCATGTTGCTGTATTGCTGCAGGCAGTGCTACGCACATCCTGGTGAGTATGTAGGGATAGGGTTAGAGGAGGGAGTTCGGAGTAGCTGTTTGGTAATTGTCTGTGGAGTAGTTATTCAATAACACTGTACTTAATCGTTGGGTGGCAACATCTTGCAATCCCATGCGAGGGTATGCTCTCCCTGTTAACATGAGTCAGACAGACACTAAACACGCCAGCTCCACTAGCCACATATAAATCAGTCATCTAAAATCTAACAAAATACACCTTCCTCCAGCGGGATTTTCACGTATGTAATGGTATACTGCGAATGTGCATTTAATGCCATGATACTAACAGAGAACAATTTACATTAATTCATGAGCACAATTGATTCGCGGCATAGTTGATATAATAATGGGATTTATGGGATGCCCTGTCATAGATCAGCAGGACAATTTAAAACATAACCATGCACTCCCCCATAACACTAACGCCCTTCAACAGTATGCCCTTGCCACCATATGTTTTGTTTGCATTCGATACCTGTTTAATTTTTATATGATAAAATATACATGTATCTTCTATATGAACAGCATTATGAGTAGGACTATCTTGGAGTAGAAAAGATGTTGAAAGGTAAATTAATGATGCATGGTTCACTGTCCGAATCAGTATTATCCAAGCAAAGGTATTTTCAACAAAAAAAATCCACTTTGATTTAAAACAGAGACATATCTGTTATTTTCACAAATTAGCGATGGCTGTCGTAATGTTTTGTGTGTTCTGGCATTCCCTCAAACGTTCCCCGCAAAGTGTTGGAACAACTGATGATTACTTGCTGAGTGGACGATTACATTTGGTGAGAGGCTACGTCAACAGAGCACCCCTCCTTCCCCATTCCAAGCCAAAACACCCTTCTTCCCCATTCCAATTTTTGGGGAAATGTTCTTTGACGGATCGACAGTCTGACACTAATATTAGTTTTTTGATACACGCAGTTTTGTTCGAACTACTTCTGACTGTTTGTTGTGTTTAATGGATGCCCAGGCCATGCCTAGCCTAATTAACATATGCCATAACACCATGAATGATCAGCCAGCTTTTCTGCTCAGCAATGTTGTTCCAGGCCTAGCCTTAACCTCAATTTGAAGTGATACAAATAACATTGTTGGTTCAAAAAGCCACTTGCCCACTTCCCCTATTCCATATCTATTTTTTCCTTCTCAAGCCTACTTGCGAATTGTGTCGCGTTACACGTTTCATGCAAGGGGAGATGAAACTGACGGATGCTACCTCGTCAGTAGTTTTTTTAAATGCTATCAGCTTACCCATGCTATGCACGTCATTGGCAGATGCCGTTAACCAAACCCTGGGCGGCATTCCCAATTCGTCCCCATACTTTTAACTCTATTAAAGAAAAAATCGACGTATGCGGCGGCTGTTCCCTCATAACCACGTGATCAAACCTCCCATACTGCTGTACTGAAGACATGAGTAATAGTTTGGCGTTCGCTAACCGGAAATTGATTTATAAGGGGCTCTAACTTGTTCCTGCGTAGTTGTAGTTGAGATTTCTCATGCGTACGAATTGAATGTTACCCAACTGGTCTCGTTACGCGGACTATGGTCTAATCCAACAGAGGGCGCTGCGAGGCCGTCCACGTGATCGTGACTAAGAGCGTTACACTTTACTTCCGCCTACACCGTTGGATAGGCAGTTTCCATTCCCGTAGTTTGTAAGGTCCCTGATACCATCGAGCTCCTTGCTCAGCATACGCGTTGCGTATATGACCATTAACCCAATTGCGTTGGTGGCCGTTTCGAAACGCGATCATTTTCTGATATTGGAAACAATGTTACGCGCGCGTATATTTCGTCTATCTGTCCTATCAGCTGGGTTCCTAATTACCTTGCACGTATATTGATTCCCAGATTTTTCACTCACTGACCATTTATGCAAAGCTTTGGAATAGTTCCCTTGCTGACTTGTGACATCTTCTTGGTTAGTTTCGATTTACCAACTGGACTTCCTCGCTGTACTTGTTTGGAATTCGACGTACAGGGGCATCACGGGGAAGGACGAAAAAGAGCTCATCCACCCATCCACCGTCCACCCGCATTCGGATAATATAGCGCATAACTTGACGGCAAACCCATTGCTTGAGATTTATTTTTTCTCACCAAAACTGAACAAACGCGTCGGCGCATAACAAATTAGGCTAGCCGTCTAAAATGGCGTTGCTTTAAGAGAAGCACTCAGCTTGAGACACACTGCCAAAACTGGTAGGGTGGTGGGAACGGTGACCACCTCGTCAATTCCAAGGACATCAACATTAGCAATTTCGAGTGAGCAGTAAACCTTGACCATGTACCATATCGTGATACGTGGCGGGGAGTAATCACAGAACCTGTCGTATAGACGATAATCGATGTTCTACTATCACTACTATTACATACTATTAAAATGAATTGAAAAGATGCGCGCGTCAGTGCGAAACGCACGAAAAAACGCAAGCGCACATCGGCGTTGGATATATTTATGATGCACAATGCAATATTTGGTTGACATTGGAGAAAAGGGTTATTAACCAATAATGCACGTACTCCGTACGTACTAATACAAGCAAATCACTTCACTGTTTTGCTCCATGCATCACACACGTACTTTTACAAAGCATTCTCGACATTTTTCGATTTTCCTGCAAAATCTACGTAGGATCAAGCGTTTCGTTTTGATTATACTTCGGCTGCTGGTAAGGTGGATTGAATCAAAGGTTTCTTTTTGAAACAAGTCAAATAAACCGAAATTCCATAAAGAAATACGGTCATAAGGTATATGCTATCAAATTTTAAAACTGTCTAATAAGGATAATTCTACTGACCTAATAAATGAAACAGAAGCGAAACAAAACAGGACAATCCTACAATTTATTCTGATGATTCTAATAATGGAGGAGGACATATCCGCGGGCCGTTTATGTTTCATGTGATGGCTGCGGAAAACTAACCTACTCTGGTGTGCCAAAAATACATCAATCGCTAGGCTCATATTCGTCTAGAACACAACCTCAAATGGTGGGGGCTGGTATAGGTCTATACCGACCGTCGAGGTTCCCATACCACATTAGTTCGAATAAACTCGACCCGACAATCGGGCCCGGTTTTCACTGGACCTTGAAAAAAACTGGTCTCGAGTTCCGGATGGCGGTAGTGTAAGTCCAGTCTGGTGTAACCAGGAGGAGCTGAATGGGGGGTGGGGGGGAGTCGCATCCACACCAACCAATTATTGGTCAAAATTATGGCTTAGTTGGACATTTCAGCGAACGTCGGCGTTTCCTGAAAGGTAGCTCTGGTTACTACTCTGCGGGACCAAGGAGTTTTCCATTTTAGAGGACGCTACAACTAAGACAACAATGTTTATTTTCTTTATGGAAATCTCTACTCAATTGCCACGATTCGAAGTTTCAAGTTTATTTCCACTCTCAAACAAGTCATGCGCATTCTAACATTTGCACATAGTGAATTATATTGAAAACGAATAACAAATCTCCAATAAAATGCAATGCAATGCCTCCATACAATATAATAGACTATAAACAACATTCTATGCGCGACTTGAGACCAGAAATTTGCACTTTCCGAGTTGGTGGTCCCTGGCACAGGACACCGGATGAGAATTTGGGGTCGTTTTGTTCCTCTAATTTCTGCAATAAATTTGGCGGGCTTCTCGCTTGCGCTGTAGGAATATTATTATTATTCAAATTGTGTGCGCGGTTTAGGTATCAAAAATGGATATTTTTCGAAGGCAGCTCTGGATAATTTTCCTAAACCTAGAAAAATGTTACACTCTCTAAAAAATCTCTCCCCTTGAGAAAGTCCAGCTAAATTGCCGCAATCCATAGCCGAAGTGATTAACGGCATTCTTGGATCATTCTTTTGCGAGATTCGGATAAGCACACGGCGACGGCTCGTGTTGTGTTGGCTTCAGACAAGTAACCATGTTGAACAACCAGTACAGTTGGATTTTTTGAAAGTACCCCGGGTGATCTACGATCACTGATTCATTTGATTTGTTTTTTGTTTTTTTGCATAGTGGAGACTCGACTTCTAAATTATTCAGAAAACACAAAGTTTTCCTTCCTCGCGAAATTCCAACTAACTGGCACTGTTACTCTTGCCCGTATTTTGTGATCCCTTTGCACGGTATCATCGGATGTTTCTGCAATATTTTTCGTTAATGGACATAGTAATATAATTCCCTCTCCCAATATTCGAAGATTGTTGAAAGAGGATTGAGGGCCCGTTTGGTCCTGACAACTATTTTCCTGACAGATTGTCCGAATCGTGTTGCTGGGAGTTGATTTTTTTCAAAGGCTGGGTAAGCATTGTGAAGAAAATGTGCGCTTTTGCGTTTCAGTATTCGGTTTGCGTCCTGTATCATACACAATAAGTTTTCTGAATTCGGGACTATATTCTTTGCTCTCATCCAAGTTCCGATACGCCCATGAGGTCTAAGTTTTCAGGAGAACCGAGCCCTATATCAAACACATTTTTTTTCTAGCTACTTTTAGCCAAGTTCCTGGGTTTTAGTTAGTGCCATCAGCTGTCATTGCATCCACCGCTGTCTTCATATCTCAATGTATGTTTAAAAATCAGACCATGAAGTATAACCATGTGAAAATATCATGACCATTTTTGCGTTCCATTGCTTGGAAAATTTCATCTGCTTCACTCCAGTTTCCTACCGATAAACCACCTTCTCATGTACCATCGAACCCCGACTTGATTTTTTTTTTTTTTTGATATGCCATTCAATGAAAATAGAGGGGTCGCAATGGGGCAATTTTGGAACTCTGTTACTATTTTCATACGGGTTCTGGGTGCACCTCCTCGGTACTCCTACTCAATAGGCGTACCCGGCTGGTAAATGCACACGAATCCAGTCTCTCAATTCCTATAAACCTTGATCTGTGACTTCCAGAAAGATTTGCGTTATGGTGCAAACGATTTAGAGATTCTTTCAGAGAAACGGGCACGTGGCATGCAAAATTGCGATCGCAGTTCCTTTAGAATGCTTGGCTTTCAACGGGGCCCGTTCAGTGGTCCCCTGTACTCTCTTGGTGTAAGCGCATGTTCTCTAGCTATAGCTCTCGTATGACTCTGGCCAAGCTGAAAGCACCAGAACAACAAGCGCCTTCTTTTCCTCTATTTTCCTGTCATTTTCTAGTCTAGGGGGATTTTCCCCTTGGCTTTGGAAAATCCGTATAAGAGAACGGGCATCTGGCAATGAAAAATTCCGATCTGTGTCCTTTTCAGAGTGCAAGCCAAATGCTTGCTCCCAGGGGAGCAGTCCCCTGTACACCTGTTGGAGGCGCAAAACTGCAAAGCCTGTTTAATAGTTAGGAATCGCCCACCTCTGGTTTCAGTCACAGTTTCACCGGGTCACGCTAGGGAGATCTAATAGGTTGTGGAAGCTTTGTGAGAAAATTGGCTTAAATTCAACTGAGAGCAGATAATGAACAAGGCCCTTCGTTGGAGCCGGATAGGCCTAAGGCCTTCTCCTTCGACCCGAGAAGCACTATTTTCCAAATTTTCTCGTGTGCTACTAGTTTACGGATGGTGGCACTCCGCCGATATTCTAATATTTACTAGCTCTTAAATTTAGCTGGCAAACGTGTCGATCTACTACACCCCAACCCTTGCACAGCATCATATTATTATTACACCCCCCCCCCCCCCACTTATTCCACCCATGTAGGATTTCCAAAAACTATTACAGTTAGTCGGATTTAATTTCCATCCAGGTAGAATTTTTGAGATTCTTCACCCCCTAATCTTTAGACCCTAGCTACGTTCCTGCTATTTGGAACTACTTTCTCTCAGGGTAATCCCGAGAAAATAATTATCTGAAAACACATTATTTGCAGTGTTTTCCATTCTCTTTGAGTATATTGGAGAAGCAGACGATATATTCACATATCGCCCCAATTAAACACAAATAACTGTGGTCGCTCAATTAAATATTAGTTTCAGTTTGAGTCCGCTTTCCTCATTCGAAGAGATCATAGCGACCTGCCAAACGTAATCTATTTGCCATATTCAAGATTATCGAAACTAAAACACCGGCCAATCACTCGTTATTGGCTAGCCCATCGGGAGAGGTGGCTGAATGCAAGTGCGGTATGACTCCAGAAATGTCAAATATACGCGAGCTCGAAGGTGAAAGTGTTCTTATATTTTGTTGTATTCGATTTGCATAGAAGGTGATGGATCCAATTGGGGGCAGGGATTTCATGCCGAATAGAAGCCGAACACTGCGTAGGCAAAATCACCACTTGTACCACGCAGCGTGATGCCCGCATCATCTCAGATTCTATTGAATAATCTCCGTCATGAAGCCAACTAGCGTCTATATACATGGGCTGCCATTTTGATGGTCTTTCGCAATCATCATACTTATTCCTCCTTTACGTAATAATTAGATTTTACGGTTTATAGGGTATATTCCACACTCCGAATCCGCTCTTAGGACTCCTACCTTGATGATAGAATTCCACGGGTACGGATGTGAGATGCGGCCCATATAATCATTGTAAAAATCGCAATTTTTTTCGAAGAAAGATGTATGGTATTTCAGGAGAAGTCTGTTTCGTTGACATGGGAAGGTATTAGCAGCGCTGAATTACATGGACGGGTACATCGCTCCATGAAGCGAGATAATTCCCATGGAATATTTTTCTCGGTGAATTCTCGGTGATGCAAACCCCTAGAGATAGAGCTCCTTCAGACGCTTACCACGTCTGTTGCTCAGTTGAAATTCCGCATCTCGCTTTCGGGCACCTTTTGAATCCTAGCCTTAAGCCGTGGTCCCAAACACTGACCGATTCTTAGGCCCGATTTCATGAGTCGGTCGGTCCGGGCCGACTGAACTGGAATGTTAAAGAAATCGTCCAATGTGACCACTCTTCTTTTTCCATCGCCCGATCCCCGATCGAGTCGACATTTCCGACTCTAATCGGGCCGACCGAATCGTGATCGGCGGCCCAGTCTGACCCTCTTTGACCTCTTGCCGGGAGTTTTCGTGTTCTCGTTATTCACATTGTCGACGTAAATGGGGATAAATATCATGTTACCGAGGCGGTGCTGGATGCCTGATCATTACGATAACAAATTAAGATAATTCAATGGCGCCATGAGAGAGCACGTATCACACGTCAAGGTCGGAGTAAAACTTCTCAAAAATGTATAATTTATGTGACTGAATCGGACGGAGCTTCGTACTCATACTAGCCAAGTACTTTGCCCTCCATTAGTGTTATATTAACAGTGTTGTGTTGTACAGCGGGACGTAACCTAAGGCCTCTGTGACAGTTTGGGTGCATTCTCGTTTTAAGTGTTTTTGAACTCAGTCTATTAGGGTAACATACCCCAATGATAGGCTCTGCCATTTGATATCGACAAGTGCTGCCGTTAGGCCTATGTGCAAAGACTGACACTCAGAGTGTGTATCAACGTTATAGATTTATCCGAAGTAATACACGCCTAGCAACAGCCAGCAACGGCCTGATTTTATTATCGGAAACTGGGGCTCGTGCAAGAATTCGCGATCCTGTTCCGTACGTCGACATGGCTGGGAATTTGCGATTTCAGGGCACTGACGTTTTTCTTCCGGAATGAGCCCAAAATCATTGGAGAGCTACCACAAATCTGATCATGTACAATCACTGACCCGTGCTCCCCGGGGGGATTTTGGAGGGAATTTACAACGAAACATGAGAAAAACATTATCAAGTGGCTGTGTGTATAATTATGAATTATCGATCTAGGCCCGAACTGTTAGGCGTAACTTAGGCTAATGAGAATTAGGCTACTGTTTGATCGTGTTGTTCTATAGCCGACTGTATATAGCCTGAACACCAGTTGCGATTATAGGCTATTATCAAAATGCATCGATTGTAATTAAACAGAGCCGGGGCTTCGGTGGATGAACAGCTGTGGAGTGAAGCCGGCGGGTGGGGGGTTGCGAACCTTCTCGAATCATGACTTCACCAGACTTTTCATTTGGGGGATCAGTGGCTTTAAAGGAGGCACTGCCAATCATTGCCATTCCAGGATTCCATTGGGGAATATGGCTCAAAATGCACCCCACCGAGGCCCTGGCTCAATGAATCCACCCCATTATCCATTTATTTACATTCTATTAATTGCACTCATTTTTCCATCCCCCCTTATCTGCAGGACAGGCTAATCAAACAGCTCACACTTTTGGGGACTGAATCATCCAATGGTTGTGCCATAGGTCTCCTGTTTGGTTGAAGGAACCGGTAGGGGGTCGAGACTCGTACGTGGCTCAACTTTCAACTAGAGCGCTCGCAAGTAAAGGAATTCTGCAGCAACTACAAAGACTCTCAAATGTTCGTTTCCGTTTAGGAAAACTGATTACACAAGAGAATCAAAGGTTTATCGTTATCTTCAACGTAATAATACACTTCGAAGTTTACGGTGTCTACTTCCTGCACGGTACAATGCGTACCTCCATCAATATGTTAATCAGCCTTCATCCGGGTTCTTTATGACGTTGCACCCGGACAACAACACTTTGTTTACGTTCGTAAGCGCAAACTTAGAACTTCGAGGAACACAAGGGAAATCTTACGATGAGTATATTCAATTTAGTCAGTTTCACCAGGGATATTTACGAAGAAAATGAGTGAGATGGCCGGACCTCTTCCCTATCTTAGGAGCCACGATTCACTGCCGCTGAATTACAGGAAAGAGAGAATGCAGTTAACGAAAGTGACACGGATTCACAAGAGGAAAACTTAGCTACGGACCCTAGGTGTGGTTAGGACTGTACAATACTAACTGGTGTACATGCAATTTATTGAAGCGTTGTAAGGCGAAAGAAATTGAATGTGTTTGTTGCCATGAAGTGAATACTTTCGCAGCATTTCTTAACGAAGGGATTACTTGCCTTATGATAACAATGACTTTTCAAGCGTTTGTTTAAATCGCAGAGTGGGCTTCCCAGGGGCTCACTTATAATGAGGAACGACATTCGTGGACACAGCAGCAGGAGTGTGGCCATTCGATTAGACACGAAGTGAGTAGCCTAACTTACAGTGTGACCTTCAACTTATTGAGCCTAGGCCTAGGCTAGCCTACAGAACCCATTGTATTGAGGCCATTTGTGTATGCTTTTGTGTACAAACAAGCATCATAAAAAAGGGTTGGCTGGAGACATGTACACCTTGGGCATGTGCTAATACTAGTAAGTAATTCACAAATTCTAATATAGGCATGCTGCCTAAACCAACTCGGACATGCTGAAGATTCCACAGTGTGTTCAATTGTCCCCCGCAATATTTACACATTTTTAGGTTTGGTCCCGCATATGTTTCGCGCGCCCATTTTTACCACAGTAATGTATCGTCCCGCACTTGTCCCTCGTTTTTTAGTTCTCACCCCCTAGCATCTAAACAGTGGGCCTATACCTTCCAGTATAGCCTACTACGAATTACTAGTCTAGCCTATTTACTACCTAGCCTGTAAAGTTTCGTGCATATGGTGAGAATGACTTTTTGTCGGGAAGCAAGTGCCGAGTTTGCTTAGTGCTACCATGGCATATGAAAATATGGGCCCAAAAATGCCTCAGGACACACTGTCTCTGTCAGGCCCGATACATAAGGTGTGTGTGCGCGTCGCTATGAATATTTATTTCGTTGTAGTCATAGCAAAAAATTCTCATGCGTGGTGATGCCAATGAATTCTCATTGACCAGGCTTGACACAATGTGACAGTCCTGACACAGTCCAAACAGACTTTATTGCAATACCATAGCGTTTTATGACCTTCAATCAAATTCCCCTAACCTATCTAATTCCTGTTACAATTTATTCTACAACGTACCTCTGTCAGTATGCTGCTCATACAGGTTGGTGTCAACATGAAGAATTCAACACCTACCATTCCATTTGTGGAAGGATATTTTAGAATGTTGGTGAAGTCAACACCAACATTTATTCGTGAACGATATTTTAGAATGTGGGTTCCTGCCAAACATTTGCATATAGGTGCATGTCGGGATCTCCGGAATCTGCTTTTCGTGCGCAACTAAATTGCATTTGCATCAAGTTAATTCGGGTTTAGCAGTACAATTTTTTATCAAGTGCAACAGTAACCTTTTCATATTCAAAACTCTTATCTTGCGGTTTGTTTTCGGATCTTTTGGCAGATTTGCCTTATTCTTGACAATGAAATGAATGAGGTGTGTACTCAGCGCGTGCGTTGTCCCTTGTCAAGCACCACTAACGATCATTGTGGTCGATTGTAGAAAATTTGTGGCCTCTGATGCTAAGTGACTACTGACATTCGTCAAGTGCCACAAATTGTTCTCACGCAGAAATTGGGCTTTGCTTTCTTCCTCAGGTCCTACAGTATGCAGCATACGTAATTTGTCCATACTGGTGCACGGCCGACTTGGGAGAGGTGTACGCAGGGTGGTCCCAGAATGTATCGTGAAAGAGATCAAAGAGAATTTCCAGATCCGATGGCAACTACCTGTTTCTAATACTGATGAGGGAGGAGACATTGGAGGCTGATTGAGCTTGAAAGCTTTTAGTAGTGGATTAGGCCCCTTTATCAGTAGGGTGAATACAAATGCCTAGTTTTGCTGTTCTTCAATCTCATTGTAACATTTACTTTCCAATATAGACCTGGATCTGGGAATGAGCCTGAAGAATCAAAGGCTTATAATTGGATTCTGGTTTGCAAAGTTTTACCATTGTGCGCAGGGCAGAGTATTATTCAATGGTTTCCACATGTACTCCAAGCATACCCGCCACATTAAACAATCTTTCAATGTGCGTCTTATTGCAAAAGGTAAATATAGATCGCACTAATGCGTTAGGGAAATATTCAGTCCATGTGAAACTGACAAAGGGCAATCGGCAAAAATTGCACAATCACTGAAATGTTCAGTTTTTTGCCAATCATTAGAGAGGGGAAGGGGCCAAAATTTTGAATTTTCACCGGGGGGGGGGGGGTGGCTGGGGAGGGGGGAATCATGATCTACAGTCCGTGGGCATCTATTGGCCAGTGTTTTCAACTCTACTGTATTAACCATTCTATCAGACTTTCATCATATTTTTTTTCACGTTTTGTTAACGAATCTGATCAAAGTCATGAATTAAAGAGTGGTGCTTCTGCTCGAAATTGTACATAATTGGCTCCCCAGAAAGCTTGTATGTTCCGATGGAAAAATTATTCGTCATACTCCTCATATGACCCATGCTGATACATTAACCTATTTTGTTGGTTGGTTCGTGAACAGATGTAACTTGGTAATAAAACACAGTAGATACATGCACAAATTGGTAAGCATAAATACAAAGGTGTGTGTCCACAAAACCTGATCTCTTTTTTTTCCTCCCATCACTTCATCAGGCTCCAAATTAATACATTGAAATCTGATTAGCTAATCAGACAGTTGCCATGGCTACTGCTTGAAATATCTAGCTTCATGGTTTATGTGCATAAAGCTACTACAGATACACATGTGAAGTATAATTTGAGATGCATTACGTAGTTACAGTTTGTTCTCGGTTCAAACCAGGGGTTTCCCTAAGATGGGTGCCTGAAACCCCCAGGGGGGCGTGGGCCCCTTCCAGGGTTCGTGAAAAATTTCTGAATTTTTTGAATTTTCCCCACACAATGGTTGTTTCAACTTATTTTCTTGCTTTTTATTCCAATCCACAGTACTTGTATTGCCATGGACCTTTATCGCTACTATTATTTATATCACTCGATTCTTGAAAACTGGTACATTCGTGGACTAATCTTGCCTCCAACACCGGGTGGTTCGTGGGGGGATAAAGTTAGGGAACCCCTGGTTTAAACAATCAAGGTCCTAGCATGACGTTGTTGGTTCCAAATGATTCATATGAACATACTAAGCTAGCCCACAGTTATCAATGTAAAAATGAGGAGGAGGGGGGGGGGGGGGATTGTCACATATGAGGTACACATGCCCGCCTTAGTTGAAATCTCGAGGAGTTCACATCCGATTACCCGAACGGTGGTGGGATGGGACAAAATTGGTCCGCAGAGCATGGTGGTGATTTCGAGGTCACCCGAGGTCAAATTTGTGCTTTCAATATGTTCTAACTTCGTCGGATTTGGAGACAAAACTTCTGTGGATGTTGACTGTTGTTAGTCCTAACAACCTAAACGTCATTTCAAGGTCACAGCAAGTCAGGTTTGCATAGATCATGCCCTGTTTTATAACTTTTGTCATATTAAACAAAACCTTGGGGAATGTGGACAAGTGGTCATGAACAACAGGTGGGCATTTCAAAGTCCACTGGAGTACTGTAATTCCCTTTTAAACGAGGTCCACAAAGGCTGTTTCGGCAGGGATATAGCAAATTATACATTGCCAGGGCATTTACCCCCCTAAGTTGTACTGTACTGCATTTGTTGGTATTCCCTCCCATCATTCAATGGGTAAACACTACTACTTCTTCTATCTTTTTTATATTTGGTCATTGAGACAGCTTTTCTGGCTATGTCCAGAGTGAAAAAGAATTCCATTGACTGAAAATTCCATTTTTTATGTTGTTTTTGTCTCCTTGAGCAAAGTTCAGAAAGTGACTGAGCAATCACTTTGTGGTGTGTGTGTACTGTGTTTGTCACACTCATTGTTAGCAGATTCCCATAAAACTGATTAGACACATTTTGTTGAGATTTTGTATGTAGTGTCGGGGTTTGGGTGAACACGATCTGGACTAGATTTCGGGCACAAAAGGTTCACTATTAAGGAAGGTATTCGCTAAGTGCATGTACTTTATTGTTTGCTGATGTTACGATATATAAATATGAACCACAGGTAATTTGGTTTGGAATGTAGGTAACAGGATTGAGGTAGATAAAACTTGATTAGGGTCTCCAGCGAGGAAATATGATGGTCAGGTCATCTAATTTGGATAATTTAAGCAAAATTCAAGTGTCCAATTTTTACAAAACTTGTGAATATGATACTCCAGTCCTGGAATTTGCCATCCTATATTGAGGAACTGTGGTCATGCAATGTGTATAATTTGCAAAATTTCAAGGTTGTCCGATTTCATGAAACTTGGTGTTGATTACCTTAAGTTCTGAAATTTTTCACATGATTTGAGGTCACTGGAGGACATTCAGTGCCTAATTGGACATAATTATTCAAAATTTCAAAAGTTTGCCGTTCATGAAACCTCGGTGCGATTTACGTTCCACCTTCAGTCCCCATTTTTTTTTAATATAAAATAGATTGGGGGCAATGCAGGGAGGTCATTCAATGTAGCTTTCATTTGCTGATTTATGCAAACATTTTGAAGGACAACTGCAGGATTACTTTATAAAATAACTGGATAAAAAAATGAATGCGACAGTCCAAACTATTAGTTCAGGTTAAAACTTCCCATTACGGCGTTAGTGACAGTCCTTTGAAAGTTGTGTATGTGAAGATGTGTATTGTGCAAAAGGCAGCCCATCAAGGGAGGAAAAGACAACATAATATTCTGCTAAATGTTGCATTTTTCAACGAAATGAAACAATAAAATAATAACATAATTTCCCATGTTGTCCATGTGTGACGTCATGCGTTATTGCGCAATTGGGACTCTCCCCAAGTTCTCGGCTGATGGCCCAAACTGCCCAATTACTCCACATAGGAACATAGATTGAAATGGGGTTGGACTATAGATACAGTTTCCATCTCCAGGATATAACCTCTGAGGTATCCGAGCCTGCAGTTGTCCTCCTGTTTTTAAGTTGTTGGATTCCCTGAATATATGGAGGGCCAGTCCACGCTGGTCTTGGATATTAAAAGTAGAAAATGGGGGTAACGGAAAGTCAAGTAATGGGTTCTGATTTTGACTAATTTTAGGAAAACCACCTAAACTCTAGTGGGACATGGTCAAAATTCAGTCCCAATGAATTTGATCATGATCAGTGCCACTCATCGGGAGCACACTCAAGAGGGCTGGCAAAGATATCGGCTCTGGATTCCACAGTCATTATCTGTTAACTGGCAATTTTTCCCTTACGGCCTCCAAGATCCAGTTGCCCGAGGGTGGT
>JAODTK010000500.1:0-424454 GCA_026419785.1 Sclerodactyla briareus
GGCACGAAATGAGTAAAGATTGCCCTCATAGAGGCCTTCGTAATGTTGTGTGTTGGAACAATAATAAAAGTTACATTGGCTTCAGTGTACCCCGAGAAGCCACTCTCTGATCCATTATATCAGAGGTGGGCAATGTGATATCGTACTCAGCGTAATCCGTTAAGCCGTTGATGGTGTATGAGGTGTCCGCCAGAGTAAAAACTGTTCCAACGATACCCGTGGAAAAAAACACCGGGGCATGCTAGTTGGCGTTTGCACGTTGGAAGTCAGTGAGTATAGTGTGATGAGAAATCCTGTCGCTTGTCGATTGGTGGATTCCCAGTTGACCTTCAGTTCACCTGGCATCATTGCGGATACGCTCGTGTTCTCTACTTTGATGGTGCTGAAAAATATTCGGAGTAGTTAGTACGTGATAAGGTTTTGTTTCAAGCTGTTCACACTGGATCATAGCGGGCAAAAATAGTGGATATATTCTACTTCACATTTTGCTTCATTTAAAAAAAAAAAAAAGGAAACATTCATCTATTCTGTGCATGAGATTTGGTCAGATAGTTTTGTTGCATAGTCCCCTTGTTTCATCGAAATGAATACAAACTCAAAATATCAACAGTTAATTTAATTATCTCTCAAATCCATCTGATTAGGGCAGGCTTTCAGCGAAGTACTGCAGCGAAGGCTATTCAGGGAAATATAGAACTTGAGGAATACAGACGTACTGTTAGGACCAGCCGAACTGGGAGACCCCCAACTTCGTATAAAAGACGTGAAGAAGAAACGAATGAAGGGCTCCGAGTGCTGTATCATGGAAGACGACTTAGTCCGTTATTGTTTTTCACAAAAGGATCAATCATGAGGCTACCACTGACAACACATATTCGAACTTGGCGGTGTTTTCATTGATATTCTAGGAACCTTGCCCAACGTCCAACGCCAGTTCGGCGGCGACCAAACAATGGAACTCGCCGATTCCTCCCGGCCCTCAATTTGAGATGTACTCATATCGTCCTCTTTTGCAGCGACGTTCCGCCCTCCCATACATAAGGAGGTCATCAACATCTTCGATCACAGCAGACTGCGACATCTTGTTCCGCATTGAACTTTGAAGCGAAAATCCACTCACAAATCAATTTGTATTCCGCCAGCCGGAATAAAATTTGTTTATTGAGGAATTTAATCGTTATAGGTTTCGTTTTTTTTTTTTTTATGTGTTGTTGTAGGTGAACACTGATAAAAGTATCGTATCATAAAAAATATCGATAAAAGGCATAGTATCAGTGTGATGTGAAAGCGCTTTGCTCTTGATGTTGGGACGTTATCTTGGGTGAGTTTCGGGCGAGGTAGGGTGGGGCTGACTGAATGCGGTATGCTGATAATGTCGTTGCAACGGAAAGGGGGTGTCCCCCTCACCTGTAGAAATCTTCGCATTTCAGTTGGCTCAAGATGCAGTCGGAGTGCAAATATGGCACGCCTAAACGGCCTTCATCATTGCGTTACCTTAAACAAATCATATTTTCAACCGGAGATTCATAGAGAATTTGGGCGTTCAGATTTGCAGAATCGATACCACCATTTTGTCACGAAAATAATTTTAAATGTTATCACACAGAGTCCAAGGGAAGGCCTGTGCGGAAAAGGGAAGCGTTACAATGTGGTGCAATATAGGACACCTGAATACACCCACTCAATTCACGCACTGACAAGCAAATATAAACCAACAATCTCCTACAAAGGAATAACCGCAAAATGGTTGGTGAAAACGATAACTCGATGGATGAAGGCATGCTCTCGGGTCCTTACCGTCACACGATGTTTGTTGTACATGTGAGGGGCTGGTGGACATTTCGCCGTTTGTACCCTCTTCTGGCGAGAACCAATTCTGAAGGCGACTTAGTCTCAACTACAGCCCAGTGAATGATTCAGAAGATCTGTTCCCTCTGTACCTCTGTGTAATCGGTTCACTCTCTGCAGCAACCCATATGGACGATGTATGAAGTTTTACGGGCTCATCACCGAGATCTTCTGAATAATCCCAGGCGGCCATAAAATCCCATACTTGTATCGTCAACGTTGAAGACAAGACGAGAAGTTAGAAACTGCTGTATTCAGGTAGCACTGTCGGAAGTTCGGTAAACGTTCGGTAAGAGATGTGTAAGATGACCGATTTTTTTCGTCTGGATAGAAACCTGCGATTTTGATGTCTCATGATTGTCAATATGTTGTCAACTTCAATTTTATATACGCAGAAATGGTCTTCGTCTGCCTGGCATCTCAGTACTAGACGATTTCAATTCAATATTCCCCGCCGAAGTCGGTGATTCATCACCCCTTTGTCTATAAAAATTAAAAAAGATGAGCGTTTATGTTCGGTAGAATGGAAGAGAAGCGAACTGCTTAGGTCGCTTTTGACAAGAAATATATTAATTACTATGTATGCGTATCTCCTTAGTTAGTGACCGCCAGGTCTCAACACTCAACAGATTTTACACGAAAGTCAGTACAGGACCACAATAAACATTAAAGAGCAGAGTTGAAGTTTAAATTCTACGTCATCAGAAAGTAAAAATTGCATGGGTAAATCCCCATCATTTGCATGTCATTGATACTGACGCGTAGCGAAAGTGATATCGCAGCAGGCAAAACGCAGGCGGGGGAGGAGTCCGAACATTTACAGAAACGAGATTGGCGTGTTGATATGTTAATCCCACAATTTTGAAGGTTCAATGGCCATGTTGAATATGATTTGTTGTCATACAAGTCAGCAACCTTTTTTATGGCGAATACCTACATATCCTATCTTCGGTGATGAAACAGTCCCAACTGCCGCGAAAATAAATTACTAATGACTTTCTGTGAAGTATCGTTAGCGTGTATCTGGGGGGAACGCATATTACTTACCGTAGGGCTCAATGTGGCTAGTATGTGATATAGTGGTATATGACACGACATGTGACCTGTCCAGGAGCACTTCAAGATGGACACTCCACGTCTTCGTGTATATATCCCGTCTGTCTGTATACTCGCTTGCTCGGTATTTATACCTTCCAGAATGACATCGGTGACATTGACGGCAGGATCCTGATGACCCGAACACGTCATTCAGTTCAAAAACCAGGATTAACACGAGTGTAGGTAAACACGTAAATGTTCCAGATCCATCTGAAAAAGTAGGTGATTTTCAAAATATAATTATTGCAACACATATGATACCACTTGTATTAAGGCAATGTCAAATGTAACAAAATTGCTTCAAAACTGGCAGTTGAAAGAAAAATTAAAGTTTGCCAGCACATGGTATATCTTTCGATAGGAGGTGTGTGAATCTGGAAATTGTTATGATGAATATGAAGAAAAACACTGATTTGCCTATGTAGTTTATTGGGCTCTAAAGAACAAGTGGAACCGCCCAAACACACAACAAGTCAGTATAACGCCCCCACCTCTACTATCAATTATAGGGTCACGCCAGTCACCCGAACACGAAAGACGGTTTGCCCTGATCAAATTTCAACGCGGGCGGAGCGGCACAATATTTCATAGAATCGCTTCCGTCGCATGGCAGAAATAACGTACGTAAATGCAGGAACAGAAGGGCCTACATGCAGTGTTCTATTCATATATATTCAAGAATTTTGTGGACAAACTGAAAATATGTCACGAATTAACCACGAGGATGGTTCGTGTGGGGTGGTTAGGTGATCGGGGTGCTGACACAAAACGAGGAGCCATGTCCGAAATTCGTCAGCGTGTGAGGGTGAGACCGTGTACTGCCACGCGCACGTAACAAAAACCAAAGGACCCAGTGATTCCTTTGATGCGCCACTGAACGACTGAGGGGATGTTTTGGTTCCTGTCTTATACATATTATAATCTTTGTACTAAATTGTCTAGCCTTGATTCAGACTGGTTTGACAAGGGTTGATAGCACATGCGTTCGATGTTGCACGGTTCGTATTATTATCTCATCGGTCCCGAAGGGGCGGTGAGATTGTGTCAGATTAGCAGTTTCGTCATTTCACCTAGATTTACTGGTGTGTGCCATAGCAACGGTTGCTATAGTAACCATCGTGGTGGTTTGGAACTATCCAATGAAGTGGTACTTGTTGTGGGGGACCCATGGGTGGGGTGAATTACTGCAATGGGTGAACTCGCAAAAGTGTCCGGTTGGTGTTTGGGGTGTGTGAGTTTTTTTGGTGTTTGCGTGTCAGTCAGAATTTTTGATGGTTTCTCACAATATCTCCAGTTTGGAGGTGCTGAAACAAAGTGAAATTCGGAATACGCTCGAATAGTCACCAAACACAAATTGCTCTCAAAATTAGAAGGGAACTATCAAAATTGGGGCATTAGGAGGCAAAAGACAGATTTCTTGGCAATTTCTCATTTTTACGGGTTTTTCACTATTTTCAAGATATTCCCTATTTCAAAGGCTGAATTGATTGAACTTTGTAGCAATGTGAAAAGGCACGAATAACAACTTTTCACATCACTCAGCCCCAAATGCTGATAAATGTCAATTTTAGGGGGGAAAATAGCTTTTGGGCAAATTTAAGAATTCTGAAAATCTGTGTTTTTGGTAATTTAGAGATTGGGAGAACTTGATATTCCAAATCCAGCAAGAAGGCACAAAAGTATTCAAAACAACGGTTTGCCAGATTTTTTTATGTTTTTGTAAAATTAACCGAAATGTCCATGAATATAACATTTTGGGGGGAAAATGCTGTTTTCAGACATATTTCGACATTTTTTTGAACATTTGCAACTCGCGAAAAACAGCAAGTAGGAAAAAGAATAGTTCCACATTCGCCGTGAGATCTCTCAACTCCGGGGATTCCCTCTTGTTTTCCATCAGTTATGTCACGACATCAGTGGTGCTAGGTGCATATAGTGTTAGTCGCGCCAGTACATGCTTGAAGGCGCGAGGCGTCGCTCGTAGATTTCGGATATTATGTACAACTTGGATATATTTTTAAATTGTTTTAAAACAAGCATCACAAAATACACCGACATACACACACCACACACACGTACACATACAAACACACATGCATGACTGCGAACGTCCTCGTCTCCAGCAAAGGCAATAAAAGAGGTCCAGGTTCCTGCGCATCTAACTGGGTTCGTAAATGATAATCACCGTAGCATGAACAACACAGTCGGACTTGGAGGAGAGTGAGTGACATTCGTATATTTCCAAATCAATCCCCAAATACTTCGTTCCCATTACATAGGTATACCTTGGTCAACACGCTGCTCCTACCATCCCTCGGCACATCCTCTACTACACTAAGCGTCGACTTCAGATCTTGGCAAGACCACTTGGAACAGGAAACATGACTTGTTGCACGTACTCCATAGCACCGGACGGCACATTCTACAAGAAATAGGAATCATAAGGATTCAAAGTCTGGCATGTGAACGCGATCTGGGGTGAGAAGGTTACGGCCACTAATCAGGTTGAAACTCTCTTTTCTCTGTTAACAAAAATTTAGAACAAACGGGGGCATGTGTCTTTGCTTACAGTTGGTTGTGAGATGCTGTAGCAGTCTACTAGAAGTCAGACATACCAATCCGGGGTATAGAAGCGTACCGTAGCATTTGAACAAATCGAGGCAGGAACTGTTATATGCATGCATTCATCACCAAAATTCATTCACAGAATTGATTATAGCAATAGTCTCATCCAAGGACATAGAAGAAGAAATCAGTTAAATTAGTCTACAGCGATTCAGAATGTTGCCACTCGGCTAGGGCCGTCAACAAACCCAGCGCCTATGTGACACCAATGCTGCGTGCACTGCGTACACTGGCTGCCTGTCGAGAAAAAGAACAAACAACCAACATTGCTCTCATGGTATACAAGGCACTAAATCGTTTAGCTCCAGTGATTTATCCGATATTGGCTTAAAATATAGGGGCGACACCTATGCGCTGATATACCTACATGAAAGAGTACCCATTCAACGTCTCGGGCGAAGGTGGTGTTGCTGTACTGCGGTAAGTACTTGGTACATTCTACCACAAAACTAACGGTCTTGAAACAACCATGAGCATACGAGGCGTGGAAGAGGGTGAATATACGGTCTCTCAAATGCCTAAGCTTCGAAGTATTTTAAATATGATAATTGTAATATGGCTCTTTGCGTTCAAAACTTCTGAATACGGTATCTGATGTAGATCAACCCCACAGAAAAAATAGTTCCCCCAACTTACTGTGGCTGCGAATTCTCACAACTGCTTGAAATATCTGACATAATATCCAATAGCACCGACTAGATACGAAGCCACTTTTTCTCGACATTTTGCGCCAGCGAAATTACTCACATAACTTATCATCCTCGTGAATGTCTTTCGTGACGTATCACTTTGTAACAAATTTTTGAAAGGCAACATCTCAGTGACCCTGATACGCCTTTTCATGGTAACTGATTTTGATATGTTTTCTCTTCCTGAATTAATGTAGAAACAATCCAGTGCACTTCCGATGTCCTTTCCCCAATAACGTCTTTACGAGAACAAATCTATGGGGCCCTATTGCAATTAACGTTTCATCCTGGCTAAAACAGACAGATCTAAGAGAGTATTAGTAGGTGGCAGTTGACAACGAACGAAGTACATTCTTGAGGCTGCGAACCGAAGAAAATACTTACCTTGACAATTTATCCCCATCCAACCGTTTCCACATTTGCTATCGCCACACACACCGGGGTATGAGCACAGGATGAAAACGCTGCACAGGACCAGGTCTGTTTACAGTGCACCGCAAATAACCCGGTGTACATCTGAATTAATATAATGAATGAACACATAAATAGTCTGGGACGAGCTTAATGATCATATGTATTATAATTATCATTATTAGCCCATACGCGCTGTTCATAGAATAATATGTTGAAATCGTAAAAACGGAAGATGGGTTGTAAGTTGACGATTAGCCTCACGGTCGAGGAAAATGAACTTCCGGATGCCGTTTCTCCGTAGGGCATGATCTTGCTTCAGAAGAACGTTACCGTATGATGGAGTAACCAAACTTCACCCATCTACACATTTTACTCCCTTCCCATCGAAAGAGGTGGATAGTACAAAAAAAATAATCTTTCGCGAATTGTGGAACTTTAGTCTATCAACTACATAATCAGTCTGAACATTACGTGTTTTTTCGTGTCTCGATGTGTGAGAAAGGAACGATAAATTTTGTCAATCCATATGACGGTGGTTCTCGCAACAATTTCCTAACACGCGTGCTTTGTCCCGGCTGTTACTCAATGGGAAGGAAAAAAAGTATGTACGGTACGGATGTGCACTATACACGCAACCCTATTCATGACTGCATGCGGATGTTCCTTGGGTCCATGTAAACAAGGCGTGTATGTAGGCATCCGTACATTTCGTATGCACAGGTCCTGCGGGCTTGCGTGACGACTGGATTTGCTCTATTCTACTGACGGTGAATTGCATTAACTTTGTACACAAATTATCAGCGTTTCGTATTTTGCCGAAATTTTGACTTGCTTTCAACATTGATAAATCAGAGAAGCTGCTCAATCCGTGTTCCTTTTCACTGTGATGGTGAGCGAAGCTTGTGACTACTTCATGAGTTGTGGCCTAATTTTATGATCAGGGGACGGCAAAATTGGAACAGTTGTCGTTATTAAACCCCGCGAGTTTAGGTTACACGCGAGTTGTTTTATTAAGAACCGTACCTCGGTATATTCTGCTTGAACAGTACCGTTTTCTTCCAGACTAATGTACTTCGACGAAACCGCTCATATCAGGTAACAGGATATCATTTATTTGCGTGCCAGGTCTGGATTCAATAACCAGGCAGTTAATCCACGTTCTAACACCACTGCTGCTTCGCGCTGGCTTCGACACGCATTGTCTATCATGAATGTCCTCGTTCACACATTAGGATCCGTCATCGGTGTCCAGGGAACAGCTCTCGAATGGTTCAAGTCATACCTACACGGTTCTCACAGGTCGTCAAGTTGAATAGAGTGATGCCCCTACCTCGTTACATCACAAAGAGTTACCAATAGGCCTCTGTCCTTGGTCCAGCTCTCTTCACCACCTACACCCTTCCTTTTGAGAAGATAATCGAACGATATCCTCTCGTATCACAGATGGCCTCCAGTTATACACATCGTATAATCTGCTGTTGAGTATTTGTTATGGGAAAAATATACTTTTTGCAGTTTCAATTTGTTTTTCGTGGCCTGTATCCGTTTCAAGTGTAATTTATTATTTTTAATAGATTTATATGTTGCGTACTGTGCCACTGTATTCTTTGTATTGGTTGAGAGGTATATTCTTTTTCATTGGAGCTTTTTCAAATACCAGTTGGTTCTTAAGGGTTTTCACTACAGCAATTTGATCTTCTCATTCATTTTTCATTCTCTCATTTGGTAAAGCGCCTTGATACTTTAGTGGGGGACGCTATTTAAGCCCGAGTTTTAAATTTATTTGAAAGATTACGTCGTAAGTGTGTCGTCGGCTATTCCGCTTGTAAAAATGATAACGTGACCCCACTAGGAGGATGTAGTTCACACTCGCCGAAGGTGTATTCTTCCGTATACGACATTATCCGCTTTATTTGGGGGACAGGTGAGAGGTCAACGGAAGTTGAAGTTCAACCGTCATTTTTTGTGGAAATTGGGAAATTTGTCAGACATTGTCATATGTCTTGGGTCCGGACATAGGTTTTCAGTAATGAGGCGAGGGAATTAGTGTTTCGCGGCATCTCCCTGATATCTCATTTTGTTTAGGGGGACACACTATGAGGTTCCTTTGGTCCTGTAAAGTTTACAAAGTTGCGATGTTTCGCAGCCTTCATTCGAAAAGTAAGAGCATAGAAAACTCAATGATCGGGTTTTAATTGAAACCTGTACCTGTGTCACAGTTAAGACCTGAAAATCCCGCTGGGCACAGACATCCTGTGGTTCAGGATAGCAAATGATTGCACCCCGACATCGGGATCAGGGTCGTCTTCCATGGTTATTACATTTATATGTGCCATTTCGACCGAAAACATTCCTTCCGTGAACTGCGAATGAAACAGAAACAATAGGATGAGTAAGTAACCTCATTTCACAAACAGTAGCGCTCTACTGATTCCCTCTTCATGTTTGCAAATGATTACGACAAGGGCGCACCGCTGGGGGAGTTCGAGAGTCGTGACTCCCACACTTTTTGAGGCTCTCTCCAAACGTAACGTTTCTTACACACACAACACATAACACACACACACACGCCCACACCCAATGTCATACATACATCCATACACACACATACACAACTCACACAGCACACTGCACAGTTGCTCAACCTATGTTGTGCCCCCTCCACGCTTTCAGCTTGGGCGCGAGTGACGAACGGCAGCATGTTTTTGATCTCATACTGGTTTCTTCTTCTCTTGATCACCGATAAGTCTAATGCTTTGGTAGAATGCTTGTTCCGATCAATCGAAATACTTTTTGGCTTTCTCATTGGGAGTACAAGAACCCTAATTTTTTGCCTTTGGTGTGAAGCGGAGGTTCACTATTTGGTGAAAAAAAAATATGACTATTGTGAAAACTGATTATTTTTGGACCAATTTCCTTTCAGGACCGATAACTCGAACCCATACTTGGTATGTGGGTTCCCCATGGTGAGTACCCACGGTCGCTATGTTTTTTGGGTCATGGCAAAGGTCAGCTGATATTAGCAGGGGTCACAGTCTGTGCAAAACCTTGTGGACATGATAAAGTCCAGAACTCTTGTACCATTGAGCTGGGAGTTTGGTGTTTATCAATCATCCGTTAATCCCATTTTGGTCCTGGTCACCTAGCCTTTTGTCTTTCTGTTTTCAGCATTCTCCTGTATTCCGTACTAACAATATTCCGGGGATTCATACCTTACGTTGACTTGAACTGTCCCTACAATGATGAACAAAGTATTGTCCTCGTTCATAACTGCAACCTGAATGCAATACCATATTTATTAGATATATTGAAATATATCTTTATAGATTTTATATAAATATTTTATTGATTTTTCCTCCCTCAAATACTTGCTACTTGCGATCTGGTCTGAAAGCATGTTTTGCCTATTTTATTCAAAATCAATTTCATATAAATAAACATGGACTCGCACACAACACATGCAAACAACAACACGCACAGCAACACACACACACACACACAACACATCAACACATACAAACACACACACCTGAAATTTTCAGCGCAGTTATTACCGGACGTTCACGTATATATATGTATAGGACAGACATACCCGTGCTCAATACTTTGTTTGGAAAGTTTCCCCACGTATCGGCATGTAGCCGGGTTAGGTGTATATCCTGTTTTAAGGGTGATTTCCCAGTTCCTCCTAATTCCCACCACCGTCCTTATTGCCCGTGTTATCTAAGGTTCGGAAGCACCACTCTGGACTCTTTACAAGTTTCTTTGAATGCTATGACTGGAATGCAATATGATTTGGGGGACCTAGTTGATTCCTGTATCTTGGGTACTTCAGTCCGCGATTTAGTAAATCATTTCATCTTAATTGATAAGCTGTTATTTAGTGTACGTTTCAACCGTGGCGTGATTCAGTCGTGTTTTATGGAGTCGACGCAAGTTCATCCAAATCTGTGTTGATGAAGTACTATCGCCTCCTATGTCATTGCTTCCATTTGGATTAATCCTCGTTGCACTACTATTTGTATTACATTTACACCTCATGGGGGATCGTGCCATAACTCACTGTTTCACCTGAACATGTATGCTGATGATACGACACTATAATATCAGAAGGCAAATCGATAGCTGACCTAGATTGTAAATCATGAAACAGGTCCGTATCAGCAATTGGTGTTATATAACATGGTGATAACATGGTGATAATATAAACAAAAAATGGTGGGGGCTCTATTGTGCGCCCATCTTTTTATATTCTAGTGTGGTTTTGGAACGCTTACTGTTGGGCTGAGACAGCGATTGGATTCCTTTTTTATACCTCATTTCGGCCGCATGTCGGTAACCCTCTGCAGGATCCCGTTTATCTGATGACAGGGGTTTCGGGAGGCGGGGAAAGTAAGGTTAGGTGCCTACTTCCGATCACCAACTTCACTTCTTTCGGGCATATGGGCGCGCTTCCCGGAACACGATCCTGCCCCCCGTGTCCTGTGTGAACGGTATCCGGTGGGCTGAGGCTGACCACCGGACGTCCCCCTGTAGCTCATAGTAGGCTCAGCTCTCGAGGGTATTCGGGGAGTGGGGGGAAGATGGGTCAGGCCAAGACCTGGTCGCTTGCCCGGAGGAGGCCGGGCGATTGGAATCAGGTGATGGAGGTCGGCTAGGTTGCCTTTTCCAACAACATGATTATATCGAATCGGTTGATGCTGTCTAGGCCGGGTACGAGAATGAAGGTTCTTATACTAAAGTCCACTTGGTCAATTCATTCAATTTTATTTCGTCTGTACTTAAGCATACATACAATGTACCCATAAGTATAAACAGGACACTAGAGAAACAATAGCCAATTACCGGTACGTTCGAGGTGTTGTTTTTTGGTGTGGACGAACACCAGACATTGCACTTGAAAGGCAACTTCCCGCCCGCCAGTCAGGGAATAATAAAGTGTTTTTTTTTCCCAGAACCCAGGCCTAAGATCCGCTAAGTAAGATTCCAGGAAATCTGGTAGCCTTCCCATAACATTAATATTGTTTAGTTAACAGCAGGAAATGAGTTTTTGCAATGGCAGTCAAGCGTCCCCTGAGAATGCGACTCCCACCATCCAATCAGAACTGATTATCCTGCAATGACTCCGTACAGAGATGACAAACCTGCCTGTTTATACAGTGGAACGAAAGTGACCTCAATTGATGGGGAACGTATTAACGCATTAAACCCTCCCCAAAGTTCACGCAGCATTGTCTGATACTGAATTCAATACTTCGATCGTACGGGTGACAATTTCCCGTCGAAACGGCCTTCTAGATACCGAGATCTATACCAAGTCTACGACTTGGATCGAAACTCGGCGCATTCCCAAGCCCTTTCAATGGCTTATCAAAGTCAAACATTCATATATTCACGCTATGCAACAATGAAGCAAATTGCATCGGGGAAAGCCCACAATTTTTCCCAGAAAACGTACGCTCCGCAACTCCACGAATAGAGTGTGTCCGTCTTTAATTGCTTGCATCGAACAGAGAAACCTTACATTGATGGGCCCGCCAAATGGCACCGCAAAACCAGCACCACCACTGGTGTTTCGAACTGAGGACATACCCCGTATCTCACACAGGTGAAAGGCCTCAAATTTGCATGGCACTTGATAACGGCGGACGGTCGTCCAACTTTTCCAACTTTCGCAACTGTTTTCTAAAAGGCCCAAGATCGCGTTCAGAAGAGTACGAAATCTCCCAGTCGTCCTATTTCCATGCGGTCTAGCCCTAGCAACCCGAAATTGAAGACGACACTCTTCTTAAGAGGTGATCGCAGGGCCTCTAAATACAACATGGCACCCAAAGCAGCAACGGTCAATCGCTTCCCCAATCAGAAAACCCTGATCGAAAAACTGTGTTTTGAAAACTTGCCCACAGTCGTTATCACAACACCTCTCATGGAAGGGTAGAGCATTCCAGTGATATGAAGCAAGTTTAGCCGAAAGTACGATCACCTAGGATTTTTTTTGCGACACGGTGGAACCACAATAACCTATTCACCAGAGCACGCGTGGACTGGAGGTTTACGACGTTCCTCGCTCCAAGAAAGCCAATGCGATTCATGAGTATCTGTCAGATTCCCATTCCCCAGTACTAGCTAGCAGCGCAATTGTGGACACGCTTTCACTTCATTAGAAGATAACGGCTTTTACCGAAATCAAATTGTATCAAGAAAGATGCACCGCCACAATATGCTTACCACACGATGAAGACCAAATAGTAGCCGAATAGCCGAAAATACATGGTATTAGTGTGACGATAACGTATCGATACACGGGCATGGGACGAATTAAATCACCGTAACGCCCCGAAGGCGTCGCAGTCCCAGCCGGTCAAGCCAAGTTCCAGCTATAAAGACTTGCAAAATGATCAACATTTCTCTCGACTTTACAGAAGTTCCACCCATCATTATGAGTGTTTAGCCTAGCATGTGGTTTCACGAATGCTCAAATTGTCCATCGGCTTATATAATGTTAACCTAATTAACAATATCACGGACGGTTTATTACTGACTAACATCGCATGCCATCACAACACGTGTCAGACTTACTGCCAGATATCCGTCTTAGTCAAAGCCATTCACACCGGTTAACTCAATGTTGTTACAACAAAACAACCGCAAGTTGCAACACAAAACGGCCCCTCACGGCACAGGCCACGACATATCAAAGTGGATTTTACTGCCCAGATTTCCGGTCCCAATATCCGTTTATATCCGCAATACTAATGGTGAACCATCGTCAACCCTCTCCCTTCTAACTAATACACCGTTCACAGTCAAAAGGTTACCGTGTTGACCACTATCCCGCGCTAAACCCCGGCGGGCCGAGGCATCCACCCCTCGATGTTGGAGACACGCCGCCGTTCGACAGGTTTTGTTGATATGTCCCCAACAGGGGCACAGACATGGTTCCATTGCATCTGGATCGGCACGAGAGGAGAGAGAGGGTGGTGGGAGGGCTGAGGGAGAGAGAAAGAAAAACAAATACAACACCCCAAGTACCAAGTTACAAACACTCAGAACAATAATAACATCAGTGATCATGTTATCAAGTATTAACACTAATTAGTGAACATGAAAAAAACTGTTGATAAGTTGAATTTCAACATATCATAAATCGAGAACAGCGTCTGGTCACATATTTCCTCCTGTCTTTAGGACCAGAATAGCATAGAGAAATTCGCAGGAACTACTTCAAAATATTCAGCAAACGACATACCGGGTTCGAACTCACCGATCTTCTGGCGACTCTCCACCAACTGCGCTGACCACTCGGCTCCACTGCACTCAATCCGGACGTGAGAAATCGCCATCACTAACGTATCACTCGGGGACTTGTCCAATACCATCATGTCCATTAGGAGCATCCGCAAAGTAGTGGGTGAACATTTGCGCAAATGATGACCTGGATGAATGGACCCCTATTTTTCTATTTTTCGTGGATTTTTCATTCTGGTCAAATGATTTAAATGAACCAGCTTAAATGAGGTGCATGATGAATGCAAATCGCAACCAAAGAGCCTTATCTAATTACTGAAACGCCAAGCCAACCACCCACCAAACGAGAAGCAAGGGGAACTAATCTACGGAACATCCCCGCCACCAGGATGGCGGGAGAGACTTTCATACATTACGCCAACAACCAAACCAGAAAGCCAAGAGACTTGGTGATTTGACCGCCTTCATAACCTTTCACTAAAAGTTGGGATAAAAACTCAGATTACCTTTGACCTGACTACAGGGGAAAGTGTGGATTACAGACTGATATATTTGTGGGATTACCTAATAGATTACTTTTCAAACAAGGAATAGACCACATAGACTTTCCTCTCATGCACAGAGGACGCTGACCTGACCCCAAAAACGTAGGGACCATGTAACTATTCAAGGTGAACTCACATTCAAGCATGAGTATTGGGAGTTGCCAAGCCGAAACTGGTGCAGGGTATAAAAAACAATTCAAAACTGTTACAATCTGCTCCCAAAAATTACTCTCTGTCTAAACCAACAATAAAGGGGTATATCCGCTACTCCCCATAAGAAAGCTGCATACCAAATTTCAACCTGAGCACAGACCAACCATTCGGGGCTTTAAGTAAAAAAGATGTTAGACTTTGACCTTTGATGACTATGATGACATTTGACCATGACCCACAACAATACGGATCATGTGTTCAAGATGGGGAACCTACATACGAAGTATGATATTCATCCATCCAGGTGGGGTCGGAATATGCTCTTCACAAGCTACAAGTGCTTAATTTCATATTTCCATTCTTCCGAAAATGACACCTGCCTCTACACTAGAAGCTATAGGGTGTGTACTCCCCGTTAGGAAGCTACAACGCAAAGTTTGATATCCCAGGCATTCGGGACTATTCACGAGGATTTGCAAGACTCTTGACCTCCAATGACCTCCGATGACTTTCACCTGATGCAACTAACACTCAGTATGAGCTTATCCATCATAGGTTATGCATCTTCCACAAACTGAATTGCCCAAATTATCCATTTTAACAATTTCCCCCACAAAACGCCTCCTGGTCTTCACCAAAACAATAGGGTTGTTGTAATCCCATTATGAAGTCACTAACAAATTTCAGCTTTGATGGGACCAAGATTCTGAACTCCACATTATCTCTTCACGAGATTTTAATTTTTTGACCTCGAATGACCTCAGATGACCTTTGACACAACCCCAAGACGATAGGAATGGTGTACTCATTATGAGAATAATCCACATACCAAGTGGACCTCATATATTCAGAGAGGGTGGGTTATGCTCTTCACAATCCTCAAATTGTCAAGATATCCAATTTTCAACTATTCCCCATTTTTTCTCCCAAAATGACCCCTGGTCTGCCCCAACAAACAATGGGGTGCTGGCATTCCCCTGTACGAAAAATACACATCAAATTTCAGCTTTATTAGACCAGCATTCTTCACTTATTCTCTTCACAATGATTTCAGACGTTGACGTATATTGACCTCAGATGACCTTTAACTAAACCCCCAAACAATAGGGATCATGTATGTATATGAGGAACTTAATACCACGAATGAGCTTTATCATACAGGTGGGTTCAAGTTATGCTCTTCACAAGCCAGGCGTCACACATTCACACACACACACTACAGAAGCAACTCTTCCTCATATTGCTCATGCCAGTTCTCTTCCTAAGAAGTGATTAAAATGTGGCGATGTGCATATATAGGGCTGGAAAGTTTGTTACCGGAGGCGTCTAATAATTTCATTGTTAACAGTGCTCAATGTCATAATCACAATACTTCAAAACTACTGTCACTGTCTATATTGTCACACTATTATTGGGTTTAGGAGCCCACTTTATCGAATTGTTACATTAAGGATTTTCCTCCTATATTCAGTAATGAGTTCTCCAACATTATCCATTTCTAGAAAGCGAGTCACCAGAGCATGAATCAGCCAATGATGAATACCTTACTCATTATTTGAGACGATTCTAGAGGATGACTCTTCCTTGTTCTTTCTTATTAATTTCACTTTATCTGAACAGTGATTTATCATTTTGCTTTTCCGTATCTTTCTTCATTGGGTGTAGGGAGTGTTCTACCTTGATTAGCCTTAATTAGCTTACAAGACACTTCCTTTCTAGTATCCAGGCTATTTTTATGCTATGGATATGTATTGTAGTATATTGCTGTGATAGAAAAAAAAAGAATGAAACGGACGGTGGGACCCTGGGGTTGACTCTCCCATGGTTTCCGAGCCCCAGTGAAGCCGACGCTGTCATGAGTTTTTTTTATGTTATTCATCGAAGAACGAGGTGTGTACCTGTTCCCATGATATCCCCAATGCTGCCTATCTGTTCCACACCATTTGATGCATCCAGTCAATTACTCCTTACCATGCTTTTCAATTACCGGAGCATCATCAATGACAATATGCAATACGACAGATGGCAATATTAGCGCGTTGGGGTCACATCAGTCGAACTGAAGGATAGCCGCAAACAGATTAACTTAGCGGTGGATTGCTCGAGAGAAGAATTCGGGTTAAAGATGGATGTCGTCAATTAAAATTAAATCTTGTAAAAACAATGAAATGCACCCTACTCATTAGATAAAGTGAAGGCACCAAAGGGTATATTTCACGATTTTTCCGTCCAAATCACGGATATAATAATATTGAAGATGTGATTCCTATCTATACGAGTTGGGCTGCACATTACGATATTTTGTTGTGGCGTCAGGACAAAATCGCCGTCGCTTGTTCGCTGGACGCTAGCAGACGACAATCCATCTTTAAAACTGGGTGTTTCTTCAAATGTCAATCTACCCAGGGTAAATGGCTGACTCTTTTAGACATCCCATCATTACTAGTACCATTTCTATGAAAAACTGGAAATGAAATTATAAGGAGCAATTTGAAGGGTCTTTACTCAATAACAGCCAGTTCCCTAAATATTATGTGAAAGTGGTAGAGATACACAAATTATAATTTGAGACAGCTCGATGTATAACTGCATGTGACGACTACACAGTAAACTCAGATATTAGGAAACTACCTACCCAAGTCCAAGTTCCTTCCAAACATTTCAATGAGTTGTAGCTCCACAGCTATGATGGTGAGGAGAACCAAACTTCACATTGCAACTTGCCCCACTTCTCATGTCACTGAACCCCAAACTAGAAAATGTATATTTATAGCCTCAAGAAATCTCAAGTAAATTGTTATTGATTTTTAACAGGAAGGTGAGTTCTTCTACGGTGGTAGGTTATATGCATATTACCTCGCATCTTACAAACTCTGATATCACGGTCATAAGAGCGTGTACTGTTTGCCCGTATTTCAACCCAGACGATGGCAGTCAAGAACCTCACTCGCGTTCCTTTGGGTGTTAGTGTACAATATTGGTTACAAAAACCCAATTTTGATTTCATCCACGGTCAATCGGCCATCTCTTCTCCATCGTAGAGTATCGGTCTCGACGATATCTGAGTGACCACCACAGTCACAAGTCCTAGAGATGCGAATGTGGAGTATTATTGTGGTTCTTAGTGTCGCCTGAAAATAACAAAACCAGACGGTAAAAAAAAAAATAGAGTGGAATCCAAAACATATCAATTCATTCCTTGACCTTGAATTTATCAGACGTGGCTTGTACCAATGAAGACTGTTGGTAGCTGCGTTGTGGTTGCTCTATTGCTCCATTCATGTTGAAAGATTGGAACGGAACTAGGTACAAAAATCATTGTGCCGAGAAGCTATCAAAAAGCCCACACCAGTGATCATGTCTCCTTTACAAGGGTCGGTCGACTCCGGTTAAACTCCTGGTCAAGTTTTCGCTGCGATTGGGAAAGTTGCTCCTTGACATTTTAGGATCCAGTACAAATACGTATCCCCCTTCTTGGTCTATAGCCTTTACAGCAAAGGCGCAAATATTGAGATAATAGAAGGGGGGTGGGGGTGAGGTGGAAGGTCCTATTAAATTGAAGCCCAATAAATACATTACAGTTTTCAGGGTGCCCTTCCCTTTTTTATTAATTGCAAAAGGGAATCTATGTAGTCTACTTTGTATCTACCTTTGTAGGTACGTGTGTGTGTGTGCGTAGGTGTGTGCGTGTGAGTGCGTGTGTGTTTGTATGTATGTATGTCCGTTCGGAATATCGTAACGAGCAAACTCGAACAAACCGTAAAGGACATAAGCTGTCATACTAGGCATGTACCTTCGTCATATAGAGTAGACCACCCCTTTTTTTCTAATGATTCAAGGTCACGAAAATCATGTCGGGCTCGAAACGTTGGGAATCTTGTAATCGAGAGAACTCGGAACCACCTGACAGTGCGCCATATTATATGGCATGGGGGTTCGTCATGGGGAGTAGACACATCTATGATTCTTATTTTTGTTTCTTTATGAAATGGGGCAAGGTCACGGAAGGTCATTCGGGCCCAATCGTTCGTAATCTTTTAATCGAACAAACTCTGGAACCGTAAATGACATGTGCGACATCTATGTCCATGTAGCTTTGTCATGTTGAGTAGTGAACCCCAATTTTTTTATGAAATGGGTCAAGGTCACTGAAGGTCAGTAGAGCCCGGAACGTTCGGAAACTGTGTATAAACTGTATATTGAAACATATATTATATATTATTTTCCAATGATATACTGAACTTATTTTGTCAACATATCCAATAAAAGCACACTGGGACAGTGATCTTGGGAGTATATTATTGGTGGTGATTATTGTAGCAGGTCTATGAAATCACAGCGAAACCACAAAAAGGCTGTTCGACACAATCAGACAGTACCATGAAGTCAAGCTGGGAAACCAGCAACCCCCAACTTGTCTCTTTCACCCGCCCCTTCACCCTACCACAAACCCTCACACACACACCAAACACACACCCCCCCAAAAAACACACACACACACACACACACCAACACCACAAACACAACACACCTTACATCAATTCTGCCCTCATTGAAAAATTGTTGATTCCATAGAATAACAACATGTGTGTATGGGCATTAGGCGCCGTAAATTACATCAGTTGAAGCGTTTTTCAAATCTGTACATAGCTATCCCATGCATACATGAATGGAATGCTTCTCGGACTAATCAAATGCTCCCATACAAGACATTCTTGCCTTTACTGGCATACTAGGAACCATGTGTGTTCCGAAACACCACCTGCGTAATTTCCTGCTACTCTCACTCTCGCCAGTTGACTTGTCCCGGAATTCCAAGGATTTTGGAATTGACACAAGGTAAATAAATGTATCATCTCCAATACTAAATCAATTGCAAATGTCAACACTGACAAGACCCACATGCGATATGCAGGGCCTGACTATAAGCTGATAATGGCTGGTTGTGGCTATATTGTAAAAATCAAAAATCGAAATCAGGCAAACCTACAAAACCGTGAATGGTCACAGGCCATATTCGGCCTGTAAGTCCGTTATGTGGTGTAGATGAACCCTATTTTTATGGGTGCCTGGCAACGTCACCCAAAGGTCAAATAGAGCCACAAACTGGAATATTAAAAACAGCAATCACTTCAGAGGACAGGGCCACACAAGTTGATCTTTTGGGAGTAGTGGCGAGTCGGGTAGCGGTTCATTTTGAAACATACATCGATGCCAAATCCAAAGGTCACTCAAGACACCAAGGGGTAAATATCTAGCTTTTTAGCAATAAATTCGAAGGAAATGAGGGGGGAGGTTACGCCACTGCGAGCCTGAGTCGACCCTCATATGCCGGACCTTTGATCCTCAATTTGAACTCCCGGTGACCTCTATTGGTTTTTTGCGGTTTTCGTAGCCATGTGCGGATGCCAATGGTACCATCTGATCATGAATGGACCATGCTTTGGACTTTGGGTGAATATGTGATGCGAGGTTATGCGCAGGTCAAATGTTTCGAGGCGAAAATTAGGCAGTTTAGGTGTGTCAGAGATATCCCGTCATGGTGTTTTTGGAATCAGTGGGTGTGAGAAAATTCGAGCTTGTTCATCTGAAAGAAAATGTTGGAGAGATATGGATGTGATCCGCATGAACTGTAATTTGGTCTATGGCTGCTATTTTGTAGCACGTTACTAGTGCATGGGTATAGGCGCTGGGTGAACCAAGTATGGTAAAACGGTCTCACGGTTCAGGGGAAGGGGGGTTAGCATTCCCTGTTTCTGACAGATGTTCCGACGCATGGTCTATAGTTGTGAATGAATAATTTTATGATGAATATCAGCGGACCATTTCCTCTTACTTCCTTGGGCACATCAGAGGCGTATGCAGGATTTATCAACCCGGAAGGCTGCGGCGTCACTATCTAAGCGGAGCAGCACCATTGATTGCCGCGAACATGTCAAGAACATTTTTGGTTCTGGACACCTCACTAGATTGCCGGAAATGGCCCCTCGGGGGACTGAGATAAGAGTTAGACTCACCCTATCGGCTGAAAACAAAGTGCCTGCTCGTATTGGAATTACACTGAAAACATTTTTTTTGCACTCTTCTGGGTATATCGAATCCAAATGTGGGAGTAGGGTTTTCCTTCTCCACATACATATTCACTTAGATATAAACCAACGCCATACGAGTTACAGCATTCATTCCTCTGCCAGTCAGCCTATACTAGTATAGACCGACACTGAACAAACTCTAATTCATGGTCACTGATAAGATACAGTGCCGTATATGTTCTCAGGCCAAACAAACAATGAAAAAGAAAGTGACAATCGGTTCATGTTTGAATAACTGATGTTGTTATGTTTGACATGAATTTTTTCTCCTTCATAAAACGTTACACATCTATCAGGCTGAGATCATTGAGACAGACATTCAATACGGACTTATCTCTCTGAACTGTGAACTGAATTACCAATGCATGGAAGAGAGAAACCACGAAACCGATCGCCAAGAGCATCATGCATGATTTCCATGCCAGGAGCTAAGTGGCAACTTTTTTTCAACGCCCCCACCCCCCCCTCCCATGCAGTAATTATGAGGGTTCCTACATGGCAGCCTTGCTGGGGCGCCCCTGTGCAGGAAAGTTTAAACATGCGGTTACGCCCTTTTACTGTTGTTCTTCTGTTCAGGTATTTGTCTGCACGATCAGGGCACTACGTGGACGCAAACTTATTATTTAGCGGAGCGGCCCTCTTGATAATTTTAGGTTTCCTCTATACTTTTAGATTGCGGAAATCTGGCACTTGCACGGCATCTAATTGAAAATATGGAGTGTGCGATTTCAGTAAGGAACGTATGTTGAAGAGCTGTCACTCTGCAGGATATAGGTAGATAAAATCTTAGCAACACAGCATTACAGTCTCTTGCTATATTTTTATGGAAAAGAATATGTCAGCAAGATGATTTCAAACTAAATCCAAGAACCTACGCAATAGTTTACAATTTACGTTTAAACAGGTGGAGATAGGATTGAACCCACCCCTCTTCGATTTACACATTAATTATCCTGATTAGCGAGTGACAATATGCTGCGATTAATGTACACACCTGTTGTGATATGTGGGAGATTATTTTGCGGCGGTTCACAAACGGAAGCGCATTATGCTTGGCACGAATCGTTGAGAGGAAGTTTCGAGAAAAAATAGGTCACTCAGATTGCAGGAGAAAAGTACGTTTGGTACTTTACTCCAGTGGCGTAGCTAGGATTTTTCAGTGGGAGGCGCTGTGGAAGCGGGGGGGGGGCAGGGGCGTCGTTGCAAAAATGTTTTTTGGGCCCCATAAGCGGTATGACTTTAGGTCCGAGCGCCACCACGAATGGCACACACTATACATACAAAATGTTCGTGAGATACGCGGCCGCAAAAAGGCACTTATGGAAGTAAAGCGACACCCCTTAACGATTACAATAACTTTTTCATTCCGGACTTATTTTCGAAAATGTTCAGTTGATAGGCTTCTGGCTACCAATTCATCCGTTTACCACAATTCAAATATTCAGTTGAGTAGGCTTTGGCTACCAATAACTTATTTCAAACCTCTCTGAGTTTAGCATCACAGAGAAATAACCATGATGGGTTTCAGATGGGTTTTTAGATTATGCCGCAGCTTGAAGGAAGTGTCTCCGTTGTCAAATGGCAGGTGGTAATTTTTCATTCAAAATCATTCAAATGAACCTAAATTGTGAATGAAGGAAAAAAAAAAAAACCCAACAGTAGCATACCAAATATATCCTAAAGGCTATGAAAGCAGAGCGGCACCACTGATTGCCGCGAAGCTTAGTGAAAACTTAAAGTCACGGTCTTTCTCAGTTCCGGTGAGGCCCCAGAGAGACATTCTTCATGTGTAAATTGAAGCGGCATAATTAGCGTCTGCGCAGCTTAGAGATCTATTAGTGAGATTGTGCCAGATGCCAAATGGTGAGTGCCAGATAGGCATTTTTATGTGTGAAGAAATAATTACAATGCAACTTACAAATGAAAGTAGGATGAAAGCTGTACTATGCACAATTTTCCAAACGCCTGTTTAGACGCAAAGGAGAGAGCATGATGGCCATTTTTTCATATTTCTAAATTAAAATCAACTTCACACATTAGAAAGAATATCCATTAGCACAGTTCATGCGATTTCAGATCAAATGAAGTGGGCGAGTGGCATCAGATTTGTCGCGCATCGTAAGCACAAATTGTCAAAGAGAGGATATTTTGTGGGTCGCAAATGTTAGTTCTAGTGAGCCATTATTCAAAGATTTTTTTTTTTTTTAACTATCAGCCCCCCCCCCCGAACACAAAAAAAAAATTTAAATTGGTGGTCACAAATTAATTGACCAAAAGTGACTTTGATATTTCGTTTGACAGTTGACCTTTTCAATACACGGCATCGCCGTTTTTCCCAGCGTTTTGAACGTTTCGTTAAAATAATTCCTACCTTTTTTTTGTCTGAAAACCTCATCCTTTTTTCACTACGTGGTATTTATGGGTGCCGGATTGCATCTTTTGGCGGGCCGATTTTGGCACGTGGACGCTATTTTGGAAACCCCGAGAGGCTGTTTTGCAACAATATCAGGAGAGGGTCCCGCGTGTAATGCACTGCAAATTTTGATGCATTGCTCGCATTTTCTCGGGCCTAAGAAGTCTGAGCTGTTGGACCTCAGGTTGGTCAGTTAGTGGCGCTATGTATAATTGTGGGGTGCATAGGGGCATTCCGCAACCATTACCAAAGAACAATTGGATATATAGTCTACATTGCGATTTCGAGACCACCTTTTTTATCAAATTACGACCAAAATTATTAAATTTGATGAGGGCGGCCCCGATGGGCACGACGGCCACTGGGAGGGGGGAGGCAACTGTTTCCCTAGGGCATCGTCGTATGATGACTATCTGAGCGGAATGCCACCATCAGTTGGTGAGTAGCGGAGACAAAAATTTCGGGACATAAGGCCTCCTGGATGTTAAGAAAAAGCACTTACCAATCTACCCTTATCTTTTCACAGCTTCATCAGTTTTTTTTGTTTTTTGTGGGCAATCCGTAGTTTATTTTCGGTTGAACATTTAACTGTCGCCTTTTTTTTTTTTTGCTCTTATTTCTCCTTCTCGCCCCGAGTTGCGCTATACTCTCGATTTCTCGAACTCAACTTGATTATGCACAGTCTCGGATGCCTGTGATAGTGGGTTTGCCCTAACTTTTAATGCGACCTGACTGTACTTTCTGACTATAGGGCGGGTGGGGGGGGGTATTTAATAACGTGCAATCTGGGCCTCTGCCAAATCGTATTAAGGATTTAACTACCCGATAGCCATAGTACAACCGCGCCTAATGAATGGGTTTCCCGAGGTGGGTTACACGGGTGTAACGTTGTTCCATTTTAGCTGATGTTGGCAGGCGCGGCGGCAATAATGGGAACAGATTGTGGTACATCTTTCGACGAGGGAGGTCAACATTAATTTCTTCAAATTGATTAATTCAACTCATTCACCCCTCACGCCTCATAGCGGTATTAATGCGGATCCACCAAAATTATCATTAACCCCATTACTTCATCATCAACCCCAATAGCGTACACTCATGTAATTTTCCGCTGCGGTGTTCATCATGTCTCTCCGTCCGTCTTCTGTTTATTCTTTCGTTCCGTCCGTCCGATCTGTTCGTCACATTCACATTCTGAGCCGTACTGCGATCAGGTTAAAAAACCTGGTGTTGGATTAAGCATGCCATGGCCTAAATTTTTGTGTGAATTAGATTTATAGGTAACTCCAATTTATTTCCCCAATTATTCTTCCGACAGGTTAGAGCTCGAGTGTAACAACGCTCAGCCTAAGATTTTCTTTTATATTCATCTCGGCGACCTCGTCGGTCTCGACCATTTTTTTATTTTCGTTTTGCTGACCTTCGGTCCTCCGGGATTCTTATCAAATTTCCGTCGCGGACCTTCGGACTCGCGGACCCTTTTTCAATTTCGGTCTTTTCGCGAAACTTTCGGATTCGGCCTCGTGGACCCTTTTTCACTTCGGTCTCGTGGACCTTCGGTCTCGTGGTACCTTTTTTCATTTCGATCTCAGCGAAACCTTCGGGTCCGTGGACCTTCGGTTCGGGCTTTAACCGTTGCTAATCATCTTGTTACATCCTGCAAACGTGACAGCTTTTCACATTTTTTCAACTGCAATCGCACATCAGATGTTACAAATTAGGCCCGGCGTGTGCCATTTCCGGCAATCCAGGGATTATAACAAGCCAAAAATTCAACCTGTACGCTCCGAGCTATTCGAACGGATCGACGCCCCTGCAGACGCCTAGTATTTCGTGATATTCGTACTATTGTATCCTCGATCAGTTGGATCTAAAGTAATTATTAAGTTGTAATCAATCATCCGATGAAAATACCCAAGAGTGTAAACACTCATCTGGTGCACTTCCACCGTAAGAACTCGCACTGGCAGGAAAGCATAACAAAGGGACGAATCGAACTATAACCATCAAAACAGGGACGGGGCATCATATGCTGAGTTATCCAGCGTGATACTCTGATGATTGTGGGATGATAAGGCGACGTTCATGGCGTCCGCCGGATTTTTTTCCCCTTACGGAAACAAGATATAGGCCAGGGCGCAACTTCGTGTGTGAAAGCGTGCGATTGGGGCAGATGGTCTATACTCTCTCCCCCGGTCAACTGGTTTTGGACTCCAACCATTGACTGTCTGATAATAGCGGGTTAATGCTGCTCGCGTTTCGACCACAGAGAGGATTGAAATAGTATTATAATTTATAATACCTTACATTCCATAACATACAGTAAATAACGCATGGGTATTGTCATCCCGTCACAATCAAGACTAGTCTTCCGGTCAATATGTTCATTGTCCTTCGCGCCACCCGTTAGTGGGCTACACTTAGATATTGTCACATTTTACCTTATCATCCTATACCCCCGGAATCGGAACCGATTGGTCGTTAATGAGTAGGTTTCCATAGACACCGCTTACCAGATCTCGAGCCCCCTCCCTATGTGCGAGGTGGTATTGTACACCCGGGGGTATTCGTCCTCGGGGGTATTATCCCGTTGGGTAAATGTCCGGTTTGTGGTTGTCCTCGGGGTATTTGTCTTCGATGGTGATTGTCCGGGGGTGTTTTCTTGAGGGGTTGTTGTCCTGGGGTACCGTCTTCCGGGGGTGATTTTCACGGGGGTACTTGTCTGGGATGTTGTTGTCCTGAGGGGTATTTGTCTTCGGGGGTGCTTGTCCGGTGTTACTGTCGGGTGGGATTTTCCGGTGGCTATTGTCCGGTTGGGACTCTCCCGGGAGGTATTTATCAATGGTATTCGTCGGGGGGTAATTGTCTTGTGGCTTGCCCCTGACGGGCCCAAGTACATCCGATATGAGGTCAAAGAGGTCAGAGCCAAGGTCTAAAAAAAATGTGTCTTGGGTTTGAGGAGTCACAGGCCACAAAATAATACCTTAACTTTTTGGAAATGTGATCGAGCTCTATGTCGTAAATAACGGACTTCAATTTCGTGCTTCAATCGAACACCCGTTTTCAAGCTAACAGTAGTTCCAAAGTTGGGAATTGGATTCTTTTTTTTGCATTAGCATTGTGTGTGCATTGGAATACATAATGTCGGTGGGACTTGTATATCGACTCGAGGTAAACCTTTTTCGTAAAGCCTCGTGTCATCGAAGGTTATTCAGGTCATTATGAAAAGAACTGATAACTTTTATAACAACTTCCCGTGTAGTGCTTGGCATTGGTGGAATTTCGGACAGGCTTCACATTAGGAAGCGCAACCTTTCCATTCCTCGAGTTACTTTTTTCCGGTAAAAACTGTCATGTCCGCTATGGTTCATTCAAGGTCACTATGAAACAAAAAGCTGATAATTTTAATAACATTTCCAGTTGAGGTGCTTTTGCCTTGTTGAAGTTTCAAGACAAACTGCCCCATCAAAGGAGCGAAACATTTTTCTTGGAAACGGCAATGTAATCCGAGGTCATCCACGGTTGCTTATGGGCGAAAAACTGTTATTTCTGCGCAGCACCGTTCAATACATGGTCGAAAGAAGCTCTAAAAAGGGAGCAAAATGAAATTAACATTACGGACAACAACAACATCAACGGGGGGCATTTTTTTATGACACGGTCATGCCATCCAATGTCCATGCAAGGTCACTTATAGGCAAAAAAACTGTTGATTCTTTTTGCAACTTTCTTACTAATCGTGCCTAATCTACGGAAGAAATTTCAGGACAAGGTGCATCTTATGAGGGTTACATGTTCTTAAAAATTGTCATGTCATCCAAGGTCTTCAAGTCACGTAGGAAAAAAGCCACCTAATGCTTATTTTGTCACATGTCTTTACCACACTGCCCGCGTACAGCTGGTATTTTATAGGACAGAGTACATGTAAAAAGTGAAACATTCTTTTACGGACCTACATGTCCTCCGAAGTCATTTTCAAAGTCACTTATGGGTGAAAAGTGCCATTAATGCCAACTATTGCATACTTTTAGGGACAGTACCTAACATGACTGATATTCATGACAGGGTGCACTGTCAGATTGAGGAAGTCTGATCATAAAAACTGACATTTGATCTGAGGTCCTAAAGGTCCGCATGTCCCAAACTCAGTTTTGGACATGTAGTCATAACGGCCTGAGTATTACCTAAACGGAAGCTTTCTGGCAGCCTGAGCCTCCTGGCTCAGGTGCAAATCACAATATGAACTTCTAGAACTAACTCGAAATATTAGAGCTGTGTTTGTTGAACATTTGTAGTTTTCCAGTCAATCTGATATTTGAATCTTCAAGGAGCATTTGCTGACAATTAACTGGTCATTTCTGCTGGAAACCAGTGTAGGCACGCCATTGCAGGTGTTTGTGATATACTATACGTACTCATATATTCAGGTAACTGGTCTTCTTGTTTGTTTGTAAATTCTTAGATTCTTGTATTTTCCTCTTTTTCCATATAGCGGTTCAAGATGGGAGCGGAGACGATGGATAAAAGTTGAGTTGGCTTAAGCATGTTTAGAGTCGCATTGATTTCACCCCCATTTACTTGTCACCACTCGCTCCTGCTCCTCGCAACGCGCGATCCCGCACACAAAAATAATATATCGGTTGGCCTAGTAGCTTCTTCTTTTCACAGATGGAGTCGCCAGTCACATCTGCAATAGTACTGTTCAAAGTTTTAAATTGACTTTGACCTGTGCTTGTTTTTGTAGCCCCGCGCCAGTACGTATACAATGTGTATGGTACTACCGCGAATTACTACCGCGTTAAGGCCGTAGTCTGCTCACCGAACTTAGCTGCTACGTTGTGAACCTCTCTAAACCTCTGTGAGGAATGTGTATTATGAGGAGCAGAGCGTTCTTTCAAGGATATATTGCATAGACCACACACTCGGTTGTTGTAGAGAATTAAACCAACTTGGATAGTTGAACACTAGCGTTTGCGATATAAGACGAAAACCTTGTTATGAATCATAAAGTGCAGTCGCTTTCAATCAAACCGTGAGGGGAAGGCCATGATCGAATTAAAGTACAAAAGGTGCCACAATAAAATTGATGGACTAGAATCCAGTAGTGCCTTGTTTCGACCCCCACGGTCGAATTTTGCCTCCTCGTTTTACAGTCGTTTTGCATGAGCGTGATCATGGGGGGATGGGAGGGTGGTGATTTGCCCGAACATGTGGGTGGGTGGTTGCGTTGCGGAGGTTCCCATGGTGAGGGTGTGGCTATTTTTAACAAGTATTTCCCTGATTGTCCCCTCTGTAATCCGTGAGTGGGTGTCTCCTGACCGTTCCAACTAAACACCTAAACTTTAAAAACATGTCACAGAATTCCCTCACAGATTTTCAGATTTCCCGGACGGAGGGCCAGATCTCCCCACAGGGAGCACGTTCCACCGGATCCACGCAGGCACTGAGTTGTACACAGTAACTTGGAAAAGTCTAATCCTCCAGTATTCATCCGAAACGTCCTAATGATCATCGTCGTAATTTTGTCATTGTTATGTTCATGTTCTGGAGTAGACATCGGGATAAACTGCAAGTTTTTTCAACTTCAAACTTTTGTGCATGTATGTGACTGTGTGTGTCAGTGCATTATAATCATTTACTAATTGTTCTAGCCTAAGGACAATCTGCCACAAAGATGTAAGCATACAGCAAAGAATCTCGACGCAGTTTTGTTGTCTTGTTACAGCCTGTTGGCCGCCAACAGCCGACATCAAGCAACGATGTGTGCGGAAGCCTCTTATCTAGACCTCGTCTGGTTCTCACTATGGTCAAATCCGACACCGAAGCGGAGTTGAAACCAGTGGAAAGGTATAAGGCGACTGGGGGTTTCCATTGGCGGAGATATGTGCCCGTTTTGTTGCAGGAAGAAAAAGTAAAACCTTACCCTTTGCTGTCCTGTGTCCAAGCCACAATCGGGTTCTGCACCTCTCCATAGATCGACAGCTACACACCCAAATTCCAACCCGATCACACCAACCATAATGGACTATCGTGTTCTATATGGTTTTCAGACCTTTCGACCTCTGGTGACCTTAGATACCTACGGCATGAGCTCCAATACTAATAGGGGCTCATGCACTCATCACGGGGGAACACACTACCAAGATAAGCTTCATCCAGCCAGACGGGGTCGAGTTTGTTTCGGGTCGCTTCGAGTTATAGTGCTTTTACAAGCTGACGCGTAACATACAAACATTAACATCAACATACTGTCACTGACTTCGTCAAGGAATTAAAAAAAAAAAAAAAAAAAAGTTCGGTGGTCCATGCATGATAGGCTATTTAAAGTTGGGGTTTGATGGTTGATTGTTGTCCAAAGAGTGCATGTGCGTGGATGAGTATCTTGACTGCGTAGTTTACCGAAAACAACGAACCCAGAGTTATTGATGTTTTTTTTTTCTTTTCTGATTCGTCAACAGTGTTATGTTGTTCTAGTCCCCTCAGGTATCTGCCTAAAGGGTAATTGCGTTCAACGGTATTCATAAAAGCGCCTTACTTTGACAGATGATTCCATGCAGAAAATCTTGAATTAACCAAATGAAACCGTCAGTCAGTGCTAACAACAAGTCTCACTTGTCCACTCATTGTTTATTGAATATTTTGGCGGTTTCTCACACGTAGACAACGCGAAAAGTCAAATGCCACCATCCTAACCTCACGTAATGGTCTGTTCCGAATTACAGAGAGGATATCAGGAGCGCAGGACGGATTGTGTCAAACGCGCACTGCTCAGGGATCCTTTACACGTAGCGTAAAAGCCGAGATAGGGACTTGCGAAAGCACGTACCGAAACTAATACGTATCCGCAGGTAGGTCAATGAAGTGCCAAGATGCGATCCGCAGTTAGACGTCATGCGGAGTGAAACCAGGGACTGTCTCATTAAGTATACGTTTTCGCAACCATACAGCTGGCAAGTGCGCAGTGTTACAAGACGAACGACTTATGATGATAAGTTACTATTTTTAGGTATACTTGCCGAGGCAGAGATTCGAAACATATTCAAAGGCAAGCGAGGGGGTGCGGACCTGCATACTGCACCTTATTGTCAGCTGCAAATCTTCACAGGTACACGGAATAAGGCAACGCCTCTTTGCCTCTTTCATAACGTAATGATACTATATACTCAATCATCGCAATACATTAGTTTGACTTCTATAATAGGTTGGAAGTGATATATAATATTTGATATCAAACCAACCATTTTAATCAACTAAGCAGCACTCACAGCACATGAGAACCAACTTAATATGAACTTCCGGGAGGTTTTCAGCCTACCACACCCCGTGTCCCCATGGTTTTGGAATCGTATACAGGTGGAAACAGCATGCTTAGCTCAGGGAAAATGGTGCCCCCGCGTTGGTTAATGTATAGCAACGGAAGTCATCCCCCTCTCTTCCTATAATTTATCATCGTTGTGGCAGGTGGAAGAGGTGGCACGGATGGATGTTCTAGTACGGGGGCATGCAAGGGAGCAGGCTATAGTACAACCCGCTAAAAAAGGGTTTTTTTGTAGAAATGCCCTGGGTCGGCATGTACAACTTATTCTGCTTCTAGGGAAGGCAGAAAGAAGCTACGAAGCTCTTTTACCCATCATCGTTAGGATATGCGAATCTCCAGAGAGGTTTCGTTGCCATCATCACCAGAGACTGTGATAGTGTAGATACCAGTCCTATCATCATTACTATCGTACGGGGCAGCGTAATTATAGCAGGATCAGCAGTGACAAATACGTGGTGTCTGCTGGAACTCTCGGAGAAGTTTATTTGTTTGGTAGTATTGGACAATCTTTATTTTCGAGGTCACGCCTCCCCTGAGCACAGCTTAGCGAAGGTACGTTACGGTTCAGCCCCATCTGTACACCTCAATGGTAGTAGCAGAAACACTGGCAGCTACGGGGTTCTTAAAGACAGCCCACATTAATCTTTATCGGACGTGCTGTAAATCAGACCAGGAGAGAGTGATAGTATACGAGCTACGGATTTATAGTAGCGGTATTCGTATTATACGGGCGTAACTGAGGATATATATATATAATATAATTTATTTAATAATATATATATAGATAGATATTATCATTTATATATTATATATATATATATATACTATATATATCATATCTATATATATATATATATATATATATAATATATATGTGACGTCATTAAATCGTCACTGTTCCTTCTCTTCAATTTCTATTACGGACAGATAATGCCTCTTCAATACAAGATTAAAAAGGTCCGAACTATCGAAAGAATTTTGGAAAATTTCCACATTCGGGGTCCCGTAACGAGGGTTGTGTATGTTCTTTTATTCTTCTTTTTTCATTCTTGTGACGTTTTATTTGCGACCACACAAGGAGATAGTGACGTTTTAATGGGAGGGTTCGAGGGGAGCAGGTTTCCGCGCTCCTCGTGACCAGAGAAAGCCAAAAGGATTAGGAATTCCGGGATCGACTGATCAAGGATAAGCTTGTCAACTGCTTACAGGTTAACAAAGGGATCATGGAGTACTCATTATGGGGAAACTCACATAAACAAAATATGAACTTCATTCCTCCAGGCGATGGCTTATAACAGTGGAGTCAAAATATCAATCTTCCACAATATTTCAATTTTCCACAAATTGAATTGGCCCTGGTTTACAGTAGAAAACAGACTCCCCCCATGTAAAGCCAATAAGTATGAGCTTCCGCCAACCAGGTGGGGCTAGAGTTATCGTGTTAGCTGCTAAAAATTGGCCCGGACTGTGAATTGTCCCCCTGGTCTACACCAACAAACCATTAGGCGTTCTTTTTCTTTGCATACCAATTTCGAACCAGGCATGCTGGATCTTCAGACTTTACCTCCTGTTATGGGGAATTCACATTTTTCATACCAAGTATGAGCTTCATCCATCAGGTTGTGAACGAGCTATAGTGTTAGGCAAGAAATTTGGCCCAAAATAATTTTCGCAATTTTACGTTTACTTTCCCAAAAACCATGTTCCTTGTACTCTCCATGAGAGACCTGACCTGACTCCAAAAATCATCAAGGGGGATTGTCTGTTATTGTAAATATGGGATGTTCGTTTGATATGCTGGTTTTCTCCAACATAAATCCAATTTTTTAGACGGTTATGGAACAGATGACGCCCGGTTTTAAGCTGCGTAACTGTTAAGATGTCTCCATATCGATTTCAAGTTGCTGTCAGCTGTATTGACAACATATGACGTTCATCCCGCCATTCTGGAACCGAGCCTCGAGGTGGTTACTATCAGTTGCTGGTGTATCATGTTCTGACATATTAATACAATTGCACAAGAGCAGGTCTCATCGGTGAAGCTCTCACTACGCGAACGTACTTAAGCGATCGATGTTTCTGCATGACGACCCATGCGTACAGAACACCTAAAGGCATTGAATATTACACCTTCCGCAACTAAGGATAGAGTCCATCTTGGTCTGGTCATACAAAACCACGTTCGCCTGCTTTTCTAGTCATTACAACAACATTTCGCGGACGGGTTGCATAGGTATGCTTGCAAAAGAATGATGGGCCCTGCAAACTGGAAACAAGGTTAGGGGGATGGTCAATAATGAGGAAGTGAATATCGCGTGAAACCTTAGCGAAGTACTAGATGCTCCTACGTATCCTAACCCTATTCGTACAACACGAAAGCAAATCCCTAACAGCTTGCATGTGCGCTTGAGGGGCCTGGGAGTTTAGGAGTGTACCTGTCCATAACTAAGAAACCGTGGGGTTTTAAGTTTGGAACTTTCCAATTTCGCGCGTACAGCTTGAATGATATGCGGTTGGGAACTTCGAGCAACATGGGGGGGGGGCGGATTTAGAGGACCAGCTCAATTCTCTTGTGCGGACAGCGGGCAGAGGCCGGACGGCCTGCACGATTCTGCAATTTGTGAACGAGTTAAATCCCGTGAACAGTGAACACAGAGCTGCAGTAGTCAGTCGAGACGTGATAGGGCACGTACATCGGTTGTCAAGTGTCTCTAATGATGAAGCGACGGATCCGCCAAATATTGATGTGATGAAAAAAGGATCGTGCCTTCCGGACATGATAGGATGAGTCTATCATAGAGTTTACCCACTTCCCGCCTACGTTGTGCATGATGATGTTGGCGGGTCTTGTTTTTCTAATCTATGTTAACGGACCCTGACAACAAACATGCGGTTCCCCAGTCCCAATGAATGCACCCGTCTATTTTGCCGACGGCACTAATGTCTTATCTATGGCGAAGATTGTGGTAGCCTGGCCTAGTATCAAAAAAGGTGGTTACGCCAACAAGCTCACAAATCCATCTTGGGCCTTGATCTCGCCCCCCCCCCCCTTCGCAGAATATGTCTAGATTTTCACTTCTGCTACGGACCTAATCACGCCGGCACGATGACGCTTTATCAAAGTGAATGCAGGGTTCACCAAACTCGCAGCGAAACTACCGAAATGACAATTTCGTCACTGTATTTTAGTCCTACCTAACAAACGCATTCACAAGTATCATCTACACAATTCGCAAATTAAACGCGAACGAACCATATCAACGTACGTGGCGTTAAACTCTATTACAATTCGGAGAGCAGAAATAGTCAACGTACAATTGACATTATCAATTAGCAAGAAGGTGTTTTTATTCATTCAAACAAGCCCATAAAAATTAACTGTGAGCGAAAATATAGTTATTAGTTGGAAAGTAGCTGGTTTACGCAGAAGGAGGACTACGGTGCTAGACTTAGAGCGGTTAATTATAAAAAGCCACCTTTGTCTATGCAACACGCGGACACCGTCACCAGTGGGCAGCGCATCTTGGACTGACCGTGAACCAGCAACAGCCAGACGAAGTATCGGGGGATGTACGAAAACACGATAAAGAATTTGGGGTCGAGGGTAAGACATCCATACTCTCCCATTCTAAAACTGGATCCATGGTAATTCTTATTGAACAGTTATTTGCTGTAAATTATGGAGGACCTTCAAATGGGATACAACACGCTGCTGAGTCGGTTTGTGTCTTCGAGAAGTTTCAAAAATCACCTCATTCCGTAGATTGAGTTCCGTATTGTGTTTATATCACGTTTTCTACTTGGGTCTAGCTCGATAAGCATACTGTGCTTTTTTCTAGCATCCTGTATATACGTTTATTAGGACATTGCATTGTACCTGTATTTGTATGCAAGGAATAAAATGAATAATCAAAATAAATAATGCACTGATCACAATTCAAACTGAGAGTGTGTAGGGTCTGGCAGCAATGAGGAATTCAAATTTGGATTAATTGAATTTCAGGTGGGTCATCGGCTATTCAATTGTTTCATTCTTGCGACCACATGATGTCAGCCACGCGAGGGGCCTCCTTCCTGCCAACTGGGACATATGGTTCGAAGAAGGTTGTGATAACTTTCATGAAACTTATAGCACGGAACCTACGGCAATTCATGCAAGCTTGTTAGGTGCTGTGACGGTTCATCGGATACAGTGACGAGGCTCGTCCATCCGATCAAATATGATCCATACCATTGGAGAGCAGTCGGCCAATGAGGAGTGCCATGACACCGGACGTCGTTATCGAGCCATATAACAAAAAAAAAATCTGTGTTCGCGTTGAGCACCATAGCTGACTGGTACTGGTCCATAGGATTGGTCTTCGTCGAAGAGTAGTCAGCCGTGCACCCACATTTGGGGTTTCGATCACCTCATTTAGCCTGAGCGATAGGCAGTGGGTGCTGTGGACCTGTCGGTAGTTTTAGATAAGAGTAGTTAGCTAATTACATCAATTTTCGCGTCGCCAAGCTCTGGGTAATTGCTCACCCTCTTCGTCGATAGTTTTTGTTAGTGAGCGGTCATGCAGAAGGACACAAACAGATCAGTGGTCGGTCAGCACATGCCGAAGAATGGATATTAGAGTCAAGCATATTTTCGAGGCCTTTTATCAATTTTGCCGGTAACACATGTTTACATATAATAATAATGAGCATTCTTATATGGCGCATTCGACGGAGACCCCAGGCGTGAACACCAAAACCAAAAAAAACAACAAGCAAAGGCTTAATTAAGTAACAAAAAAGAGATAGTCTTAAGACGTCTAACGAGGTTTCTAGTTCCGCATGGTAATGACCAGCTCGGGTGGATGGCGTCATTTGTCGTTCAACATCGAGGAGGGGAACGGACCGTTCCTTCTCACAGTTTCAGAAGGACATTTTTGGTCCCCTTCCACTGCGAGTTGCTGCCGATGCCTCCGACCCTCCCGAAACAGCAATAAAAAAAAAAAAAAAAATTGTCAAGAATAGTAAATCTAGTAAAGCATGAACGGATACCTGTAAACGCAGTTTTACTAGCAACCCCACCCCACTGAGTCAAAAAGAAACGACGGCTTCCATTTCGCCGGACGATGGACACGTCGTCAATTTCTTCAAGAAACCGAATGTAAATGGCATCGGTCGTGATTCGAAGTATACGAGGGACATAGAGGGTGTACTTAGGGTGGTTCCACTCATTGCATCAATGGATGGTATTATCCTGGGAACATTTCTAGACGAAGAGTGTTCGGAAAATGTCCCCGTAATACATGATTTTGACAAACGATCCGGAATGGAAATTATTGGCCCAACAGTGGGGTACAGCATCAATGTGACGGGGAATGAGTGACAAACTTTCGTAAGTGGTTTTGGTTTGCCGCATTCAAGAGGGTGAAACATCCAGACACTGTGGAAACAAGCACGAAAAAACGGTGATGTCTCCTCTGGATAAAGAGTTAAAGTGTTTCGAATTCGGTTTATTGCCTGCTGTTTATACAGGTGCGATTCTGGCTCGGGACGTGTTTGTTGAAATGAAGTGGGTTGGGGTCCAAGAAAATTACCAAGATCCATTGGCCAGATGCAGATGTACTGAGAAGAGAATGATTTGACGTTCATATCGCAGTGTTTGACCCTCGACGACGACACGTTCTATGTATATGTGAGAATAACACATTACAAAGGATATACTAAATTATCTTCCGTTATGAATCAAACTTATAACCCAGGCCTGCAGAAAACATCAGTAGTTTTCTCTCACAAATAGGGGGTGAATGTTTAAATGTGTCATATAGAGAGCAAATGACCTGGCCAGCACATGTCTAGTCAGAGGCTTATTATATTGATACCCACCTGAATATGCTCGAATGATTATAAGATTTGTGTACTCCCCTACCTACACATTCTTGGAGTTGTAAAGGTATGAGACAGTCGTACAAACGAGGAAACATATTTTGTAAATCGCTCCCGACACAACAGTTACGGGTCAACGATGACACGCTCGTGTTCAATACATTAGACATGTTACTCTAATCGGATTTGTTGGAAAATGAATCCAAGCCATCTTACAGTTATAGTATGGTAATTCCTTCATAATGCTGTTCATGTCATTTGAATAGCACTCTGTATATGTTATCCACTGACGGTCGTAACTTATATCTTACACGAGTATGATGTTCTGTTGTATTACAGTGTGAATAAAAAATAGTATATCTGAATCTGATAGTGAACAGGTGTAAGTGTCCGTTTCAGGTCTATGAACTTGCGTGTTAATGCGTTTTTTCGTGTGACTCACAGACAACCCAAAAATAAGAAGTTCGTTTCTTCAGTCATAACCCATGTGGTGCCATGATTGAAGTAGAAAGAATGGAATAAAGTAGGATGGAAAACATAGCATCAGGTAGCCAAAAGACTCTGGGCTAACTCCGGACCTGGATTTTCTCCAACACCCATTAACCGAGTGGTTAGCCACTTTGGTCGTTAGAGCGTCGGTTTCCAACCGGGAGACCGAAGTTCGATATCCCGAATAGAGGTCATACCAATATATTTTAAAAAGGTTACCTGTGCTTTCTCGCTCGCGATCAGACACCAAGGGATTGGAGCAGGCAAAACGAGGGGTAGGCAATTTGTCTGTTGCCGTCTGCGTGTGTTGTGTTACCCCACCCTACATTAAGGTACGCAAAGAGGCATGCATATTCCGTGTACTGGTTGAGGGATTTGCAGCTGACAATTAGTGCCGTATCCAGGTCTCTGCATCATTCTGCGGGTTTGAATAGGAACGATCCTCTTGCCCGGCAAAGTATACCATAAAAAACCAACACTACAAAAGAATATGATATCATCTGTCTCTCATCATGGCGCGGCAGAGTGGGGATTTCATTTTAACAGGCGCGATCCCCCCCAACCCGGGAGCCTCTGTGGAGGAATCATCTGACACCAATTATCATGTAGTGTATCCATACATACTTGGGGTGGGGGGGGGGGGGGGTGGCAAAATCCGGGGACAGCGCCTGCTTTTACTCGGCCAGTTACGAGTTACGTAGAAACACGATCTCAATCATTCAGTCATCGGGGATTCCCCAATTCTAATGATAATAGGAACCGGTTTAGGGGCATAATTTGTCCCGAGTCCCATCCTCAAGTTGCCTATACAATTAAGAGTAAAACCTTAAACATCTTCAACTGTGGGCGTCAACAGGTTGGGACGGGGGGGGGGGAATGTCCCCACCACTTTCAAAAGTGGGGGAGGATATCATATAGTTGTCCCCCACCACACTTTTCCGGGACCGTAATAAAAAATAATAGGCCACATGCCCGATTTTGTATTCACTATTAAATGATTCAGTTCTGTCGAACCACGACAATTAATCGCTGCGTGGGAATTTTCTTAAGTCCACTACTTCCAGGGTGCGGACCCCACGGTGAAGATCTGGACCCGACGAGGGCCGAAGTTGAAGGCCTTACCCATCTTCATCCGAGTTCTCTAATTTTTCAAGTGTTTCGTCGCGCGCAATGCGTTTTTCCTCCAGGCGTTGTAGCTAAATATTCGATTAATGCTCGATCATTCGTTCACTCGAATAATTTCAGAGCCTTGGGGGAAGACTGGCCCCCCCCCCTCCCATTTCTCTGAGTGGAAAATTCGTGGAATTTGGGAAGGAAAAGAGCAAAGCGAAAAAATGCCTGACTTGTTTGCAGTCAGTTTTTTTTAATCGAATGCCGGGAAACCTGCATTTTTTTTCCGCTCCGCGCGCGCCTCAGTTCCCAATGACCGACCTTGTGAATTCGGGTAAATTTCTGCTCCCATTTGGAGTGGTCCGTACGACCTATGTTTCCCTTCGATATCCCACCAAAACCTTCGTCGTAGTAAAGACCCCTGGATTCCCCGCAAACACAGCCAGAGTAAAAAGTTAAAATAGAATCCTTGTTGTTGACCTCGGTGAATCATCTTAGTAGCACAATGACAACTTTTTTGGTCTGTCGTTTTACTCAAATCACACATGTAGATGGGTGCTTTTGAGCCTGGCAAGTGCTAGCCTGCTATGCAGGACGATATGAAAGAGCCGTTCCCAAATAGGGGGGCTATCGCTCTTTAGTATATACCACGGTCGAATATCACCGACATATCGTCCTGCAGGACTTCGTTTGACAAATCCCCAAAATTGGGATTTTGCTCATTACGATTCAGGTGACGTTGATGTCAATCATCAGTAGCACAAACGGGCGTAATTATGGATGGGAGCAACCTGCAATTCTGCGGATGATTTGGTTATGATATTTACAGAAGACTTTCAATAACCTTTTACAACACCGAAATGAGAATTTATCGAAGAATGAATCATTTGAAGCCTAAATTGACTGTGGCACCGCAGCCCTGTTTTTCGGCTCTGCGCAGGCTTATTGCGGTTTGTCTGGTATCGCCGCGGAAGTGCGGGAAAATGAATCCATCAAATGGGGAAATAAAAAGGATTTCCATGCTAACAAATGTCAAAACTAGGTTGGAAGGTTGGCTAAACAATTCCAGATCAGACCAATATAGTAGTTATTTCCTTCCAGCAACATGTCCGTTTCTCCCGTACATTAGTGTAAAGAGAGAATCTCCGATTGCGCAGATCAACGTTGCGTTGCAACACGCCCACTAGTCCCGCCGGCCCCCGCCCATGATACAGCTCGACAGCGAGCAGAACGAAGTCGCACAGCGTTTTGTTATGCAAATCACGATTGTTAAGGGTCACCCTGCCACATATGAGTGAGTGAGGCGGATACGAGGTGAACAAGTCAAACGCCCTGTTCAACAGCTAGGCAGTGCCGTTTCGTCGGATCTGGAGGGTATGAAATCTTAAATTTTCTACTACGATACGCTCCGCGCCACGATGTTGGCGCTCCGATAAAATGTAATTTACCATTCGATGTGTCCCCCCTACTTTTCCGAAACGCCCAACGTCCCCTGCATCTAACAATTAATCACGATACTCCAAGGACACCTCGTCTGTAACGTTTGGTGGTATGAATACGGGAAATCTCACGCGCATAACTGTGGGCTTTGTTGACTAAACTACTTGAAGTTCTCAATCCATGATACGTTTTTATCGTCTACACTGTTAATACGTTGGGCAAGTATTCAACAAGCCTAAAGACTAGCAACAATTTACAAACTATTGATAAGCCATACCAATGTATGAGCCATAGGCCTAAAGGAGATGCTGTCATTGATTGGATCTTACCAAACTTTTGAGAGTTGCTGAATACTTGCCCAACCTTCAAATATTTGCCCAACTTCCTTTTCCAGTGTAGGGTCTTCCATATTCATTAAATGAGTCCAGGCTATATGTCTACTAGGGAGATACCAGTTAGGTTTGTTATCTCTCACACCACTGCAGTATGGGTTTTTCGACCGGTCAGCAATATTTGATAATGACGCTCTCAAACAGCAGCGTTAAGCCGATCCCAAAATTAACGGAAGTAATGTGATCCTGGAATGACTATTATTAACACGTATATGTAGAACATATATCGGGTATAGGTGGAACGAACTATTTACCGTGTAGACAACGATGATGTTGAATATATAAAACCTTGGTCTCGTTTCGTGTCGGGGCTTTAGTGTGTGGAAGTCAGATGATATATAATCAAATTCAACTTCAAGAACATATATGACCCCTATATTATTTAAGGCGACATGGAGGCGAAATCGGAATGTTACACTAAAATACGTGATAGGTGATATCCCATGCCGAGGAGTGCACGTGTAGAAAATCACAAAAACAATCATAAATAAATGCACGGTTTAGAGTTATTAGTTATAGTATGTTTAGTTGATTACCAATTGTCAGTTCGGCGTATTAAACGTTAGATTTTATACTAAACTGTTAATCCTGACTATGTGTTTCCGATAGGGAACATGATTCATTATCAAGGATTCATTCAAACAATAAAATATTAGCTATCCGCATTTAGCGATCCAAGAGACCTATCAATTGAATAGGAGAGGGACAATCCTATCCATGCCATAACTTAGTGGCGCATTTATTATGGGGAACAGGCCCAGTGATGCACAATCGAATTCGGGGGTACTTTCGGCCATTTAGTGACCATTTCAAAGGGAGCTCATTATCAGGTACCTAATTAAAGTATGTTGTGTTCAATTGTATCGAGCAATGGTCGGAAGCCCAGATTCAATGGAAAAATAAATATAATAATAGGCCTATGAGGCAAATTTACTGATGTACAATTTTTATGATGAAATTGTGAACGCGCCTAGTGTCATCGAACGCAAAAAACCTCAACCGGACCAGGGTGCTATGCTATCAACTGGAAAGGCAATAAGGTACTGCCGTGTATGCCTAAAGTGGTTATGCCCCATACAGTGACCACATATCGTTGTCGCTTCGACGCACTTACACAGTGTCACAGTAAAATTAACTCTCTTTAACTCTTCAGCACTGTTGTCCCCTGCTAACGTTAGAATACCGCAATAAATGACTTACATTTCCAACTTAAACGCAAAACAATATCGAGCGCGCAATGTGCAATGTGCGAATGTTGGGCCCTGCCGTATATATACATATATATAGTGCGCGCTTATGCTCACACACGTGATGACAAATGAACCGAAGCTCTGTTAAAAGTGGCCTAACGGAAACGCCACAAAAGTGGCGCGTATAGCGTGTAGGGAAAGTGAAGCGGGAAATGTTCTGGCTGAACCTGAGGACCAGACCCCTATTCCAGCCTTAGAACGATCATGTTACATCTTTATATTAATAGTTGCTAGTCAAGCGTGACAGGCAAGAATTGAGCTCATCGCATTTCCCTTCGGCTATATGAGCGGAGCGCCAAACGGGTTGGCTGGAGGTGGGTAGCGTGCACAATGCTGCGTTTACACTATCTTCCCGGCGGCCACGGCAGCCACGTTTGTCCAAAACGTGGGGAGCAGGTGGAGTTTCGATTTTTTTCTCCAGATTTAAGTCGTGTTAGGTTTTGTTAGGTTTTGCTATGGTCTATCACGGTATCGCGTTGGGCTGTGGCGTAGGGGAGAAAAATGCTGCCTGGATACTCACATGCGAATAAGTTTCCGCCGCGGTATACAAACGCATGTAACTGCGTTTCCTATACGATATCACGTGCAGATGGGGCTCCTTACGTTTCTCACGTTCTGTTCTGTTTCTGACAAGTTCTGGCCACGTTCTGACAAGTCTTCAAGTTGCGAGAAGGCTTGCGACGGATGTAACGCTGTACACGGGTTGCTTTTTCTACGTTTGTGCTCACGGTATACAGAATAGTCCCGGCATCAGCAATCAAAGTGATAGGAGACTTCAATCGAGATCACATCATGAATGACCAAGAAGATTTTGTATGTGCTTGCTTGCTGGGAGCATGCATTCGGTCTTTGCGTCGCCAAGGTCCGCAGCAGTTTTGAAACAGAGAGCAGAAGACAGGGAGAAGACGACGAAGGCGGATCCGGATGAGAAGGGCAAGGTCACATGGGTTCGCGCATGGTTGGCGGAAGCAAGAGTCACTACTCAACGTTCATTACAAGAGAGCTCCGCGCCAGGAATGTCGACACCTTCCAGAACTATCTGAGGATGCCCCGTCCCACTGCGGATGCCGCTAATTTTCTTCACGGCTATTACGCACTAATCACGCTTTGTTGCGTTTTCCCCGTTTCACTACGACCCCCTGACGTTACTAGCCGGACTGCCGTAGCAATTTTTGACATTTAAAAAATTGGTACGGCTTTCACGGTAATCAAGTCTTGTCACGATTGCCTACTCCGACCCTCTGGGGTGTGTCACGCCTATCCCGGTATGGTCACGGTCGCCTAAAACGGGCTGCCGTGGCCGCCGGGAACTTAGTGTGAACGCAGCATAACATGGTGGAGTTTCGACATTCACAGATGACCGTCAGTAGCATTTTCTTCTCGTCACAAAAAAGAACAATCCTATTCCTCTTTTAGCCTCCGATCTGAGAAGTTTTCACATTCCCAATTTGAGTAGAATTACATGTCAATATACGCCAACTCCCTCCAAATATAGATGGAGCGACTCGTTATTGGTGGGTACGTACCATTATTTGGGGGTTTCGATACACCCAATGGACACGACTTTTTGGGCACAAAACTGACACGTTCCTCTTTCGGCAAGCTATAAAATATTTCCCATGGGGTTAGGACCCCCGATCTTGGTTTCAAATTTAAGTCAACCGTCACAGAAAGTTTAGGTTCGAACCTTTCTCCTCCCCCGTAAGCATCTTCTCTCTGTGACCTAGAGTCTAGGCTACTTGTATGAAATCATAGTTTTTCCTTGTAATTCCCACCGACTAGTTAGAACAGAAAATTTATTATATGGGCAGCCAATCAATGACGGGGGTTAGTCATGTGATAAGACTTGTTCAAGCCGCGGGTGGGTGGATGGTTAAGGACTCCTCGTGAAGAGTTCCAAACATATTGTTTTAGTCGGGGCATGACCGCCACCACTACCACCACCACCAACATGGGAGACTGTCCCACCTCATTTCCCTCGTAAGCCTAAGACTAATCTTCCCCTGTAATATCTAGAAACCACTGCAGTAAGGAGACCACTGCAATCAGTTTCCCCTGAGCAGTAATTAAAAACAGCATTACGGAAGCTCAAAGAATACAGGAACAATATAACTCAATTGCGTATGACGCAAACATCATCTAGGCCGAAAAACACTTTACGAACCGTAGGAAGGCTGATAACATAGAGCTTCAACCGGGGGAGGGTCATCGAACAAAATTTTATCATTTTAATTCACATAAGGAGATCATTCTATACCTTCGGTATGAAGAGCGAGCTGTCTGTTCTCCTGACCAGTAATTAGAAGCAACATTGCGGAAGCTCAACGGTATGAGTTAAGTCATTAATTGAAAACAATTGGTATGACAAAGGCATCATCGAGGCCGGAGGTTGGAGGGTGCTGTCCGGGCTCACAATGTATGTCTCACTTAGCAGCCAACGTTTCAGTATATACAGCCCAGCCATGTTGGTCATCCACATCTTCAGTCGCTATCGATAGGATAATGCGTCTGAATATACTGAATAGCTCCATTGAATCCGGATATTTCTAGATGCGCGTCCAGAAAGATCTTGTGCGCGCCGCGCTCGGACCTAGAAAGTTACAATCCGGCGGACATCTACAAGTTTCTGATGCTTGTGTGTAGATATTGCCCTGCCTGACGCGCGAGTGCCAATCAGTCCACACTTCTTTGCCTTATGCGTACTCTATGGACCCTGCAATCACGGACGCAGTCACGCATTGCAGTAGAAGCCAATTTGGATACTGGTTACACCAGTTTTAGGCCTACATATGCGTGTATGTTATAAAGGAATACCTGGAGCCGGTTCTAGCGCAGGGATTGTATGGCGGTATTTTTTTTTCAATAACAATGATCCTTCTACCAGTGAAGATGTTATTTGGACACATGGATTTCGACTATTGTATTAGGTGAGATTATGGCGCGTTGTTGAGATCATGACGTCTCGATTCAAATTATGACGCCTCGAATAATAGGCCATATCTTCTCATTAGGATTATGTTTGAATTTGGACGTTTATTAATTACCACTCAAAGACCCCTGCCCGTTGTTAGAAAAAAAGAAGTTTCGTCGATATGTCATAATACACAGGACAGATTCTGTCCGATATCTTCACAGCCTACTTGTTTGGAAGCCTATTTGGTTCTTGGAAGTCTTAGGAGTGATATTGCAGTTATTTGTACTTTCTTTTCAATGCTGCGAGTGTTATCGGCCGTTTGAAACTAAAAACTCAAAAATATGACTGTAACAAACAGTTCATGTACTGCGCCATCAGTTTTAGGAGGACATATATTTAAAAAAAACGGTATTTGACTATCGGAAAGCAATCGGAATCCTGTGACAGAAGTTTTCCAAATAATAAGACATAGTTGGTTTACCGTACATTACATACAGTACATTACATTTTAATTTTTTATAGTAACTTCAGAAGCAAGAGCGGTGATTCATATCCTTTTCATCAACTCTGGGGTACAATCGATGAGTTTCTCTCTAGGTGTCAAGTGACAATCCCTCTAACTAGCTTCGAAATCAAAAACTATATTAATCATGAATAATTCATTATATGGGTCATTATAGAGTCAGAATAAATGATAACAGGAAACTGACCAAATAAGTCAACAGTTTGATAATACATCAACATTTGTTTTAGGTGATATTCCCATTCACTCCTTGGCTCCCAATATTCCCAATACCATTATTCAGATCTAGTGTACTCTTCCTTTGCACATTTACTGAACGTGGAGTTCTCCTACTATAGATTTTTTTTTAATCTGTTCTATTTATTATAAATTGAACGCGTGAATATTGTGGTTGCCCCTGTCAATTTCGTTATTGATACATTGCTTTTTCGTGCAACTGATTGAAATACTTCCCTACCAAAAGAATCCTTGATTGCAACAACTACTGACTAATGCAGACAAGGGAAACTTACCGTAGGAAATTTTCCCGTCAAGGTGAAAAATAATGTGAAGGCCAGTAGCAGAAACAACTCCGTACGTTCCATGGCTGCTTGTATCAGCTACCTTGACAAACTGCAGCAGGTCTGTTCATTCAGCTCCACTGGCTCAGAATAAATACCCACTCTGGTGATGATCAATCGATTGCGCTAATGCAAATGTCCAGTTGACCTTCGTACCTGGCACCGACCAGCACGAACACACGCAAACTCCCTTACACTACGTAACTGGCAGTATAACGGAGAGTGAGCTTTAGTTCAAGTAACTATTTATATTTTTATACTCTCGTTTCTGGAGGGGAGGGGGTGGGTTTCATTTTAAAAGTATGCACATTGACCAGCAGTAGTTGCTCAGAAAAGTAATTCAGGTATCAGGTAGTACAACTGTGCAATGGACATGGAAACATGGCATATGGTAATCTGGTACGTTCTTCCAGCAGTTAAAACCCCAGACCTAACTTTATCCTCATGCGGAGACAAATTAAACATGTACTATTTGCTCAGAACGTGGAAGAGGTGACGCAACCATATGTGAAATAAAATACCGAAGAAATATGATAAAATCAATTCGATGACTTTGTTTCGATGTACTTCATATTAGCAAGGCAAAATCGACCGGACATACTGCGCAGAATATACAGACAACATTCGCAATCCCCATAGCACTATCAATTAAGATAAATATTGAGTGGACAAAATGAAATAAATAGGGCTTGTAAAGAAGAAAAGAAGATTGCTCTTTAAGAAATGCAGTATTTTTGAACTTCAGACTTCAGAACGATGAACTGCAAATAATAAAACCTATTGGAATTTGGTCGACTACGAATGACTATAATTCGGGTAACATAGTCCGCGCTGGTATGCCCTCTTGTTTGTATTTATACGACTAGGTAAATATAGTCACAGCTGAGGGGTGCAAGAAGGTATTTGTATCTGATTACGGGGTTAGGTTTTTTTCGCAAGCACAGGACTGGTTTGTTCCAAGATAATGATTCACTGTCTAAATTTGTCAGCAGTTGCACACATTCCACAACAGTTGTGTTTGCATGCTTTGAGAGGAGAGGGAGATACTTGAATATTTCCTGGAGTACAGGCGATGCTGACCGTGACATGTTGAACGTTGGCGCCAGGGTGACGGCCATAACCCTCTCCCCCGGCTAATTGTGGGTTGACACATCGTCGGCAGCCCGAGTGTAAGCACTGTTTCCTCTGTGGCTGGAGTTGGAACGGATGCACGACCACAACACCTACATCGACTGTCCACACCCACCTGGAGGAATGGTAGGGGCAAAATGGCGTTTGTCGGGAAGGTGGGGGTATGCTGACCCTTCCCGCGTAGGGGCATGATATACTGGCCCCACCCAGGAATTCTGGCGCTACATGTGAATCATAGCACGGGCACAAATTAACGCGGAGTTGCGTCTGACAGATCCCAGATGGCTGGAAACGGCGCCTCTCGTCCCTCTTGAGGCATACCATTATTCATAAAATCTTGGTGATCAATCAATGATCATGCAGATCCAGCGTAGCGTTGAAGATAGGGGCGATTCATGAACACGTTAGAACTTACCAAGTGGCAATTTTTTGGGTTCATCAGGAATTATATTTTGTAAGCGTCAGAGTATTGCCGTGTTCTGTATTCACTGAGCCTATTAGGCAGGGTGTTGTATGAGTCATTCTTTTGGTTTTTCGGGAATACGTAAATCCTTTGTTTGTACTTATTTCATGAATTGATTGTTTCTGAAAAATTTTTTTTTTTTTTGTGTTGCTTGAAATATTGGACTCCGAAGGTTATTTTCCTCAGTGTCCTTATACAAAGTATGTCTCTTCAACGGTTCCACGTTACGCACGTGTAAGACTGGGGACTTTTGTGAGGTGATTGTGAATAGACGCGACACGATGAAGTGGCGCACTGAAATAGTGAGCGGGTAGTGAACAATGAAGAGGTGCGTACAGGTGTGACAAGTGACTGATGATCAGGGGTAATATCTGTAAGCGCTTCGATTACGTAGAAAAGGCGCCATATAAGCACTCATATATTGTTTATTATCATGGGTTGATGGGGTCTGACTACGGTGAATGAGGGAAGAACAACTTTTGATGGCATCAGTCAGTGCTCAAGACGATTGGTACTGCTTTACACTGTCACTGACTGGTCTACTAGAAGCCCCTACGATAGTAGGACATTCTTTCTCTGCCAGGAGATCCCGGGTCCACTCATCTCTGCTTTTCTCCGAGGTGTGACATGGCCGAGTTAACACAAAAATGGGACATAGTGACAAGTGGTATAAACAAAAGCGTATAGAAAAAGAAAAGGGGCTGCAATTGAGGTGTACAACTGGGACGTGATTGTACCTCTATCAGTCAAAATAATTGTAAATATTGTAATTTAGATTTAGATATTCAATTGGTGTTGACTTTTGGACTTGCACTCATATGAAAAAAATGTTGGATATGAATGGATGAGATGGAATGAATTGGGTGATTTGGGTCACGGACTCGAGTCCCTGGACTGTGACCTGGGGATGGCTGCATATTTCATGGATTCATGTTATAGAGGCGACAGTTGAAACAATTCACAGTCTGGCAAGATTGTCATACTGGTAATCTTTGTCGTGTGCAGGGGGTTCAGCACTCTGTTACTGGCCAGATGTTCCGACGAATGGTTAGATATTATGATTAATAATGTTTAATGAAATGCAGCGATCATTTTCCGGTACTACTTGGTACTGCATCGCCCGGCGGCTACTTGGCCGCTACGCCCTCAGGGCGGCGCTGTTGACATGCCTCTACACCGACGTAATCTGCTGCTTTGGATGCCTGTGCCCACTGTGACTACCATATCGCGTCGTGAGAGGATGACTCCAGTCTCCTCTCGGTTGCACGTGAACCTCGAAAGGTTTAACTAGCGACCTTCTTAGTTGTGAACTTGTGAGCCTAGGTCTTCCCCACTCCGTTGTTAATGAGAAACGGCATGTATACAAGGTTAGTAGGCCCAATTTTGAAGCCTTGGTATGTCACTATGGCCGATCGCGGAAACTGAATCCAGAATGCGGCCTCGTGTTCAGCCACTTCGCCTGTAGGTCCTTCGACAACCCCTCATACCCAACTAAATATGTGAATACGGTAATGTCTCGTTCAAGTATATATATATGAATACCTGTCTCATTTCTGACGGTTCTACAGGTTGGGAAAATGCTTTGCGATTGAGTGAGCATTCAATTTTACGAATGTTGGTAACTTTTTCAGAGGGCACGAGAGGTGCCTTTTCCTGCAATCTGGGGAATTTTATCAGACAAACATTTCCTCGTACGTTTTCCGCGACAACCGATGATGGCGCTCCACTCATCAGCTTCCCCCGCCCCAATCCCAACAACAAATCTGAAACATTAGCCGATTTTGGCTCCTTTCCCATCAGAATTTGCCATGTATCAACGAACCACAGGATTTTGGGGAATTACCTAAAATGTTACTGCTGGCAAAATCAGAAAGTATACTGTATAAGACAGATTGAAAAGAATGGTACCCGTTATTTTTCATCATGTTTATTTCTGCTAAGTTCATAATGGGTTATTCGGTTAGCGAATACCTAATTTTCCTGGGTCCACAAACAATAGTTATAAGTAATCAAAATCGAAACAACAAAATATAAAATTAAGAGATCGATACAGTAGACATGGAAATTTACTTCATTAACCTCAGAGAAAGAAAGAAAGAAAAAAAAACGAGACGTTGACCTGAGAATTTGTAATGGTTCGAGAGTCGAAACAATGTGAACTAATGACTCGAAGATCGGCAACGACTTGGCATCTTGCATCCACAGTTCGGCGGTGTGGTGCTTGTTCCAATTCTTGAATGCAAATCTGTGGAATCCCTGGCTTCCTTAGCAACATCGATTGATCTTGTTTATTGCATAGCAATGATTTCGCTCAGCCGATAGAGCATTTCGACGACGTGGTTGAAACGCTCATAAAACAACAAGGCCCCTATTTTGCTCTAACAACGTTCATAACATTCGGAACGTCCGTATAGGATTGAAAGCCACGCTTGTGGACTAGGACGTTTGTTTATTCATTACTGTTAAAGCAGCAAAAATTCAAATGCTTTGATTATATGTTTTCTTTGTTTTTATGTTGGTGAGATTTGTGGTAGCATTGGAGGAATCTTTTTGTGCTCCAGCTCGGTCAACGAAGTTGATCTCTTCATCTTGAAGTATTTACCTAAACATTATCCCAGAAGAATGTGTGGTTCCTGAGGATTAGAGGAAGGCAGATGCTTTGCTATTTCAATAGATCTAATTGTTCTTCATTCTTGTTATTATAGGCCAGTGAGTCATACTCAGACAAGTGTGGTTTGCGAGTGATGGAATCATTTTTTTTAAGAGACCAATTAGTGATTATGTCGATGAGTATGAGCTATTCATAGTCTCAGCATGTTTTCAGGAAGAACGTCGTGCTTGACGAATCTACTGAAGATTTCATTAGTTGTCTTTTGACACGTTAGGTTTTGACGAGTGATGACGATTTCAGTTTTTTCAAAGAACATTGGGATGGGGAAGGCCCCTTCAGTATTTCCCGGGCACCAAATCACTCCAGGTGTTGCCATAGCCGAAATTGCCTATCAGTGGTCAGTGAAAGTAGGCGTGACGTCGTTTGTCGTTCGCTGTTTCCTTTGAGACTTTCACGACCCGTTATACAATATGCACTGTCCCCACTCTCCCTCTGATAGGAAACCCTTCCCGGCCAACCTTTCAAATCGTGGTAGTCTGTCATTTTGAGTGGGTAACAATCTGTTTTCTTTCTAATATTGATATCGGCACTGTGTCCTACTAGCTCCGCCTTTTCCATGATTATGAAATGAAGGAATGCTATATGCTTGATCTAGTTGGCTCTACACGGCATCGAATTATTCCGAGTTATATTCTGGTCCCGGTCCGATAAGAGCTCTCGAATTGACCGAATTCATTGCCCTTCGAGCTCTCCTATTGTCAAGGTTCTACCTGTGCTTCACCCCTGGTGATCACATCCCCGTATTTATTAACTTCAAATTCCCTCAAGACGCGCCCCAGGGTTAGGGCTTAGTAATTTGATGCTTCCCTTTTCAGTTGTCATCCTACTACTTTGGAACTAAATAAAATCCAGCCACAAGCGGGATCACGAGTACTCGGTGTTTTGCCTTCGAGGACCCATCCTTGTGTGACTTTTTCCTCCTCACATTCTCTATGCTGCCCGGTAATGCCGCTGCCGAAAGCACCAAGCTGCAACGAACCGCGAGTCAAATTTGCCCTATCATAATCACCGACAGCAACATTCAGATCCCCAACCTCACGTGACCATCCCCCGCCTGGTTGTATAAAAGATTTTACAAGCTGTATACACGCTGCTTTGCAATTCCTTACTCACGTGACGTGACTGTCGAGAAAACCGAACTAAATTTTGATTGAGGTAACCAACACAGAAAGTCGATCAGAAACAGATTTCCCCAGGTTTTCCGGTAGGGCAAACATTTTATTCAACAACCACTTCGTAGCTGATCTTTAGATGGGTCCATTATATCCCCGCATCACGTTTTAAAGGTTCGGGATATTATGATTTTGGGGTGGTCTCGTCGTCCTCCGCCACCGCCGCCGCAGGCCGCCGCCTCCGGAAACTTAGGCGTTTCTTCACGTTTTTTTTCGATCAATCTGAAACTTGTTACACTATTTCGCCGAAAAGTTCGAAGATGGGCATGCCTGCATATCTGGGCTGTCCTCTATTGCATGTTTTACACGAAATACCAGTTAGTCCTATTTACAACGAACTTGTCGGGTGGGGACAAACAATGGTAATAATGAACATTAGTTTCAAGTCACCGACAGTCACGGTCAAGGGTACCGACTATGACGCGTGTAGGAACAGATGAACAGATTTATATATAGGCTAGGAACGCTGAACCGAATAGTATGACACAAAATTCAATCTTTTTTTTAATCTCTGCATTTGCACCCACAGTATCTCAGCAGTAATAGTATCAGTTAATATTATGCGGTGTTTCAGTTATACCGTGCGTACCATTCATGTCTTTGTTGACTTTTCCATCCAATCTGCAGTAGTTTGGTTAGTCATATTTCTCATTTTTCAATACGCGTCACTGTTACTTAGGAACTGAATGGTTTAAGCTGGCAATGCGCGTTTGTTCTTTGTTTGCTCATATTAGCAATAGTGACGATACACTAACGCAGTATTTCGTACTTCGATTGTAGATCGCGCGCAGCACGCGCGTGTCCTATTTGAGTGGGCTGTGGTAGTATTTATCCCCGATAAAGGGTTCAAACCAGAAACGTCTAAATAAGTTTTTATAAGCAATTTTCACCTCAATCGTTTTATACTTGTCAAACCATTTTCAACTCCTATTGGATTTTACCGATGTCGACCAGTACATTTAAACATACTCGTACTATTGCATGTCCCATTACGCTAGTTTCACGCACGTCGGAAGACGCGATCTTCAGGGCGGGTTTAATTACGTATGACGATATATTATATATATATTATATATATATATATATATATATATATTATATATATCTCTAGATATATTATATATATATATATATAATATATATAGATATATATATATTATATAATATCATATATATATATATATATAATTATATATATATTATATATATTAATATATTGGCATTCAATTTTACGAATGTTGGTACTTTTTCAGAGGGGCACGAGAGGTGCCTTTTCCTGCAATCTGGGGAATTTAGCAGACAAACATTTCCTCGTACGTTCCGCGACAACCGCTGATGCGCTCCACTCATCAGCTTCCCCCGCCCCCAATCGCCCACACAAATCTGAAACATTAGCCGATTTTGGCTCCTTTCCCATCAGAATTCTTGCCATGTATCAACGAACACAGATTTTGGGGAATTACCTAAAATGTTACTGCTGGCAAAATCAGAATATGACTGTATAAGACAGATTGAAAAGAATGGTACCCGTTATTTTTTTCATTCAGTTTTATTTTCTGCTAACTGTTCATAATGGGTTATTCGGTTAGCGAATACCTAATTTTCCTGGGGGTCCAATACAAACAATAGTATAAGTACCTCAAAATCAGAAACAACAACAAATATAAAATTAAAGAGATCGATACAGTAGAACATGGAAATTTACTTCATTAACCTCAGAGAAAAGAAAAGAAAAGAAAAAAACTAGACGTTTTTTGCCTGAGAATTTGTACTGGTTCGAGAGTCTAAACAATGTGAACTAATGACTCGAAGATCGCTCAACGACTTGGCATCTTGCATCCACAGTTCGGCGGTGTGGTGCTTGTTCCATTGCGGACTGCAGAATGTGGAATCCCTGGCTTCCTTAGCAACATCGATGATCTGGTTGATTGCATAGCTGAATTTCGCTTCAGCCGATACGAGCATTTCGACGACGTGGGTTGAACGCTCATAAAACACAAGGCCCCTTATTTGCTCTACAACTGTTTACATACATTCGAACGTCCGAATAGGGATGACAGCACGCTTGGTGACTAGGGACGATTGTTTTTATTCATTACTGTTAAAGCAGCAAAAAATTCAAATGCTTTGATTATATGTTTTCTTTGTTTTTATGTTGGTGAGATTTGTGGTAGCCATTGATGAATATGTTGTGCTCCCCTGATCGGTAACGAAGTTGATCTCTTCATCTTGAAGTATTGACCTAACCTTTCCTCTAAGAAGCAGTGTGGTTCCTGAGGATAGAGGAAGGCATTGCTTTTGCCTATTTTCAAGAGAGCTAATTGTTCTTCATTTCTTGTTATTATAGGCCATTGAGTCATACTCATACAAGTGTGGTTTGCGAAGTGGATGGAATCATTTTTTTAAGAGACCAATTAGTGAATTATGTCGATGAGTATGAGCTGATCGAGAAGTCTCAGCATGGTTTTCATGGAAGAACGTTCGTTGCTTACTAATCTACTGGAAATTTCATTAGTTCTTTTGACAGCGTAAGGTTTTTGTGACGATGATTACGATTCATTTTTTCAAGAACATTGGATGGGGAAGGACTCAGTGTCAGTAGTTCCCGGGGCACTCAATCACTCCACTGGGTTGCCATAGCCGAAATTGCCTATCAGTGTCGTGACAGTAGGCTGACGTCGTTTGTCCGTTCGCTGTTCCTTTTAACTGTCACTACCCGGTTTATACAATATTCACTGTCCTCCACTCTCCATCTTATAGGAACCCCTTCCGGCCACCTTTTCAACTCGTGGTAGTCTGTCATTTTGGGGAGGTGTAACAATCTGTTCTTCTAATATTGATCGGTCAGGCACTGTGTCTAATAGCTCCGCCTTTTCCATTGTTATGAAATGAAGGAATTGCTATATGCTTGATCTAGTTGGCTCCCTACACGCATCGAATTTCCGAGTTATAATCTGGTCCCGGTCGATAATAGCTCTCGAATTGACGGACGTCCATTGCCCTTCTAGCTCTCTATGGTCAGGTTACTACCTGTGCTTCACCATGAGTTATCACTCCCCGTATTTATTACTCAAATTCCTCAGACAGCTCCACCAGGGTAGGGGCTTTTATTAATTGATGCTTACCTTTCCGTTGTCATCTACTAATTTGGAACAAATAAAATAGCCACAAGCGGGATCGAGTACTCGGTGTTTTGCCTTCGAGGACCCCCTTGTGTGACTTTTTTCCCCTACATTCTCTATCTGGCCCGGGATGACGATGCCGAAAGCAACCAAGCCTGCACGAACCGCGTAATGTCAAAATTTGCCCTATCAAAAAAATAATCACCGACAGCAACATTCAGATCCCGAACACTCACGTGACCATCTCCCCGCCTGTCTTGTATAAAAGCTTTCACATGCTGTATACACTCTGCGTTTGCAATGCAATGTAATCAGGTAGTACTTTCGAGAAAACGAACTAAAGTTTTGATTGAGGTAAAAAAACACAGAAAAGTCGAATCAGAACCATTCCCCCGGTTTTCCGGTAGAGAACATTTTATTCAACTAACCACTTCGTAGCTAATCTTTAGATGGGTTAATTATAGCCCCGCATCACTTTTTAAAGGTTCGGGATATGGATTTTTGGGGGTAGTCGTCGTCTCGCCGCCACCCCCCCGCCGCAGCCGCCGCCTCCGGAACCTTAGGCGTTCTTCAACGTTTTTTTTTCGATCAACTCTGAAACTTGGTACACTATTGGTCCCGGAAAAGTTCGGAGTGGCATCGCTGCCATATCTGCGTCCGCTATTTTGGCAGGTGTTTACACGAACATAGTTAGTCCTATTTACACGAAACGTGTCGGGTGGGGACCAACATGTATAATGACGTATTTCCAATGTCACCGGGACTTAGGTCACGTCAAGGTCCGACTATGACCGTGTAGTAACGAGAACAGATTTTTATATATAGGCTAGGAACCTGGAACCGAATATATGAACACAAAATTCAATATTTTTTTAATCTCTAGCAGTTTGCACACACAGTCTCTCAGCAGTAATAGTCTCAGTTTAATATTTGCTGTGTTTCAGTTATCCGTGCCTTAACCATTGCATGTCTTTGTTGACTGTTCCCTCCATCTGCGTAGTTTGGGAGTCATATTATTATCCATTATTTCAATATCGTCATGTACATTAGTAACTGATGGTTTAGCTGGCAATGCGCGTTTGTTCTTTGTTGTCATTTAATTTAGCAATTAGGGAGGAGGTGAGAGAGACAATAACGCGAGTATTTCTTACTTGCTATTTATTCGCGCGCGGCACGCGCGTTCTATTTGAGTAGGCTGTGTAGTAGTTATATATAAATCCCCGATAAAGGGTTCAAACCAGAACGTCTAAATAAGTGTTATAAGCATGTTCACCGCATCGTTTATACTTATAAAACTTTCAACTCCTGTTGGATTTAACCGATCGGACGCAGTACATTTAACATACTCGTACTATTGCATGTCCATTACTGCTAGTTTCACGCACGGCGAAGACGGAATCTTCAGCTTTATGACTCCTGACTGATATATAACTATATCTATATATATATATATATATATATATATATATATAATATATATATTAGATATATATAATCTATATATATTATATATATTATAAATATATAATTATTATATCTATCGATATATATATACATATATATATCTATATTATATCTATAAGATATACTCATATATACTATATATTAATATATATATCTCTATATATATATTCTATATCTATATATATATCTCTCTATAGATCTATATATAAAGATATATATCTATAATATATATATCTATTATATATATTTATTCAAACATCCGAGTTTGAGTCCTAGTATCTGATCGTGTATTTGGTAAATCTGCTTAGTAGGACATAATGTTATGTTTGTCTCCGCATTGGTAACATATGTCCGGTACAAAGTTCAAGTGAAACAATACAAATCAGGGCAGTTCGCTGGATTATTGCCTCGGCGGGTAATCCAATCTAATTAGTACAGGCAAAGTGACAGATCAGCTATGTTGACAAGGTATCTGATACGAACTGACCATGGAAGGTGCCCATTTGGTCCTGCTATTGGCTTGTGCCTTTTCACCTCGACGGGTAGCATTTCTTATGGTGAGTTTTTTTCTTTACTTTTGCGAATCAAGAACCATACAGTAAAATTTGCAAGAAAAGGTATACCATATTTTTTCATAATTTGGGGACAACATCAAAGTTATCGGAACACGGAATTTGTAGATGAGGCACGGAGTAAGTGTTGATTCATCGTTCCCCTCACCAGGGGATTATCTTAATTTTTCCCATAGTCCGATGACAATATTTGCAAAAAACTCGCAACCTCCATCCCTTCCAATATTAGAATAATTTATTTATTTCTCTTATTGTCCCGTAAGAGCATATGAAGGAGGGAACATCAACCCATTTTTTTTTTTTTTTTTTTTTTTTTTTTTTTGTTTTTTTTTTTTTTTTTTTTTTTTTTTTTTTTTTTTTTTTTTTTTTTTTTTTTTTTTTTTTTTAATTTTTTTTTTTTTTTTTTTTTTTTTTTTTTTTGGAGGGGGGAGGGAAGGGAGGGTTTTTTTTTTTGTTTTTTTTTTTTTTTTTTTTTGGGGTTTTTTTTTTGTTTTTTTTTTTTTTTTTTTTTTTTTTTTTTTTTTTTTTTTTTACAAAAACAGGGAAAAATCTTCGGAATTCTGACGGATTCGCGAACGCTCATACAAGCACACGCACACTCCACACGGGAGTAACGGGCGCCATGCACCTCTTCATAAGCACCACTCGATTATTCGTAGCCACAACAATTGTTATGATTGCAAGCCGTTCTCATGACACCATTCAACAGTGAATAATTAGGTGAATGCCAACTGACGGAATATCTCATCTTGCCTATCGGGACTGGTGAGATAGATATTACCAGAATAGTGATCATAAATCGAGTCGTCATAATTTTATATAACGGTGTTTGTATCTATATAGGATCCTCAGAATCGAGAGCAACCAGTCTTCGAGTATAATCGAAGCACCTATCTTTCGATACTGGAGTATGCGATGGGCATGGGGAAAATTTTGCGTACACGTCAGGAAAATAACCTTGCCTGGGGCCCACATCTGCGTCGCGCTGGTAGCTATTCGTCCGTTTGTCAGCACACTGTAAACATCACTTGACGATCGCTTGAATGTCGTCTTTCTTTTGCAAATGGGGTCGAACGTCTGGTCCGATATGCGACTTTTAAGTTTGATGGTTTTGAGAACTTTAGATACCTACTGCACTAACTACGTATTGACACTTTTAACGCTTGCTCGGCTGGTGTTTTTCGATTGTAGTTCTATCAGATGGCCAACCCTTTCAGTTGTTTCTGTTGGTGACCCGCTCACTCCACTTGTGTACTTTCGTACAAGCAGACAAAATGCCTCCACTACTCAAATACACGGCCAACAGATTTCATTAACCCTTTCAAATTTTCTTCCTTGAAGACATCAAACTTCGCGGTTATGAATTAGAACACACCGAAATATAAGCAACACATAGCCATAGCGAGTTTCAACCGACGCTGTATGCCTTCTTCGTGTCGGTTAGCATCCACATATGTACACTTCGTTCCGTTTCTTCTGCTTCTTTCTTTCTTTTTTCCCCCTTCTTCTTGTATTGTATTCTCGTTGTCTCAGTCCTGTTGTTTCCGATGCACAGGTTTTTCACAGTGTACCAGGGGACTCAGTGTGATCATATCTGTTGTATTTTTCGCTGTTGTGCGCTGCCTATGTTCACTTATACTGCGTGTCGATCGGTATGGGCTCATGTGAATTTCGCTCTGGATATGAATGTTTCGGCTATGATGGTGGGTGGTGCCTTGTGTGGTCCGATCCCCGATGTCTCCTCCAGTGCACTGTTATTTACAGAGTGATAACACGGGACTTTGTAGCGAGCAATATGCCAAGAATGATTCCTAGTCTGACTCGACGTACCTAATCTACCCGTGTACACGCATTCCAATATATGCCCGTTTGCATCAATTTTTGTTTTAGGTTTCCGATGATCCTACCCACGATCAATCCACTCAAATGATGCGATCATATGCTTCCGTAGAACTGTGAACTCATAGAAAGCTGGAAACAATAGCTTCTTTTGCAAGAATTTTCACTGTGAAAAATGCTCGGTACAATTTTGTGATTTACTCTGAACGCGTATGATAGTAACGGATAATAAATGGGCTGGAGATTACCTGACCAAGGCTTGAGGATGGTTGATAGAAAAAAATGAAGCCAGTGGCATAATAGCCAAACTTGGCTTCCCTGTCACTCATGGCGGAATCTATCAGAGCATTTTCTCTTCGTTGATTGCTGTTTTTCCGGCAGTGTAAACAGTTTTAAGATGTCAAATACAAGTGTTCTTCTCTCATTTTAGTTACTACGGGGTCCAATATTATATGTTCTTTCCTTCCCGGTGTTATTGGGTAATGAACGTGAGACATAAAAGCCACCATGATGAAAATCACTGCTCCATGCCTACTATTAAACAGGGCATCTACTCACAGTTCCTACTATGTGCAGCAGCGACTAGTAATAAAAGAAGAAAATCGTGAGAATGAAAGTTACTCAACATTTTAACACAACCGATTTCTCCTCAACATGCTTAAACAAAATCACATACCAATAATTATATTAATACCAATTCCAGGTTGCACGTATTGGTGATAGCATAACATTCGTTAATAGGCATGAGTTTGTCAACTCGCGTTCACCAACGAATCGCTCAATCCATCCACTATTGTCACCAAACCATCTGCAGCTTCTCCTGTCTTTTATTTCACGACCTCTTGAACTAAGTGTAACCGCTGACTACCTAACTTTGAACCAATACTTGTAAGGGTTATTCCAAAAGACATTGGCCTATTTTGGTTGATATTGCTCAAGTCCTTCTACCTTTGACAGAATTTCACATCTGTTCAATTTTATTTTCTGCAACTTGTTGCTGGATTGATTCTGGTTTTTTCGTCGGCTCTTGTCATCATTACCATGGAAATCTTGGCTTCCCATCTATCGTTAATTAGGTCTGACCATTTGTCGCAAACAAACTGGCAGATCTACTATCAAGATTTCCATGGATTTTTTGTTGTAGTTAGGTCAGGTGTAGATGTATTTTAGTCAGATACTCCTTTGCGCTTTGGCAGGTTATGGAGATGGAGCCGGTGCACTATATCGCAACTGGCTAGATCCATGTTATTATCTAGATGAAGGTTCATACCAAGATGGACATGCATCTTCGATGACCTCGGGGCTATGCAGAAATGATGTTTTGCCCAAAGTAATCTGTTACAGAGTCGGTACTAACTGTAAGTTGATAGAAAGAGTAACGAGCTCATACTCAGTTGTCATTTCTACCTACGCCGAGATGGAACATCATGCATTCAACGTCCATTCACGTTCAATGAAGCACTTGCCCTTCCACGTTTTCTTTCTCATAATTCCTGTTTTTTTTGGCCCAATATCCTTCATTAACGGGTGCTGCCCTGAGTTGGGCAGCAGCGCAGTAGAATCCCCACCGTCACTGGCTACAGATAAGGGAAGGGAGGCTAGCCCTTAGACGAAGACCCTAACGGGGCCCGACCCTGCTACTCTACGCCCTACACATCATCACGTCCACCAATACTTCAAGTGTTCAGTACGGTGGGGCTAAGGACGCAACATGTCCTCCTAGACCGGAACTAGGGCCGACTCTCAGGTCATTGCATTCATGTTTCCAGCATATATATATATATCTATATATATATAGTATATATATATATATATATATATATAATTATATATATATATATTGATATATATATATATATTATATATATATATATATGGTATCTTATATCTATATATATATATATATATAATATATATATATATATATATATATATATATAATATATGTATTCAACAGTCCGACTTTGAGTCCAGTATCTGCAGTCGTGTATTTGGTAAATCTGCTTAGATCGGACATTAAATGTTATGTTTGTCTCCGCATTGGTACATATGCCGTACAAAGTTCAAGTGAAACAATCAATCAGGGCCAGTTTTTTTTTTTCATGGATTATTTGCCTCGGCGGGTATCTAAATGCTGAATTAGTACGGCAAAGGGACAATCAGCTATGGTTGACAAGGTAGTGATACGAACTACCAGTGGCCATGTGCGCAGTTGTTCCTGCTATTGCTTGTCCTTTCTTCACTTGACGGGGTACATTTCTTATGGTTAGTTTTTTCTTTACTTTGGCGAAATCAAGAAACATACATTAAATTTGCAAACGAAAAGTATGACCAATCATTTTTTTCATAATTTGGGGACAACATCAAATTATCGGGAACACGGAATTTGGTAGTAGAGGCACGGAGTAAGTGTTTTGTTCATCGTTCCCATACCCAGTGATTACTGTAGAGTTTCTCCCATATTCGATGACAAATATTTGAAAAAATCGAAAACCTCCACCCCTTCCAATATAGAATAAATTATTTATTCTCTATTGTCGCCGTAAAGCAGATGAAGAGGGGACATCACCTTTTTAACAAAAACAGGGAAAAATCTTCGGAATTCTGACGGATTCGCGAACGCGCAGACACGCCCACCACACTCCCACAACGGAGTAACGGGCGCCCATGCGAACCTCTTCATAGAGCCCACTCATGAATTATTCGTACCCAACATTGTTTGATTGCAACCGTTCTCATGACACCCCGCAACATGACTATTAGGTGAAATGGCCAACTGACGGAAAATATCTCATCTTGCCTATCGGGACTGGTGAGATGAATATATTCCAGAATGTTGATCATAATCGAGTCCGTCCCTAATTTTAGGTGTTGTTATCTTATAGGGTCCTCAAGAATCGAGAGCAAACCAGTCCTTTCGAGTATAATCATAAGCACCTATCTTATCGAGACTGAGTATCGATGGCAAGGGAGAAATTTTGCGTAACACGTCCAAGGAAAATACTTGCCTGGGCCCAACAGATCCTGCGTCCGCTGGTAACTATTCGGCGTTTGTCAGCACACTGTACAATCACTTTGACGATCGCTTTGGGAATGTCGTTCTTTCTTTGGCAATGTGGTCGAATCGTTCTGGTCCGATATGGACTTTTCAGGTTGATGTTTTTGATACTTTAGGATACCCCTACTAGCACTAACTACGTAGTGACACTTTTAAAGCTTGCTCGGCTGTGTTTTCGATTGGTAGTTCTATCAGATGGCCAACCCATTTACGGTTTTTTTCTGTTGTGACCCGCTCACTCCACTTGTGTACTTTCGTACAAGCAGACAAATGCCTGCCTCACTACTCACTACTCAAAGTACACGGCCAACAAATTTTCTTAACACATTTCAAATTTTCTTTCCTTGAGAGACATCAATTCGCTGTTATTAATTAACAAACCGGACAAAATATAAGCACACCATAGCCATAGCGAGTTTCAACCGACGCTGTATGCCTTCTTCGTGTCGGTTATGCAATCCAGCATATTTACCTTCGTCGGTTTCTCTTTCTTCTTCTTCTTCTTCTGTATGATTCTCTTGTCTCAGTCCTGTTGTTTCCGATGCACAGGTTTTTCAGTGTAGGCACAGGGACTCAGTGTTTTGAATCATATCTGTTGTTTTTTCGCTGTTGTGCAGCCTATGTCCGCTATATTGCTTGTCGACGGTATGGGGCCTCATGACACATGACTTCGCTCTGGATATGAATGTTCGTCTATGATAGGTGGGATGGGTGCCTTGTGTGGTCCAGGGATCCCGCGATGTCTCCCCTTCAAGTGCATCTGTTTTTTTCAGAGTGAATAACAGCTGGACTTTGGTAGGCGAGGCATAGCCAGAATGATTCCTAGTCTTACTCTACGTTAACTATCCTAACTGTACACGCATTCCACAATATTGAAACCCTGTTTGCATTCAATCAATTTTGTTTTTAGGTTTCCTGATGATCACACGTATCAATCCACTCAATGTGCGATCATAGCTTCCGTAGAACGTGACTCATAGAAGCTGGAAACAATAGCTTCTTGCAAAATTTTCAATTTGAAAAATGCTCGGTAGCAATTTTTTGGATGATTTCCGCAGAACGCGTACTCCGATTTAAAGGATAATAAATGGGCTGGAGATTCCTGACTCAAAGGCTTGATGGATGGTTCATTAGAAAAAAATGAAGCTCAGTGCAGAATTAGCACAAAACTTGGGCTTCCTGTCACCATTCGGAATTGAATCAGGAGCTATTTCTCTTCGGTTGATTGCTGTTTTTCCGGAGTGTACACAGTTTTAAGATTGGTCAAATACAAGTGTTCTTCTCTCATTTTAGTATATACGTCCTATTATATTTTCTTTCCTTCCCGGTGTTATTGGGGAATGAACGTGAATGACAAAAAGCACCATGATGAAAATCATTGCTCCATCTAAGCTATTAAACAGGCATCTACTCAAAGTTCCTACTATGTGCAGCATCGACTAGTTAAAAGAAAATCTTAGAAATGAAAGTTACTCACATTTTCAGACACAACACGATTCTCACATGATTACAAAATCACATACCATAATTATATAATAATAACCAATTCCAGGTGCACGTAGTGGTGAATGATTAACATTCGTTAATAGGCTGCGTTGTCAACTAGCGTTCCAACAACGATAGATCAATCCATCCACTATTGTACAAACCATCTGCGCTTCGATCTGTCTTTAGTTCAGGGACATCTTGAACTAATTGCACGATGACTACTAACTTTGAACCAATAACTTGTAAGGTTTATGTCCAAAGGACTTGGCCTTTTTGTTGATATTGCTCAAGTCCTTCTACCTTTGACAGAATTTCCCATCTGTTCAATTTTATTTTTTCTGCACTTGTTGCTGGATTGATTTGCTTTTCCGCGTGCTCTTGAGCATCATATACCATGGAATCTTGGTTTTCCCATCTATCGTAATTAGGTCATGACCAATGTTGTCGCCACACAAACTGGCAGATCTACTATTTCAAGATTTATCCATGATTTGTTGTAGTTAGTCAGTTTGGGATGTATTGTAGTCAGATTATCTCCTTTGCGCTTTGGCAGGTATGGAGCCGGTGCACTATATCTGTCACTGGCTAGATCCAATTTTATTTCTAGATGAATGTTCATACAGATGGACATGCTCTTCGTGACCTCGGGGGGCTATGCATAATGACTGTTTTTTGCCCAAGAGTAATCTGTCTTACAGAGTCTGGTCTAGACGTCAAGTTGAATAAGCAAAGAGTAACGAGCTCATACTCCTTGTCTTTCTTCCAGAGAGGGAACATTCATGCATTCACGTCATTCACGTCAATGAAGCAGGCTGCCCTTCTCACGTTCTTTCTCATAATTCTGTTTTTTTTGGCCCGAATCCTCATCGGGTTGCTGCCCTGTAGTTGGGTCATAAGCGTCAGTAGAATTCCCCCCTTCCCCCACCGTACCTGCCTACAGATAAGGGAAGGGAGGCTATCCCCTTAGGACGGGACCCTAACGGGGCCCGACCCTGCTACTCTACGCCCTACACATCATCACGTCCACCATATTCAAGATGTTCAGTACGGTGGGGCATAAAGGACGCAACATGTCCTCCTAGACCGAACTAGGCCGACTCCTCAGGTCCATTGCATTCAGGTTTCCGCAACCATGATAGGCTTTTATCGCGGTTCAAAGTATGTCAACAACATAGGTACGATAGTCATGTGTGTTAATAATGCAACCTAGACATCGGTCTATCCCTATTTCCTATGATAACCTATGGTAACCTCTTATGAACTTTAATTTATCACAGTTTTATCTCATTCTGTGCATATACGACCCGCCATCTCTGTTTTGAACATACTAACACATGGAATATACTGGGATCACAATCATCGCCGAAAAGCTCGTACAAATACCCTTGTATTTGGAGTTTATTTTAGTGAAAAAGGCCTTAATCCATGAACAATTTGAAAACCTGAATCAATCACCTCGAATTCGCCTCCGCTCCATCGAGTTGGCCGAGACGCCTTAATCCTATCTCTCCTTCGAAGGTAATCCTAAGATACAAGATCTATCTATAATAAACCTGCTTGTCTTTTAGAATAAGGATTCCATAACTTGGACAGAAACTCCAGGTGAGTCTCACCAGCTGGCTCAAACATCCGGACAACAAATCTTTATCAAGGAAACTGGAGTGACAGCTAATCAAGCCAAGAATCCAGTTCTTTCCTCTCGGCAGCTTCAGCACACTGCTTTAGAAGGTTTCAAAGAAGAATAAAAATGAACACCGAGATCTTTTTTTTGAATTCACACTGTGAACAGTTTTTGAACCATTTAACTGAAAGAAGCGGTTGTGGAAACCCAACATGCAACATTTTGCACTTATCGGCATTAAAAAAAACATGTGCTAATCGGAAGACCATTTGAGCATTATATCAAGATCCTCTGGACAACATCAACGTCGAAGCAACCCCCCCCCCATCAATTGGTTCGGTCCGCAAACTTTTACACTCTGGAATGCACCCAATCTTCAGATCGTCAATATACGGCAGAAAATTAAAGGCCCGAGAACTGATCCCTGTGGATCAACCCCTATTGACTTTGTCAGGAGACGACGTGCATTGATGACAACTCTTTGTTCCTGAGAGAAAGCCTGAACGAATCCCACTGCCAGAACATTCCCCTTATGCCAAAAACTTATTTCAATTTAGGCAAGAGCTCTCATGATGGAACGTTGTCGAAGCTTTCTGAAGTCCAGGGAAATATATCACCAGCACTGCCGTTGTCACTGCACTAGTACTCTTCCATAAACTCTAAGTGGATTATCCACACGAACGATTTTTCCGGAAACACATGGCTAGAACCCCGAATTAAGATCCTTGAAAAAATCGAAATATGATCCCAAATGGAGGAGCTAACACCTAGTAAGACTCACTGGCCTGTGAATTCCAAGGAAAGCCCAGTTTCCTTTCTTGGAAAATTGGAGAAACTTTTCTCTCCTCCAATCATCCGGAACAACACCTTCTTGCTTTCACAAGAAGGGGTAAACTCCTCCGCCTTACCACTTTTGAGCTTCTGCAGTTCTCCTTTATCACATCAGGCGAACATACCATATTACCAATAGTTTGTGGAAGGCGCACCACCAAAGGTCGTTGAAATTATCCAGTTTTTTTCCTGAGTGAATACGACGAAAAAATAATCATTAGGAACGCTAGCCATCTCTTGACTATTGCTGATTGTATTACCTAATCGGACACTAAAATTGGACCAATGCTGTCCTTCACTTCTGCTTCCTCTAACATAAGAGGAAAACGCACGAGGATTACCCTTTATATTAGAGGCAATCTGCCTCTTGAAATCGAGCTTATGCATCTGAAACTAAACGTTTGACAAGCCTCTGCTGAACTTTGTTTGAAACGATCTAAATCAAACAAAAAAACACATTAGCACAATAAGCCGCCAAAGATGTCTCTTACTTTAACGACAGAAACAAACTTCTTTTTTGTCCCCCCTTTACTCCAGAAGGCCTTTTTTTTTGTTCTTGGTGCGATGCTTCTTCCAAGAACTTCAACTTTCATTACGCTTCACTTTACGCCTGAGACCCTTCCAGGAGTCAACAGCATTCAAATCTCGCTAGAAAACTAGACCAATCTACGTTCTCAGAACCCAGGAATGCCGTCCAGATCGGCCCTCGAGAAACCAGATCGAGCTCAACGCTCTGTGAATAATAACAAACAAGACACATCGAAAACATATATCGTGATCACTTGCAACACAAAGCTCCCAAAAAACTCTCTGCCTGTCTTCACGGAACCTGTATCACTATAATATTATGCGTTCTGGTAGAAAAATGAACATGCTGCGAAAGGAAACACTCTTGAGTGACATTAAAAGAGGGCAGATCCTTGAATACACTACTTACCATCAGACCAAGACTTCTGGATAATTGAATCAATACCCATAACAATCGTAAGCCTACGGGAAACTTCAAGCCTGTCGAAAAAGTGGCGATTAATTGTTTTCAGAGCTGTTGGGAGAACGATATACAACACCGACAAAAGGTCTGGGGATACCTGAAGCGTTGGACGGAATTCACACCAAACAGAATTGACGTAACTAACACCAATATCTGATCTCTCCATGCTATTCAAGTCAGACTGCACATACAACAAAACTCCACCAAACTCCACCCCCAATGCCACGGAGAGTAACTGTCCGATCTTGCCTATAAGCAACATAACCTGGAACGGCTGAGGAAATTTAACATATTTAGCCCAGACTCTTCTGCAATTCCAACTACGTCAGGCTTCCGCTCCTGGTCCGAAATTCGGAACTCATCAAATTTATCCCTGATTCTTTGACATTAGCGCAGAAAAATACCGCTTGCTAATATGGTTCTAACTATCCGCTAAAACATCTAGTTTGTGCCCGCTTAGTACCACTGCGTTGACTACTAGTTACAACCCTGTCATGTGAACTGGTACCCTCGCCCCCGAATCAGTTTTAAAACACTCTTCCCACCAGAAATTAACAACTTCCCTCTAACACCCACCGAGGCCCCATTACCACTTGAGGTGAAGACATCCATGCGAAAAGATCGGGTCTTCACACGAAAACGACACGTCCACAAACTGCATTCCCTGCCCAGCACACTCCAACTCCAACACACCTGTTTAGTGCCCGCTATCTTTTATCAGTAACCCGACCGTAAAACCTGGGGAGATTACCACAAATCGCGACTTAGACCTAATAGACTGAAGATTGTACAAACAAATCTTCAAATCGGAGGTCACGGACATCCATGGCAGTCCTCCCCGGAGGTTATTAATCCCCTTTTCAACAACCACCACTTTCTCGTCCCCCACAATCCTGTGCACCCTCGCACTTAAGGGTCCTCAAACCTAGCATCGGGAAGGCCCAGACACGCGTACGTTCGGCGTATTACATGACTGAACTCCCTATCAACAGGACCGGAACAATCGAATACCCAACCAGCAAACACTTCCTTTTACCTATCCTCCCCCACCATCCACTTTAATGTCACACCACACCTCTGTTTGAACCTCCTGCTCTAGCTGCCTTTTATCCTACACACTCTATCCCGCCGGCAACCATCCGGACTGTCGCCTATGCACGGCCTTCCTCAACTGAACACTAAAACTATTCTAGGCAGACGGCAAGGACCGGATCAACAGCCCTTAATCGGACCTACATCGACTCTCCACTCAGGCTCCCCCACACTTTCCAGTACCCACCTCCAATTCCGCCGAACCTGACACAATTCCTGCATGTTACACAAAATCGTCCCTTGTTTAAAGTTTGCAGCTCACGCAAAACACCCACTTGCCCTTATGGGAGGCGAAACAGCACCCAACGAACACAGCAGAGAGAGAGAGAGAGGGGAGCGAGGGGGGGGGGGGGGACACAGACTGCCTACACAATTATCGATTTAACAATTTTGTTTATTTTTCGACCACAGTCAAACAGGAATACAATTAATTGGTCAAATTGCTAAAAAGAACAACTGAGATATGCCTACCACTATAAACAGGAAAGCAGATAAGAAAATACACTTAAAGCAGCACGACTGAGATATGCCTACACTATAAACACGAAAGCATATACATTAAATACACTACAAGCAAAGCACACTAACTCGCTACACGAAAAATCAATAGTGTTGACATGCTAAAAGGATGCCAGAGGCTTTACCCGATCGCGGCCCACGAGCAGAACGAAAGGAAAGAGACGAAACGAGATAATGGCTTATCACGACGCAATAGTACACTCAACGCTCCCAATCGCAACATACATACACACGAGAGAAGCAAACGCTAGAACGATAAATACACGCTACGGAAGGCAAAAAAGCTAGGCCTAGCTAGTGAGGGGAAAACAAGGGGCCTAGAAAAAAAATAGCCTCAAAAGGAAAACAAACTCACGCTAAGAAATACTCCGAACAGCGCCAAGCACAGAACACAGAACACAGAACACACCAATCACAAGAGAATAGAAAAATATAACGAAAATGGAAGAGCAAAATACTTGTACAAGGCGGAGCAAAATACGAAAACGTCTTGACGTTGGTGTTGCCATTATATTCTTGGTGTTCCATTCATTATGGAGGGAGTGCCCTGAGGACCCTTTCTAAATTATAAAACCACCAGACCTATGCATGTAAGTTCCGTTTGTGATAGTGCATTTTAACCCATATAAGGAGACACAAGTGTAACTCGGTAAAATTAAACTAGGGAATCTTAGAATGTCGATAAACGACAAATTGGAAAAAAATGATGTTATTGACATAGCTGTGACAATATTTGCATTCAAAGTGTAGGTATTTTTTCGTTAGTCACGTATTTGCCTGCAGGCTAAGATCTTACGTATCTCGATGCATAATAGGAATAGAAGGCCTATAAAGGTCGTTATCCCGGTTCATTGAGCATAGTCAGGACGAAATTAGGACTACAACCTCACTCTGGTTGGCCTTAGGCCGTGCGGCACAGAAAATGATCCAGGCATAGTCTGAGGACGCTCAAATTTAAACAACGTTTCCAGTGTTTAGGCTGTCTTGAACTTTACACATGTTGTTCCTTCAGATAGCTCGTGCTAGGGTGTTGTATCACTTAGGACAATTATTTTATGGTTTTGTCTCAACAAGACAAATTGGTCATCACAAAAAATAGCACACAATGTCAAAGGTCGAAAGGTCAAACGAGATCAAAGGTCAAAAGAGTTCAAAGTAGGTCACCAGATGTAGGTTCGCATGACGAACAAAACGTTCCATACGACATCCCTCAAAAATGTTTCGTTGCCAAGAAATATAAAGATTTTCCATGGTGACCTCAAAGGACCTTGACCTAACACCAGGAAAAAAATAGGGTTCATCCTCACCATACGCGCACCACATACCTAATTTGAACTTGATTACATGCGTGCGCTTCCTAGATATAGTGCTGGACAAGCTTCTGAACTTGCCTCTCTTAGCTTGAATGACCTTGAACTGGAATCAACTAAAATCAATAGTGGTCATCCTCTCTATATGTCCAACCAAGAATAACCTAATTTGACTTGTGTTCTTTCAGATATCGTGCTGACAAGGGGTGTCCAACACACACACACATAACGCCAACACACACACATACGCACGTGCGTGACTGAATAAATTCCTTTTGCCTTCGGCAAGGAATAAAAAAAACACTGACTGACAACAAGCGGCGAGGACATTGGGGCTGATAACACCGTCTCGTTCTCTCTCATGGTGTCTCGATGGGAGTTAACAAACTGAGTAGCAATGTTGACTGCTAAGACATCTTGGCCATATGACGATAAAGCGTCAAAAAGTTGTTTACAGGGCACAATCGGCTATTGTTTGGAACTGCCTTCTTCATTCATGATTCGAACAGATAAACACAACATTTTAAATTTGTCTCGGTTATTTGTTGCAGTTGACTACAGCACCATTGGTGCTCTTGTTCACTCTGTTGACTAGATGGACCTTGGGCCATATTACCCAGATAGGGTCACCGAACCGAAACTCGTACATTAAAAGTGTGAACCACCTCCACTGCATTGGCATTCCAAATCAATCGTTTTTACAAACCTAAAGTATATACTCTACTCATTAAGCTTTGAGAAAATCCAGCAAACCTTAAAATGTGGAAAATAATGCCAATTATGCAAAATAAGACACAATTCATTACTGCATTACAGTGGTCCAGTTTTACCTCACAAAACTGATGAATAGACCTCATCCACACGTCTTAAGCAAATCAGATAACTTTAAAAAATAATTGAAATTATGAAAATTGTGACATAAAATGACTCAGTGACCTCGAATGCACTTATATCTTAAGATCATCGGGAAGGATAGTAAACCCTATATTCACCAGTTTCGTGAAAATTCGACAACTTAAAAAAAATGAAACAATATGCTAATTAGGTACCTAATTTGCAAATCAGTCACACTAATAACCCTCAGAGACACGCTCACCGTTAATTATTCGAAACTGATAGTTTGCCCTACTCACCAATTTTCGAAACATACACAACATTGTTCAAAATTGCATAATTGGACTATTCTTGCTGGTAATCGTGTCAGTTCGCTCATTCAATTGTTGTCATGTACACCGAGTTTACATAACCAACGCATCTTCTGATCACGAGATATCTTGAAAACAATCTTTCGGCTAAATTTTCAACTAAATGAAAATTAGTTTGGTCATTTATTTAGGCCGAAAATGCTGCGAAATCTGCAATGACAACCCTTCACAATGCCCTTCCCCACGAAATTTCAGCACTTATAGCCTTCCACCGGTTCAGGAGATATCCCGACACACATGCATTGTCCACATAGTTTATGACCTAAAATAAGACTAATCTGTTTCCAAGTAAAATCACTGACCAACTGAGCTCTCATCTTAGCTAGACATCGAAACCGCCAACATGTTATATCCCAACTTTCAAACAAATGGAAGGCGACAATGTTTATTCAGAATTTATATATCAAAAGTACGACACAAGTGCAAACTTGACATCCTATGGGACCTCGAAAAGTTGCTCAGGACTACCATAGTCCACATCCTACATATTCGCTAGAGTCCAATGAAGTTTGAAGATCGCAAATTTTGCCAATCCTTGACCTCTAGTGACCGTGAAATCCATACCATTTTTTCGTGCCATTTAAAGTTCACATCCCCAAGTTTCGTGTGAAGGAGGTCAGGGAGATATTCTAGGAAATATTCACGAAATCGTGGGTATGAAAAATACATTAAATCGCAGCCCTACTTGCTAACTATCCAATTCATCCTCAGCACATTTATATGAATCTGAATAAGCACTTGTATAAAGCCGTTTGACCGACGGCGTGTGAGGTCTTGGTACACCAACTGCGTGTTCCATAGGAACCTGGACAACCCGAGACTGTAATCGATCCGAAATTACTCAGGAAGTAATAAAACTTAATGGGGCGGTCAAGCAAACATTACTGCCCCCCCCCCCCACCCCAGAGAAGAAAAAGAAGAAGTGAACAGCGAACTCGACAGCGCGCAGAGGAACTGAACCCGGGCTTCCACGTGGGAAGAGGATTGCTTTACAAGAAACCACAAGTCTAGTAGTTTGCGAGGGCGTTTGTACTCTGCAGTATTGTAGGCAGGTAAGGTTGGTTCAGTCGATATTGGAAGATTTAAAACGCTGTGGTATTTTCTAATTCTACTTCTGTGCAAATACTCGTCAAAGCCTGTTCAGCAGCCCTACCGAGTTGTTTGGTGTTGTGCCTCATGAAATTGGGCACCAAGAGCACAAACTAAAGTAAAACCCCAACTTGATGAGACCCCTCCTGAACTCATCCGCATTTTATTAGAATATTTAGGGGCATAGAAGCCAACATAATATTCTATTGTAATTTTTATTCGTTGTCAACTAAACGGGATCGTCCTGGAAGACTTGGCTAAGAAAGCTCACACTATTAGCCTCATCTACACAATTTCATCCCATCACACAGGCCTGAATCAAGGGAATAAGTTATACGGAGGTGCAAATACCACCCAGTACCCCAACTCAAACCAACACATGGAAGCCAGCATCTTGTACGCGGCCCCGATCGGGGTCCCCTCGGTGGTTTTCGCCGGAATAAATCCTTTTTTATTGAGGCGATCCTTTGTTTAGGGCTTTGCTGGGTGTCGGGACATGTCAATACAGGAAGATTTGTCCGAAAAATGACTATGTCACCATCTTGCGAACCATTCCTCCGCTTATAGAAACCATTCCTCAAGAAGACGCCCTGCTGAAGGTGAAAAAGATGTCCTACTCATTTGAACAGAACGAAGGTGTTCTACTCGTCGCACTAGACTTAAGTAGCGTTTTTGATACGTTGCCACCCATCATGCTGGAGCGATGATAGCATGGGCGTCACAGACCATACTGAAATGGTTGACCATACCTCAACGATAGGACTGTTCACATCGCTGGTCACAAATCGTCACAGAGTAAACTAAATTACGGACTCCCACAAGGATCTAACGTCGGCCCGTCTCTCTTCAACATGTACACTCTCCCAATTGGTCCTATTATTCGGGGTTATAGTTTGTCATTCCATGTATGCAGACGCAGATGATATTCCAACTCTAAACGCGAACTTCAATCCTAAGGATCCGTCTGCTTTTACATCTGCCTTGCCACGGCTCTCCTCATGTAGCGCTCAATCAAACCGGATGACTCGAACATGCTGAAGTTAAACAATGAACAGACAGAATTTATCGCAATAAAAATTTCCTCACCAGCAACGCACTTGGATACCCACTGTTGGATTAATTAACTAATGGGGATGCAAAGAAAGCGTGTACCGCAACGAAGTGAGCTGATTAGTGAGCTGGTGTAAGGAAAACCATCTGCTCTGACACATTAGTAAAAAGGAATTAATCGTGGACTTCAGACGTGATGAGATCACAATGGGTCCTCTCATTATCGATGGAATGGTGGTGAGCAGGTGAACACATTCAAGTTGTTGGGTACATTCATTACGGACAATTTAATCATGAACATCGAAGACTGAAGGAATACTGAAAAGGAGTCAGCGCTGTTCTTGGTTACGTGTCTTAAATCCTATGGGGTCAGTGCCCAATGTTTTAACAAATTATTTTATCGGCATTATGGACGCATTTTAACTTCTAAATTTTAGTCTGTTGTGGTCGGGTACGGCAGTGGACTCCGAAATTGCAAGCAGTAAATAAGGAATGCTGAGCGTATTATTGGTACAAGCCTTCCATCTCTCCACTCTCTGTACCCTGAGCGTTCCCTCAAGAAAGTCGACCATGAACTGATCGATAACTCACATCCTCTCATAAGTACTTCTTCTTGCCCTCTTGTAAAAGGCTGCGTACATTCAAGGGACAAGAGGCTCATAAATAGTCATAATCCTGATCTCGTTGAGATGTACAATACATATAATGCCCGCTGATTGTGCTAGTCTTGCCGTCATTTTTATAACTCTGCTTCTCATGTGTTTATTTTAATATTGCTACAACGTTTCAACTTCCTACGCTTTTATACACTTTTCCATCCTTTACCTGGTCATAGGAATTGTTTTTCCTTTTTTATGTAGACTTTTATCTACTCGTGATTGTTCACGTGACTCACCCTGTTTTCAACCACTTTTCCATTGTTTAATATTTTATCCATGGCGAAGAAATTAAATCTATCTCTCTATCTCTCTCTATCTATCTATCTATCTATCTACTACTATCTATCTATCTATCCACTGCTTCATTGTCCTTGGCGACAAGATCATCAATCCCACTGAGTGTGTCAGGAATCTCGGGGTGATATTCGACTCTCTCAACTTCCTGAGGCTCATCATGTGAAAGCTCTGTGCACCAGCCTCAACTTCATCTATGGCATTTCACAGCTGCGTCGCTCATGTACTTTGGATACCATCTCGTATCCATGCCTAATCCTATCGAAAACTCGACTATGGGAACACCCTTCTTCTTTTGGCGTAACAAAAGCCGACATTCTACGGTTACCAAACGTTCACGGAAACTTGGCTCCAAAATAATCTGGCAAGTTGCGAAATAACGAGGCATGCAAACATCCATTTTTTGATTAACTTGCAAATGCTACCAATTGAAAGAGGATCCCTTCCCAATTATTTTGTTGCTGTGTTTATCGATTCTCCATGGGTCACGGCGCGTGCTTATCAACCTGTTCTCAATCACTCTACACTCCAACTCATCCTAACCTCCGATCCTCTGCAGATACCACTCGCCTATTGGAACACAATACCACTAGAATTCCTTAATCAGTTCCTTCCGGCTTGGCCAAGTTCCAACAATCAGGGAGCTGCCAACTTTGAACACTTTGAAGAAACATCTGAAGACGTTTTCAGTCGCTTAACCTGTTTGTTGTTTTGCGAGCAATCAACCAAAGCGTGCTGAAACGATCTTCATAGACCAGCGCTTTATAAACATCATTATGAATGTACGGTATGTATAAATGATTGGTTTGTCCCCAGCAAACCGTGTAGGAGTGGAGTGTAGCAGGCACACACCGTCAGTGGCAATGTAACTTTCGTTGAAGGCGGCCATGAGCAGACCTCCTTTTCTCAGTTGACTCTTTTAATATTGGAATAGTTGCGCTTTTCCTTATCATTATAGAAGTATCGTTTCTATATTTTGTGAGCGGGCACCGCTGTACTTTCATTTGAACCGACCATCAAACGTGACTTATTCAAATCCTAACCCCGTCGTTTTGCGTTTTCGGTGCTTCTCTGCTACGTGCTGCGCACCCCGGAAAGTAGAACGAACACTTCGGTCACCGAAACCCAAGGGACCGGGTGTTCTCACCCTCTACTCCCCCTTATATTGCTAACCATATCGATGTGGGCATATAATGTATAGTTTTCTCTCTTAACACAGCAGAGCAATTTCGACTGGAAAATATTAACTTTCATTCAAGTATAACAATATATTTACGCCAACATCTCTTTACTTTTTAAAGGACTTGGTATTCCTCTGAAATACTCCGTATTATTCCCATCCCGTAGTACCAAAGTGAATCACTGCACTCAAATAGACTGGACTCGATCGAGCGCTGACCTAGAACTATTGGAACTAGTTGTATGTATGTAACGGTGCTTCGCGCCAGCCCTATCTACAATGCTACGCTAGTATTGTGTATCCCACTGGCCAGAGTACAACTACAAGGTAACTGTATAGCATACGAGCAATTTCGGAGCGGGCGCAATTATACTAAAACCATGCAGGCCTACAGCGGGGTGTCAGTTCTTTTTCATAATACTCAATGGCATAGTCATCTGTCGGAGATAGTGGTTGTGTGGTGGGATGTGGAGTGTGTGTCGCTGATGTGTGTGCGTGCGTGTGTAATTGTGTGTGCGTGTGTGTGTGGTGTGTGTGTGTGGGCGTGTGTGTGTGACGTCCAATCTTGTTAACACCATAACCCGACCCACTTGGATGGAATGAAGTTCATATTTAGGTTGGGTTCCCCATAATGAGTACATTATTCTCTTTAATTTTGAGGGTATTAAGAGGTCAAAGTCAGAAACACTTTTTGACAAGATGAGGTCCAAGTGCCCAGTTGGGAAGAAATTGAAAAAGTGCAGAATTTCCGATTTTGGCAAACTTGGGTTGTAACGATAACTCGCCCCTTCTGGATGGATGAAGATTCATACATGGTATTTGGGTTCCCTTTAATGAGTATATGGTTCCTATTGTTTTTGGGTCAGGGTAAGGGTCACTGAGGTCAAAGAAAGTTCGAAGTCTGAAAATCTTGTTAACACGATGACATTAAGTTCCGAGTTGGTCCGATCAGGCTGAATTCCGTATAAAGATCTTTATGGAGAGTACGGGAAACCCTATGTATTTTGGTGTAGACAGGAGGTTCGTTATTGAGGATAATGGGACTGTGAAAAATTTAACTTGACCACTGGTGGATGGTAAAGGTCTTACTTGTGGTTCTCCATGATGAGTACATGATCCCATTTCGGTCGGGTCAAAGATCGCCCGAGGTGAAGAGAATAAAAGTATGAAATTATTGTGACTTGATAGTCCAGAGGCTGTCCCGTTAATGTTTAAATTTGATATGCTCCAACGACCTCATATGCGATGGATAAATTTCATATTGTTTGGGAGTTATTGGAGAGTATGTGACTGAACTGACTTAGCTCGATCAAGTCAGAATTAGTCAAGAAATCACCGAGCCTTTCGGCTATTATGAAATTTTCTGAGTATCATTTAACCAGTGATATAGTCGTTGTCACCATTCCACAAAGCATCATTGTCTACACGAAATATATTGTTCTCTTCAGAAAGCAAGGGGTTTCGGCAACTGGCGAGTGTGTTGAATCGCATCATTTTGTAGATGGCAGCTATTGAGTTCAAAACATGCCTCAGTCACACGGTAGTAGAGAACAACCTCAGCTGGAACGTACCCAGCAAAATGTAATTTGGTTTGTGTAACATTAACAAAATCCATCAACTTTCTCCCGATGCATCTTTCACCAACAATCCCCACACCACACTACGCGCTCGCTCAATATATACAAACTATCTATCACTACCATATTAATACCAGTGACCAGTGTGCTATATCCACTCTTCAAGATCCACGGTGCCTTTTTTCCTTTTTCATTAGAGGTGCTGTATAATCACTATTGTTGTATTCATAGCATTTCAGATGAAGAATATGTGGCTGTACTAAGGGAGCCCAGTAGCGACCAGTGCTTCTGCTACTATCATTGAAGTGTATACCGGGAGCGTAAACCGTCTAGTAGCTTTCGAACAAAGCTGTACTTAGAGGAGGGATTCTACAAATACAGAGGAACAATCCAAACGTTCCATCAAATTCCACAATAGATGATAAAGTTGATCCCGCCTAACTGGACGCTTCCTACTACGATTAGTACTAAAGACAGGACTGGTTTCGATACTATCACAATCACTGGTGATGATAGAAGTGAAACCATCTGGCGAGTGACTTAACTAACGAGAATGGTAAGTACATTCCTATTCTCTTATCCCGGTGTTCGACAGAATGTAGGGTGGACAAGCGGCTCACGAAATACCGCTGACAATATTCTGGGCGAGTGTACTCGAAGTTTAGCATGAAGACCCCAGCAATTATTGCCGATATGTACTCCTTGACCTCCACTGGAACAATTCTGAATGATTGTTTTGGTAGCTACTCGCATCTGTCTACCTGTACGTTGTGGCGTTGGGGTGCTGACGTGTTCCAACGTTGAGATTTCGCACAACCTAGAACGAAGGCCACTACGGGCCTGGACCGGTACACATGGAAATGCGATCCTCGGTAACAGGTACGGTTTCTAGGGTTGAAGGGACCGCCAGTTGGCTCAATTGCTCATTGGGGATTGCATGACTGACCACAAGGCAGATAGCGATCACGATGACACGAAGCGTACCAACAGCTGCACAAAGTGGAGCGCCACGGTGGGTGGGCAGGCGCAAAGAGAATGTTTTGCTCATCACTCCTCACATAGTATAACACTGCCTCAACGAAGTTATGACTTCTCGAACTAGTGATCCACTACTAATGAGAACAAAGGGTGGGGAGGGAGGGGGTGTATCGAATTGATCAGCAAATCATATGACCTTCATATCCCATATTGGGAGTTGTTTTACACAAGCCATAACAAAACTATTATTATCCTTATGTGAATTGAATGTTTATCAAGTTGGATATGGCATTCTGGAATATACAGACTCTATACATATATCTGGAATGCCATCAATGAGTAGGCCTAATACCTGACGTTATCTTTAGTCTTTATTCAGTCAGATTTTTCCAGATATATTCTCTGATATGACTTTTCTTTGAGGGATGATGGCCGGAGTCATTAGACGGTAGTGCTAGGGAAAAAAAATCCGTTGCAGCGGAGTGTATTGGTAATGTCTATTGTTTATGCTTTGAAAGCTGCAGACGACCACCCGCCGACCTGGAGGTTTGAATAGGAAGTCAATTTCGGACCACTCGCTAGAATAACAAATACAAAATTTCATATGTTTCAGACGAATTTCGGTGAGGCTCGTGTGACACATACACACACGCACACACACACACTGACATAGAGACACGTGCAGTTCGCGAATACCTCGGGAAATTGGGGGCCTGGTCGTCTGAAAGTGAGTGAGTGAGTGATGAGCACAAAACTTGGTTAGATTGCTTCTTCTATTTGAACAAGATTGACAAAGTCACTAATTATATGCTCGTGAAAACGCGACATCTGGTTTTTGTTACAAACATAACTAAAAGCAAATTCTGCGAAAATCGACTGTAAATTGTGGCTGAAAAAACTGATAACGAATTTTTTGAAGAGAAAAGTATTGGTATATAACGAGTCGGTACCATCACATCATTCTATGTTGAACAGCGGAACATGTGGGAACGTTTGAGTGCCATCCGTTTACACACGTAAAGCGACGCCGCCCTATTCATATCACTTGACTGAAATTTATTTAACACGGTGATGCCATGGTAAATTCATCCCTTTCTAACAATGTTTCTACTATTACAATTCCCCCCATTCCGCTTCTCTCACCGAAGCGGCTGTATTACAGTAGAGCAATGTACTATTTGTACGATTAGCCTAGTATATACGTATAATAGAGAACTTGCAGACTTCTGACGCACGTTTCACCGGTTTGAAAGGTCATCATTCGGGTCGAGTCTTCTGATTCAATCAGAGTCCTAATCCTCACCTCCGGTCCCAATTGTTTCAAACGATGTTTCTATTCTCTAAACTTTTCATCCACATACGGGCGGAAATTAATATTTGAAAAGAACATTTTTATATAGGTCCCGTTCAATTGGTGAGAGTAAAAATCACGTGACATGCTTTAGGGAGATTTACATTTCTCTCTCTCGCAATAATTACCTATGTCCTTTCTTTTAATAACTACTTCCACACAAAGTAACTATAACTGGTGACCGTAGCAGTTAGTTCATCCACGTTGTGATAAGGGTTCCACAACCATATCCAATCTGATTCCGCTCTTAGTTTGGTCCTGTCCATTGACATGCTATTGTTGAACGGTATTCAGATTGGGTTTTTCCGCCTCTCTAATTGAAATAATGTGCAGTACTTCCGCACAAAATTAACGAGGTTTGTGTGATCACATTTCCAAGTTTGGGTAACGAAAATGATGCTATGTACCCTTACCGTTTGAGTAGGTAGGTCGAAGGAGATTCATTCCGGGTTGTGCACTTCAATTCAAATAGTAGTACCGTACATACTGGTGTTCCTTATCCTAGAGTGATCGAGATCTCCATTGATAATAGTACTGATCAGGACTAAAACTCAAATTCACGAATGACAGTGCATAGTTCCAAGCAGATTCTTTGACACTTTGGGTTGGGTATATACATTGTCTAATGATACGTTGAAAATGCTCGGCAGTAGATTGTAGAAGGGGCCTTGTATGATATTGGATTTCTCTGCTCTGAATGAGGGACGTTTCATGATAACATTGGTAGGGTGACGCCATTTCTCATTAATGTAGATGCCCCCCCCCCCCTCTTCGCATTTCCCAGAGATAGGATAGATGGTTCCCCAAGGACAAAACGTCAAGCAAAAAAAAGGACCGCCCGTAAAGACAAATGCTGGTACACATGCAAGCACCCATAATGTATTGATGGCAAATGACGGCTTGTATTCCAGTATGCGTATTCTTTTCTTCACCCCTACCGATTTTATCTCGCTTCTTGTTGCTCAGTCTCTTTGGAGTCTGAAATGTTGAGGTTGTGTATAGACTGGTGACGTAAGGCGTGTACCTCAGCCGATATGTAGGAGATCTTATCGTGTGAGACAACGAAATCGTGTCTCTACGGACATGGGAGCTATGTTCGGTAAGACAAAAGTCGAATAACCAAACAAAAACAACCGCAGGAATACCGGGCTAAAATAGGCGGAATATCAGAGAGCCGACGTGCGAGATTTGGCGCCACTATGTAGAGCAACGAGGGATCCAATGAACAGCACAAATAGATGTGCGAAAGAAAAGAAGTCCTCTTGAATGGTCTGAGCTTCGGAGCCGCAGCATTCTATGACATATTTCTCTTCATTTTATTGGTTATACTCGCTAAATAAATAGAACATTGGATGATCTCACAATAGAAATTTCCTTTGACGTACTTGTCGAGAAGACGATCGCCCAGGGGGTTGCCGACCTGGATAGTGATCATGTGTGCTTGCGAATTGAAGATACCCCCATCAGATAGTCAGGTGTAGAATATTAGTCCACCTTAGGACGAGTTCGGTGGTTACATGATTACAGTGCAGACAAGTCCACAAGTTGGCAGCATGCAATGTCATTCATTTAAATAACTAATTAAGTGTGAAAGATTGTTGTCATGGCAATGGGTAAGGGGTCTCATGTTGCATTTATAGTATAGGAAAGTGTTGAAAATTAATGAAATGCACCCAAATTATCGGGACCGCACATACACACACTCATCTACCAACATATAACCTGACTAGTACCCCACCTGCGGGCCACTCATGCGCCGGTGAATTGCACTGCAATCAGAATTTGTGAGCCGTGGGCTGCATCAAGTCCACATTCATCACCGTTCATTTGACTGAAACGCGGTAGCAAATCAGATGCAGCATTCACCATAGTACATTTCACAACTGGTGGCTACTCAAGCTAGTAATTAACATGCAACATTGTTGAAAATCCATAGCCATACTTTACTGTACACGTTACAATGTATATAACGTTGGAAGTTACCCCTAACATGATTGTTGAAAGATATGCAGTAAAATACAATGAGATTTAATATTAGGGCAAACATAGGAGATGTATATTTTCGTACTGCTTTCAATGTTTCAGAGAGAGAAGAGAGAGAGATGGGGGAGAAGGAGGGGGGGGGGGGAGTAAACAGAAGTGGAGGAGAGTACGCAATTTATTCAAGACAAATTCCCATGGTTTTTGCAGCCGGGGAGGGTGGCCAGTGCAGGGAATAAGCAGATGGTGACGAATTTAGAACTGGGCCGTGAGCAGACCTTGTGGTATAAGATTCAGATCAAAGCCAAGACGATAGGATATCAGATACAAACGTTGAAGAGGGCGCGCAGAACTGCAGGGAGAGATTCAATAATAGGAAATTTTAACTACCAGATATTGAATTGTCAACATATGACTGCAGGATACCAGATTCAAGGTAATTTATACGAAACATCCAACTTTTGGTACTGACGTACGGACCAACGAGGAGAAGAATAACTTTCTTGATTCTGGTTCTTTCGTCGGAGGAGGAGAAGACAGAGTGGGTCGAAAGTAACAGACAAAGAACATCGGAAATAGTGACCATATTAAATGTATCTCGAAGACAGCCAGTTATCACAGAAGGCTTCGCGGAGAAAGCTCACAAGTATTGAGTTCGAGAGAGAGAGACAAAAAACTCCCAACAAGTCCCAAACAACAACTTGTTCAAATCCGTCGTTTGCGATGCCCGATTATTCACAATTTCACTGACGGGGATTGCACTTATGGACAGGCAAATGCGCCATTCAAGAACACCCCTAAAGTCGTTTCACCAAGCGTTGAAAGTGTTGTTAGCCTAAATTATGGTATCAAAGTGGTCAAATGGTTCAGCGGCAAATTATACATCATATATTTGCCCGTTTAATGATACCACTCCTTGACACCTTTCAAACACTTATGTCAACACAGCGTGACCAGTCCTGGGCTAATGAAAAGTTCACAAATCAAAGTGTCCAGATGGTATGTATAATGTACCGTGATTAACAATATCACGGATGGGTCATTGCCCAGTGACAGGTTCATAAACACAAACACGTCACGTGTTAGACTAACTGAAGTCATATATCCGACTTGGTAAACCAATACCCGGAATCGTTTCAAGTTGTTTTAAACGAACACCACCGATTGCACTCGAAACTGGCACTTCACGTCACCAACCACGAACTTCAGTTGTTTTTTTTTTTTTAATATTACCAAAAATCCAGGCCCCAATCCTTTTAGTCGGGAATCCAGGATCTCAGGTAGCCTCCCAGAACGATCGTTCCCGTTCTTCTGAGCGTAACACTAGCGTGACCTAGCGCCCCCCCCTTAATGCTATAGTAATTAAACCACTGCTTCCGTGGAGGTCCAGCAACAACGTTGTCTTTCCAGCACCGCTCTCTCAACCTAATCGCCAAATCTTGGATTTTTGCACTCAGTTGTGCGAGACGAGTGACTGGGCGCGCAAGACAATGCTGAAAAAAGCTGCTGGTAGTCACTCCAGATTTACCACCGTTGATCTCAACTCCTGTACAAAGATGGAATCTTTGTGTCCTGCATTATGTTGATATACCTACATTTTTGACAGTTTTCCTCTTTATCATGAAGACACCACAGCTCTTTTTTCAGAATACTGCTGGTGAATATGTGAAACTCCCTCTCATCCGAGTTCACATGTGCAACATGACTCTCAATGTGGGAGAATATGTGATGTTTTCACACATGAAGAGAAAAAGAGCACCACCTAACGTGATGTTTTGAGAGGGGGTGGCACCCTCTACCCCTACCGTAAGTACGCCACTGGGAACGCATCTTCCTCAATGTGTTTATGATGATCTCCATCTCATAGAGAAAAACAAACACAGAAAACGATTGCATTCCTTGTAGGCCATATTAGTTAGGCGCCATCATTTTAGGATGTCGTTGTGTCGGGCACCGGTTTTACAAAGACAGGTTATGCATTTCACAATGTAGTTTTATGTCAAAAGCTAAGGGGAAGGAAGGGTGGGAGCAAATCAACCGTCAGAACCGTGAATGAGAGGGGGGGGGGGGTGCCTAGCTGGCCCTGGATTATAACCCTGGACAAGGGGACAACAATTATATTTTTCTTTGAAATTCACGGACTGTTTCTAACGTCGCTTGATCCATAAATTAAACAAGGGCAAAACAAATATTTCCCAGATCGTTCTCACGTAGCATATAGCGTCCCCCTAAAAGATGCTTATAAGGTTATCAAGCCCCACTGTAGGCTAAAACAAAATACCATTCTCCCTAGTAGAGGGAGATGTTTACTGTTGAAAATGGATGGTGGTGGATTTTGCAATTACGTCCAGTGTATTCTACAGGCAGATAGGCCGATTTCAGTCACGTCCCTATGTAGAAGTACGTCGTTCAGAAACCTCTTTCATGGCGAGTTCTACATTCGGGCAAGGTAGTATCAGTCGATCCAGTAAAAGGAATGTATTTCTCCTCACTCTTCAACACCACAATGTTACATGTGTTAGACAGAAAAACTCCCACTACTCAGCATAGTTTTCACTTTTATTTTATCAAAAGTAAATTGACAGCGCTAAGCATGTTTCATACAATATCACGCGGAGGTCAGTGAGGTCGCGGACTAGTCATGAACACGATTAGACTAATATAGTAATACGTGCTACCTCACAATAGTCGGAGGTTTTGGATCAGCACTCTTTATATCACGAAGCGCCATTAGGTATTGTTTTTTATCTTGCGTAGGTTGTTTATTCTAAAACTAGATATGAGGGATTGCGTTTTTGTCTCAACTTGCACCTCTGTATTTTAACGATCCGAGACCATGGCCGTACTTGAGGCAATAATATGCCTTAGGGAGTGGGTTCAGGTGGTGCCCGCAGGTAAACAGAATGGAACAAATGTTCAAATACCATTATTATTCGAATATTGGGGTGATCCATGACAGGTTCAAAAGATATCGGAGACCTCAAGTCTCCTTATAATTCAGAGAACTGATTTGGAGAACCTTGGTAATCGTGCTGTCGTGCCTTCGCTGCGGGCCGCGGCTCAGACCTCGTGTCCAAATAACCTTTCTTAGCCGTATTAAAAACCATATATGGTTTAGGACCTGTATTTTATATAACAATATGTGGAGTATTTAGGGCAACTCAGTCCGGAGAAGTGCATGCTCCGAATTCCCTCAGATGTTCTGAGAGACGGTTACCTCTGTTATTGTAAATTTCGACAAATGGGTCGGAAGTCTGTAACTGGTCCATCTTGAAAATAAGTCTGCGATATCAAAGATCATGATGGTGTAAAAAACGTGGAAGTGTTGGCTCCTCGATACCTAGGGATATTGTTCACTCTCAATCATACCCAGTCACTCACTGCGGTCTGCTACTCTGAATAGCATGGGGACCTCTGGAGAGCGGGGATTCCCAGGAGGGTTTACAACATTACTTGTAAATCGGTGCAAAGAATGGAACGACCTACATTCTCAAATGCAAATGTGCCACGCCATTAGCTATCTTCGAATGTAGTGTCGGATATTTTTTTTGTTATCGCCTTTGAGTGTTTGTTATGCTGTGTACTGCAAAGTAGAATATTTCAGTTAATTTCGCCTACTTTCATTCAGCCTTCTCCAGTACCTTTCTCAATTTCTCTACGTGTGTATAGTGTTCCCAGTGGTCCGATGTAGCGTTACCATCGTGTTGTGATCAGTGGAATCCCATTGAGTCAGGAGAGATTTCACCAGGTACTTACTACGGTGTGACCCTTTACCGTGCAGACCGTGGTGCCATTATTGAGCACCGAAAATCACTGTCTTAAACTGAGGTTTGTAACCTTCGACATCTTCTCAACTATTTTGCAGACCAAAAAGGGTCGATTCACTACACCAGTTGCACAAGGCTCTTTCCTTCTTTAAAAGCAAAATTCCGAATCACATATAATATATGAAATGGCCTTTCAGAGTCTCTGAAGATAAGCGATGTGTGTTAGGAGGGGTCATGGCAATTGAAATTTTTAAAGCTATCTTATCAGGTCACTTGTGTCGACTGTGTTACCATGTTCTAATTCTGATAGACCTTTTGGTGTATTTTGGTTTTTGTTTCTTGTGACTTTTTCCTATGTGACCTATATTAACCCTATTCTGAATTTTTTTTTTTTTTTAATCTTGTTTCGATTTATATATCAAATTATTACAGTGGCACTGCTCCGAAGATCTATGACCATCTCATCCATGTCTAACCTTATTGAATTTGAAGTCCGCCTTTCTAGCCGATAATAGCTACCTTTTATTTCAAACGGAATATGTTACTTCAGCAGTTATCATGCATAACAGACAACATGAACGAATAAGTATTCCATCTATTCGAAACTTCCTTATTTCTTCAACAAACATAGTGTGTGGTCAACAATGTCATCGAATGACTTTTTCCATTTCGTTGTAGCAACGATAGAAGCAAAACAGTATTCCACCATCATTCACATGGAGATTCCGTAGACGTAGAAGTGGAATACTGCCACTGGACACGAACTTTTTAGATGGCGAAGGGATTGGGTACGATTTTCGGGTGGGGAAGATCCCAATTATCCTTTTTTTTTTGCAAATCACATGAATCCTTGTAAAATTCCTACTTTGAAGAACTCGAGTGAAGTTTTTGAATGCCAAGAAAATGGTGCCTACGAATGCAATAACACTGCCTTAATGAATTCTCTCCCGAGGTAGTTTAAATGCCTTCTTAAAGTTTCATTGGAGATATACAGACATAAACATTCATGCCTTAGGACTGCATACCATTTGATTACTTGCCATAGTCCCCCAAGTTTGTGAATTGTGGTCAAATTCCTATTGAGTGTACATGAATTCTTCGAACATACCACCACTGGCCTTGCATTTTGCGGAATAATATAATGACATTATCTGACACTTTACACTTCATAATTCCGAAATCTTCATCACACCTGGATTGATTCGCCACACGTTTCATCGTGACATTTTCAACAGTTTGAACGCTTCCATATGGGTTTGGTTATCTGGCCCTTGACAATTATCCATTTTTTATAATAATGCATTGCTATGGTATTGTTTCGGCACATGGATAGTCCCCATCCCACACTAGGCCAATTTTATTACCCCTACACTGGAAAGGCACATAAGTAGAAAGAAGTTGCTCGCATTTAGCGTTAATGCTGCAACTTTCTTGGATTGATCATCTTCCGCGACGATCACCCAATTCCTTAGTATGTTATGATCCCGGATGTTGGGTATCATTTATTATTGTCTTGTAGAGTCCGTAGGAAAACATTCGTATCTGAGTGGGCTCTGAATACTCTACGTGTATAATTCGCATCAGGTATAGTTACAATGTCAGCGTATTTCCTAACCGTGACCCTGAGTTGTTGTATCAATAACTTTCGTTTTAGTCTATAATATCGGACCTGGAACCCTTCACCATACTGGAGGAATTACACGTGTGTATGAACACATGGTTTTACACTGATTGCGCAAACCCCTGTTTGAGGGATCAAACTATGTTGAACAGAAGAAGCATTGGCTCCTATATTTTTCTTAATTTGTTTCAGGCCCTCACGATCAACGTTCTCACATGACTGAAATATTTTTCATGTACTTCTCGGGTGTAATATTCAATAATATTTTGAAGAGAAGGAAAAAAAAACACCACACATTATTTCGGTTTCCCTCTCACGTCAACGTACTCACACACGAATAATTGTCATTCTACTTCCCGGCGGGTGTAATATCAACGAACTTGCAAAAACACAAGACAGCCTACCATTGCAGCTCGTCTGTCACTAGCCGGCAAAGTATTACCACTAGACATGATAGGACCCCACTGGAACAACGAATGAACTGTATAATTTAACGGTCCTTCCCGCTTTTTCGATGACCCGTTTTGTTTTGTTTGAACATCTGTTTCACGTTGTAATTTAATCTTGGTACTTCACTGATTTGGGTAGCTGATCGATTCCGCAACTGTTTTGCTATTGTTTTCTTGTTTTCCGCTTTCTTCTGTTGCAACTAGAATGGTCCATCAAACTGTCTGTCTCTTCCGTAGTGCTAACCCTGCGCACGTGGTCTGAATGGCGGGTCTGGCTCTAACGGCACGGCGTTGCCTGTGTCTCCGGTTCAGCGGTGACATTTGTGAGCAGGTATGAATGAAAGGCTCGCTTAAGCACATGATAGATTTGTTGGCAATTATTTTGAGTTGATTGATATATTACCACTCCTTTCTATAAAAAGTAGGAAACAATGGATCACTGCCATGATAGTTATATTAATAATCGAAATACAGCAGTATTATTTGTAACTTGGAGAGTGATAAGGACTTGAATTACTTTCTTTCTTGTTGGTTCCAGAGGAATTCCTACATTCTCCTATTAATGAGGACAGAGGAAAGTACCACCACCTTCAGTTAATTAATGCCTTTCCAGATCAGGCGCGCCTCTACTATGCCCGAAGGAGAGAGCATCCTTCTCCAATACTTGGTTTTAATTAATATTACTGATAAGATATGGGGCGATATTAAATATACTAACCGCCCAGTTTCCTGTTTTGTGATAGCGCCTCTAACGATGTCCGCCAAGATTTGGACTGAGATACATTGAATAATTGTAACAATTGTTTCGAAGCCTCCAAAGCAACTATAATTCCACATATGAACCAAAAAAGCTGATGTTATAAGAGTGATAAGTAAGACTCTCTAATCGCCATATTGCCTAATGCCATTTTTTGTATGAGATCGGAATTGGACATTCCATATATATTGACTCTAGCGCAGCGAAGAGACTTGATCAAAGCTGTATAATTGTCACAATAAAAAACTAAACCAGTTCAGGAAACTGGGAGTGAGAGTGCGCAACAGCAATATCAAGAAAAATATACGCCTTATGGTCAATCAGGCACCCGGTAGGTCACCAAGGAAAGAGAAGGGAATGCGTTTTGTCGGTAATTCACTTTAGTATCAGCTGTACATTGAGAGCTTACGGACCATTTGTTGCGATCTCAAATATAAAAATAATGTATCAGATAATTTACGGTTGAACACATAGGTGTACAAAACTAAGGCGGGGTAAGACTTCCCCCAAGTTCCTGGAGAACTGAAAAGTCGGTCAAAATTCTCTACGGAAGTCGAGGCAGATTTCCAGGCAAGTTACATAGCTCGATGAAAGAACATACGGGATGAAGTAGTGCCCTACTGAATTACTTGTTTGTAAAGTACAAACCAAGCGGGTTACTGCTGATGAGCACATCATGTACCCAGCTATTCAGGCTGAATGAATGCCACCCCGAGCAAATGACTGAAGAAGGAGTTGTATTAACTTGTCAAAAATGTCAAACAGTGGATGAAGGGTAACCGTCTCAAAATCATTGATGACAAGTTGTCAGGTGATAAATTTCTTGATTCTACCATCCAGCCACTTCGAAGAATTAAAAATTCACTGTAAAGCTCTAATATGGCCGTTACTTGTGTCTAAATCCCTTCATATCCAGCCTTCCGCCCTTTCGACAACTAAATTGTTGGTCTGAATACTGTAACAGGTTCGCACTATGTACAACAATAGTACAATACGTTCGGGATTGACCTGTTGATCCGAATTGTTATCAGACCTTTTAGCAAATGCTTCAGTGTTTGCAGCTGCGGCATCATCAGAGAAAACAACTGTCCTACAGGTAGTTTAAAGTTCGGATATATTTTACTCACTACTTTCTACTCAGGTCTTAGTTACTCATATTAAGGAAGATTAAAGCACAATTGAGTATGCTGATGATCACAGCATCGACACTATTTTTTGGGCTGATCATTCAGAGCGAATGGCTGAAAGATGTTCTGTATTCACTTCGGATAATGTTAAGCAGCGAATGAAAGGTAACTGTCTCAAAATGATTGTTGAGAAATTGTCGTTTTCAGTAGCAAACAAAAAGTGGGACTAACAGCTACCTCGCTAGTGATGCTATTGGAAATCGCTCAGACTAATACTACGATATTCTCTCAGTGGATATTGCACAATCTCCTGCTAGCTCCTGATTCTACCATCCAACCACTAAAAAGAATTCATACTTTACTGCCACCGTCCTACTTGGTTTACTCATTAGCTTTCTTTCTTTCGATCAATTAGGCTTTATTTCTATATTTCCTGTTTCTTTGTCCATTTATCAAAACGATGCGGACGGGGAAAATTTGTGTGAGCGTTGGAGGGGTCACAAGCAACGGGGTCATGTCCTACCTCCGTACCGAGTTTCGGCAAAATCTCCATTCGTTTCCCGAAGGACGACATGTGGGTGGGTCGATTCATTGACTTCTGTGTGACTGTGTGTATGGGTGTAGGGCCTGTTCGTAGACAACTCACCATAGCGTCGAGACCAAGCAGTTCCGTAGTTCAGCCAACCATGTATCATGTCATGTCAGCTAGCATACACGTATGATGTTTGCTCATTGGCTATCTGTTCGTATTGTGGGATTAGTGTTTGTGTCAGTCCGTAGAGTAATACTACACACAATACATATAACTTCGATGTTGTGTTGACAGTTAATCGGAGCAATTGTGACATATTCTTTCCTACGGAAAATACGGATTGGAATGTGGTTACATTTTATGCCAAGATGGGGCCACAGAAGGAAAATTCCTGTAACAATATATATTTTATTAGTTAGACTGAACAACTACGACATGATCAAAAATGACTAGAAGGTGATTGCAATTTAGCAAGACTCTAGCTTTTTTCTGCTGGTGCAGTATCATCTTAGTACACAATAAGGCTCTTTAGCCATGTAGTTTATTTTGTATCGCCTTCTCTACCATTTCGCTACGACTATCACTAGGGAGCGTTAGATTTCACGACGGCAATCGTCAACGGCAACGTTGACCGAGGAAAAACCTACTGCGAATAGCTACAACCTCACTACTGGCCGTACAACGTCGATTCACGACGGGAGTCACCACTTTTCACGTTGTCCCTACGACTTGAACGTGAACCTAGCGCCGCATCATCCAACAGGCTAAACAATGGAACTCGGGAATTTTAACCGTCATACTCGAAACGCGCGATCGCAAAACGCGCGCATCTACTCACGCAACTGGCACATTGACACGTCGTAGAAACTAAAGCTCCCTTACTCAGGACGGCGACGGGTCCTATACAACGTGAAAATGACGTCAGACGTTGCCGTTGCCGTCGCGTTGTGAATGCTAAAGCTACTATTGCCTGGATGCGGTACGCGAATTGCCAAAGCCGTATACTCTCCTCTCAACGTACCCAGCCTACGGATCAAGATTAGAGCTTAGATGAACTCATTTATTCATTACATATCAGTTCGTGGCGACGTCTTCTTAATCTTACTTGGAGTAATTCGAATGCGATCTCCCAAACATAGGGTATGTGCACAAAGGGTTCACTCAACATGATTTTCTGTCATACAGAACATTATTCAAGTTCAGTGAACTTAAAAGGTTCCAGACACAAAGATACCTCAGATTATCAAGTTATCCCAATAGCGTTGAGTTTTACGTGTAAGAACCCGTTGATTCAAATTATATAAAAAAAAATAGGAAGAGGATTGAATTGCTATTGAACTAAATTATTCTGGGGCTCATTGTATTATCGTGGTTCAAATTCTACGCGTCGATCCTTATTGCAAAATAATCTCTGTTCATCTCGGCAGTCCATGGTAGAAACGTCTTCGGATGGAATGCTGATATAAATGTACTCCAGATGGTGGATGAGAGGGATTCCGGTTTCAGGAGCAATGGTCTACGTCACCCTGCCCCACTTGGCTGCATGTGCCCTGCAGATTTCACGGAATAAACTGCAGCACCGGTAAGTGAAATTTACATTCCGTAGGCCCTGGTCACTGTCGGTTTATTATGCGCGAACCCTCGCAACAAAACAATAATATATGCGAGCTTTCCATAAATCATATTCTGTTTGATTCATTTCAATAAAGCACTCGGAAAATACCCACTGATCATAAAAAAACTAGTTTGCCTGAATGTCGTGATAATATACGTGTTTCCATGCAGCTGATGCGTGTTTTCGTTTTTCTCATTGGATACTGCCAGTCTGCCAGGGAGTTTCGAACCTATCCGAGGTCACATGTTTAGACCTGCATGGATACGGGCCCTTTTTTTGCAATCTGCAAATTTTCCATGAAGTGCGCTGAATAGGAGCATGTCTCTAACACCGTACTTCAGTGCTGTGTACTCCTTGCTTTCTCCCTGCGCGCCTAGCGAGGAGACGTCAGGTACAATTTTGGAGCTTTTTGTATGGGCACGATCATGATTCAGACCACGATCTTCCGGGACGTAAGACGACGCGTCGACGCCTGATAAGCTGAGCTAAACTCTCAATCAATAAATATTGCTGGGTCGTATATGTCATTTCAACAGAGGGAGAGCTCCCCTAAACCCCCCTACTGTCAAAACGCAACAAAATGACTTAAAAGGGAACGTGTAGAATACATTATTGAAGTCCTACTTCATATTGAAATAAAGAGAGAGGGGAAAAAACACATTACGTGCAGTGTCAAACTTCTAAATAGAATTGCGAGCACACCTCGTATAACGTATTACCAGTAGAACAACATTTCAATTAATTACGTTCTATGATACTATTCGGCTTTCAAGTTGGTTTTGGGCTGGGTCGTCGTCGTGTCTGTTGGGCACAAGGTTACAAGTTGATCATATCAGACCATGACGCCAAGCTGGGGTGGAGGACAGTCCTTGCGCGCCTCGGCGTTATTCACGCGAAGCTCTTGAACCTCAGCTGTATGCAGTGACGCTCAGTGATGCGTGACGTAATCACGCTGCGAGTGTGGCATAATTGTCATTTGCTTTCATTAATGCCGAAAAAGCGAGAAAGCGTTGCAGAGTGTGTTGAAGCGCACATGTACGTCACTGGATTGTCGCCAACTCATAGGACACTCGGCGCCCACTGGTAACTGGTAACTCATTTTGATATCACCTATATATAAATATGAAAACCTTCCCCTGGGCTCAATGAGTGCCTTGCACTTGTGGTCTGTAAATCATTCACTCACCTTTTTGAAATATTAAAACGCATCAATGGTCATTGACACCTTCGTCTCTCCAAGATATGAGATGTTATCTGCTTTTTGCCTGTTGTGAATGTCCCGAGGGAAAATTTGGTTCCAACTGCGCACAGGACTGTCACTGCAGTGGAAGCGATGTTCATGTGAACATATACTGGGTGTGTGCAGCGAGAAGGTTGAAAATAGATGGCAAGGGGAAAATTGTCAAAAGTAAGTATAGAACAGTCTTAACAATTATTTTATAGGCAGGCAAACGGAAGTATTGTCAACGCACTGCCCCACAGGTACCGATGAGATATCGCAGTTACTTTATATTAACTGATGTCGTGATGTCGTTGCCATAGACACGTATGCGTGGGTAACATGGGTGACGAGGAACTCAGTATTGACCTAAACGAAGTAAACTTGTTATGCATTGTTCCTCTCAAATCCGATACCTCAACCCACCTTAATAGATGAGGCTACTACTTGCTACGTGTGCTTCCCGTGATGAGCCCTTATTATGATGCGTTGTACTTTTGGTGTTTAACTTGCTTAGGTTTGTTCCGGGCTATAAAGTTGTTGGTATAGGTAGGATTGGCAGGTCCGAGTGGAATAGCCTATATTGGTATGTCTGTTCCCTACAATGATACATGACGCCTATCGTCAGATGAGTGCAACAGAATCGGAATTGGAAAACTCGAATTGGAAGTTCACTGTGTATTCTGTCTACGATGAACAATGTAGGAGCCCACTGCACTTAAATAACCTTTGACATTTGGGTAATTTTTTGCCTTAGTCAACTCCAATTTAGCTCCCTTGAATTGGGGTTCATGATGAAGGAAATTAAGTTTGGTGAAACCTGCAGCTGTTACCTATTTTTTTTTACCCTCGAAGGTCTTTGTAATGTGGCGTTGGTGGTTTTACACATTAATAGTGTTCAATTCAACTGGCGAATTAATTTCCCGAATTTACTATTCGAACTGTCGATTGATATCACGTACTAAGTACTGTGCGAAGTGTAAAAAAAAAAAATATATGGTATCTATCTATGGAATCGATTAAATGTTGAATAATTAACTATTCAAGTGGACAATAATATCGACTTAAATAACAACATGGTTGGCTAATAAGAAAAATTTCATTCTGGGGAAAAAACGGAATTTTCTGTCCTTTATTATCTAAATCTACTTTCAATACACATGCTAAATTGCATTACTCTGTAACGGTTGCAAGAAGAGTGGACAAATAATGACACTTCCTGCATTAGATTTTTTTCCCAAAAAAGGTAGGTACGATTGTCTGTGTTGTAGCCGAATCGATGCCTTCGACCGCGATGCGCTTTATACCCATATAGTATTTTCACTGACCTGAGCCAATGTTCCCACGTTGTGAATGTTATTGTGTATGCCGAATTGATTGTCCACCGAACTCACAACATTTTTGTCTTCCCTAGGGCCGTACATTCGAATTCCATTAACAAAAATGAATGGCGAAAATGTGTTTATATCCTTTTTTCGTTATCCTTCTATGAGTCCATTGGAGCTTTATGATCTAATCGGTTTTCTTCTACGGCTCCATAGATGAACAACAAATGCATATTGTTCTTGTGAAATTATCTCTATTTCAGTACGGGTTTGTGAGATAGCAGTGTATGGGGCATACTGTGCAAAAAGGACTGTTCTGTACCTGCTGACGACTGCAGCGAACTCGAATACTTTTGTAAGAGTGGATGTACCGAATCCTGGGTAGGAGAAGCATGTGATAAAGGTAACGATTAATCTCATATGAAGATAGGAATCAAATTACTGGAGAGTGTTTACCATAATGATTTATCAGTCCATATTTCTTATATATATGAAGAAACAACATTAGCCTCTCATGAGTCGGACTTTATATTAAATTAGTTACTGGTACACGATTGACATTTTGTGCTTAGAATGTGGACATGATATCCATATGATACCACTTAGCTCATGGCTTCATATTTTTTTACCAGCTTCATACTCACATAACTTGTGTTTGGAGAATATCTACCCAAGGCGCAGTCGTAAGCTCAATATAAGTTCACGCAAGAAATGCGGTGTAACCTACCACGGGCACAAACTCTGATGTCAGCAGTTTCGAGACATGATTGATACATTTGGGCAGGTCAATTGTTCTTTGGATCTCATATTTAGGCCAGCTTGTGCTATAATCCTCAGAAAGTATTAATTTATAAACTGTTGTGATATCTTCCGTCACAGACGGGTCGGGTCGAATCGACCAGTTCAGCTATGAAAGAGTAAACCCCGATTGAACACTACCATTGAATGCTCTGTCATAAAAAACCCGTGGTGAATGAGACCGGCATTGTATTGGAAGGTTTGAAAGGTACATCCAGTTCAAGCCAGATAGACAATAGAGGATATAACGTGACCAAACTGGCAGTGTGAATCCGGAAATCTGCCAGTGGAAGTCCCATGCTATGTGACTTCGATTGACATCACTGAACAACAAAGCTCATGGAACCCTATGGTGAGTTCATTTCGGTTTATTGCTTGTCTGTTTCATTTATTGGCCTATCAATTACCTGAGTTTTTAGAGCAGTTTTGTTTGTCAATTCTTCCAGGATTTGTTCCTTCATTTGTGAGACAGTTGCGTCGTTTTCCTGATTATTGATCAGTATCATTGTGGCAATTTGTTTAGTCATAGAGGGGGTTTATTTGGTCATTGATGTCCTGAATAGGTTTACCATAAAGTACTTTCGTCAAATCGCATGCTCAAACAATGACATTCTAAGGACCTCGATATCGTAAAACAATAAACCCGTGCTTGAATCGTCCAGCCTACGATGATCGCCGCTGATAGATATCGAAACCTAGGTAAGGGTTATCCACATCTGAGATGGTTTAGCGAATAGGCGAACTGAAGTCGTCGCCTAACGTGGCAGAGTAATTGTGACCGTAATGATATGCATTATATCGCTTGCTCTAGACCCCAAAAGTTTGATGTACTCAGATACGATCTTGTTGTAGTGTTACCAATCCTTATGCATATGTTATTGAACCAGTTTTACCTTTTAAACGTCAAATATTGAAGCAACCCTTATCAGGTTACTTCAAACCTAATGGCTATGCTAGAGCCCGACTAATGATTGGCAGTCTAGCAATTCAACATTGTCCAAATCTATCTATGGTCATACCATGAACTCTGAGTAATTGAACCGAGTATTATTCGTTTGATTTGAAGGGTTGTCAACATTAGCGACACCTCATTGTGAAACAATTCGATGTCATTTTCCTAATGTATTTGCTTTTGCACGATTTAATTAGCAGCAAAGGGATTACATGGATGTATACTCATCAGTGTCTGTCACTGCACCCTTATTGATTGGTGAAAATACAATTTGGATAGAGGGTTGAAGTTATTGAAGTATGTCGTAGGTTGGTGTATATCAATTAGGGCTAGCAGTTTATCAACATCATTTTTCAAGTCCTGATATGCCGACTCAATGTGCTCAATTTCTCCGAAGTTTCATCTACGAGTATTCGTGTTTCCGGCCTTATTGGATGGAATAAGGACATTGAGACGGACCTATTCGATTATTGATCCAGTATAGATTAACGACACCATGATTCACCAAGAATTCATTGTAAATACAACATGCCACCAAGTCAACTGAAGCCCCTTCAGATGGAGACCCTAGTCACTAAATTCAGGATTATCCTTTGTCGAGAAGGACCGATGGGAGACGGAGCACCAAAGCAACCTCAGTCGCAGTGGACTTTATGTGATGTAAAAGTTGAGACGCTCCCATATCACTATATGTATTCAGTCCCCGCATGTTTTGTAGCCCGCCCCTATCCATGTGCAACTTACAGGTTGTGCTAGCTGTTATCCACTTGTATATTACAGATTTTCAGATCTTACCCAGGTCTTCAATGGACATAAACACCATGGTATATCCGACAATCTAAAACTGTGATAAGTGAATCGACGAATGTTATGGAGAGCATTCGTTAGTCAGGCTCATTGTCACATCTTGATCAGTTCGAAGCTCAACAGACGTTAGTCAAGCATTTAGTTTATGATGCTGAACGGGATTTTGAGATTAAGGTTACTGAACAATTACAGGTCACGACAGGTCTCGTGCGTTCTCATTTATGTTAGGGGTAGGCAAAAAGTCAAATACAGCGGGGATCCATTGTCAGAGATCAGTGGACGGATCAGAAGAAATAATACTCACTTAGGGTCCTGAAATTACATGTACAAAATAGTAGCCTTGCTACTCCCTATAGTGGATACCAATTGGTGCGCAGGTCGAATCATCAACATTTGATCTCCGGAGGGGGGTTAGTACATCAACAATACTGGTATGGACCTTGCATTGTTCAAGTACATACGCGTACGTTATCCCACAGTGTCAGGTACCATGTTCTTCAGGATCGAGACCCGAGAATTGATTCATAGCTGATTGGTTAGAGCTGCGCGTACGCGACGCAAGCTGGTCTGCGGTTTTGAATCCGGTGGAGCCACGATCTTTCCATCCCCTCCAGATTTCCGCCTCTGTCTCTTCTCCCTCTCCTCTTCCCTCTCTCTCTGGATATATATATATATATATTATATAATATATATATATATAGATATATATATATAATATATATATATATATATATTATATATATATATATATATATATATAATATATATATTATATATATATATAGATATATATATATAATATATATATTATATATATATATATATATATATATATACAACAAGGACAAGGGACCCTGTTTTGTTGTGCAAAATACTTCTAGCTATATCAAAGTGAAAACCCCAAGGAATCTCTCTAATGAAAAAATATATAGACTCGGACATGATATCACGGGGGAACCAGGAATCGGGGCCCCTGGCAGGAAAATATTGTGAGTTAAGGGGGTATTGATATATAAACGCTGATTTTTTATTTATACCCCATGCACCCAAACCCTCCTGGGGATGGTACGAGAAATTTCTTATACGTTCCCCAAACACACAAGGACCCCAATGCAGAGGCGAAATCCCTAATTTAGAACCTGTTTTATTGCTGGTAGTGGTTCTGCGAATGAAAACCTGTCTGCTTTTGTGGACCATACATTAACCAGCTATGCAGCAGCTCCCAACATATGTGAGAGATACCAAACATATGTTAATATCATACAAGGGGGATAATTACTACCTTCAGATCCATGGCACCTCAATTGGTCCAAAATGGCACCAGGTTACGCATGCCGGGCATGGGGGTTTTGGAAATATGATGGACACTAACATTAAAACTAAACCAAGGAAATGGGCCCCGCTATATTGACGTGTATGGGGATTGTGGAAGGGAGAAGAAAGCACATGTTAAAATTTGTTAAAGTCTATAAATGCGATCTTCCCAGGGGAATGAGAATTTATCTCAGAATTTGGTAATACCAAACTTCCTTTTCTGGACCTGTCTATTTCATTGGATGGTGGTTTCATTCACACACCGAACCCTACATGGAAACCTCAAAGTATTGACCCTATGTATGTGGATTATTCGTCCTATCACAATAATCTACTCTACAGAATACCGCTTAGAGCTTAAGCCATACGTATTAAATGCATTTGCTCTAGTACTGCTGACAGGAAAGGGTGTTTTGAGAGATGGATGCGATTTAACGAGCGTGGATACCCCCTCAGAAAGTTCTTGGGGAAAAGGAAAAATCAAATAGGCCATAGCCAATCAAGAAAAGCGTCCAAAAAAAAAATGCGCAAAAAGCGAACTCATCAAGAAATCGCAAAGCCTCCGTTGGTTGTGATGAGGATCCACGTCATCCCTCCTGTGAAGAAATATCAATCAGGCATTTCATACCTGCAGCTTTCGGAAACCATGAAAAAGGAATTTCCATCCCCCGGGTTGTTAATTCCGTCAGCCGCCTAACTTGCGCAATTCTCTGGTTCAAGCCAACTGAGAGAGAGACAAGAGAGGGGATCAACCACCCAGGGGATGCCCGGGCACATATTCACGCACTTGTGTTCACTTGGGGGTTCTAAGAAAAAAAAAAAACATGTCGTATCAAATGCACTGGGGAATCATATGAGATTTTGATTCTGTACTGTACGACGAAATCTTTAATTTATTTTAATTAACTGCGTTAGTTGTGGCAAGCATATGTGGGGGAAAAACAGGTGGTGAACTCAAACAAAAGACACAGAGGCTATGCAAGAATTAAGAAGGGAACACACCCCGGGGAAGCATTTTCAAGGGCCATGCCAAACTTTCGAATTGATCGGACTCGAGACCCATGTCAATCCAAAACTCAACCAAAATTACAGCGAGAACAAAAGGAAGTGTTGGATCACCAAGTCGACACCTTCCCCGGAGAGTATAAACGTAAAAAAAATTACCCAAGCGAAAAAACTGATCATGGCGAGCACGGCCTTTGACAAGTCCTGTGTGGTGCGTTGCCAGGGAACAGGATATATATGTATATATATATATATATAATATAAGATATAATATATATATAGATTATCTATATATATATATATAAGATATAATCTATATATATATATATATATATATTATATATATAGATTATATATATATATATATATATATATAATATATATATATATACCTCTCACCTAGTTGATTGTGTGTGGACGGTTCGTGAGCAGGATTTGTGTTAGTTTTCTTCAACACAAGGATTACCCGACCCCGATGCTCGGTGATGGGAGGAGGATTCTATAATTACTTCGGATTTAATCGTGTGATCTCTCCCCTGCATTTTCCGTCCATACCTACTCGAGAGCTCGATTCTTTTTCGTTGTTAATTTCTTAATGATTTGGTTTGGTGTTGTTACCTGGAATTGAAATCAACGCAGACAGGACGATGTATGGTTTTGGATTCGCCATTGTGCGGGCAGAGTGGTCGGTAAACCCACAGAATGACCAGGCAGGTTACACGGAGGGGGGCAAGCTTTTTATTATTTACTATTGCAGTGCTCGTTTTGCAGGGATGGTTTCCTGAGTTGTAGGATGGATTTATAATGACGTCAGGTTCTCAAGCAACTGTAACTGATTTTCAGAGTATTACGGTTGAATATCTTTATCAGCCTGGCTCCAAGGGGGAATGATTGTCCCACAAGGTAGAGGAAAAGGGCTCACGTTGGGTCTTAAAGTTCTTACGGAAATGCGGGTTTGTGGAATCATGTTTACTCTTATCCTCTGTTCCTTTTATCCTCCCTAGGGGGTGTAGTGTCTGGTATGGTGGTAAGGATTGGTAGCGTTAGTAGCCAACTTCCAACCAGGGATCAGTGCGATGTGCACGTTTCGGTTGAAAATCTAGTGATTAGACGAGAGTGATGACAATCGTTCCCTATTGCAGCGGGGCTATGCTTTGATCATAGTTGGCGGGTCGTTAGAGTTCACCTGGAGTATAGAGATTGTCATTGGGTTCTCGGTAGGGTCGATGCTCCCCAGGTCGAGGTTCGGGGTTACATACAGGGAGTTGGCAGCAGATTTTATGTTCGTTTCCCTGTGATTTCGAGGCTACTGCTTGAAAGATTTTGATGAGCTCCTTCCTTGTGCGGTTCGGCCTCACTTCCAGAGTGACATCGTAAAACGCGATCCCGTCAGCTCTGTATAATACGACGCTGGCGGTCTGTTTAAGCCCGACTTCGGTTTTGCTCAGTATAAATAGCCCGACGATGTTCCCAAAACTTAGGTTCCGTCGAACCGCCCCCCATTGAGAATCGAATTCTCTTTCCGCTCCCTCTTTACCGAGGGCACGCCTCTGTCGTCAGCGTAATAATGATGTCTCGCAGCATTACGGAGTTGTACTCAATGTCGGTTTGCTGATGTATTGCTTTAGGCCCAGGTTAATTCAGACAGAGCTCCTCAGATATAGTTGGATAGGAGTCACTATGTCATCAAAAGAAACGTAGTGAGGCTTGTCGGTCAGTCGTTGAACCATTGATGACGGAGTCCTGGAGTCGGTGTTCCTCTATTGGTTCACCGGTAGCTAGGCTCGGCCAATTTTGGCTTCGATAAGTTATAACTCTGCATTTTTGGTGGAAGTTTCTTTGTGTTCTTCACAAGTTACAAAGCAGCAGGCGTGCGGACGTTTCGCTCAACGGTCTTTTAGTCGAGTTTTTACTGCGTATGTCGGCTGGCTTTCCTTTTCGATGTAGTGGCGGCTGATCATCCGTCATTTTGTATTTTTTAGTTACATTTTCAGTTAGTAGCTTATCATACTCTGTAGCGCCCATTTCATAGAGTTCACGTTTTGTCCGCGTCGAAAAAACTTTGTCCGACGAGTTGATTTTTCGGACATCGTCTCTCAAAATGAATTCGTCATTGCCCAGAACGAAATTTTGATGTTTCAACATGCTCAACATGTCCGTTCTGATTTGCGGGGGAGTTCGTTTCGAGGTAAGCCGTATTTTCTTTTGGTGGCCAGGCTCAGGTATCCGCTTGTTTCGTTTTCTGCTGTCGCTGGAATCTTCGGTGAAGAAGAACACGCCTTCCACTAATCCTCGTACGAGGACTGCCACTTTCACCCGGGGACGTTTCGTGTCTTCCCTGCACGATGGTACGGTAGTTTTCGTCCGGCGTAGTCCATTTTGAACGTAACCATGTTGACAATTGCAAACATACACAGCTGCTCTAATGAAAGTGCTCACTCGACAAACAAAGGAGCATGTAATATCACACGGCTTGCATAATCAATAGAACAAGCAAAACGGGACTCAATACGGGGTTTTTAGAGCAGTATACCAAATAATACAAATCATACCATTCAAAGATGGCAACTTAGTTCCACGCTCGCCCAGTCCGAGATCCTTCAGGGAATGATGTTCAATCGAAACTTGGACAACCTTCTGTTAACCGTGCACGGCTCGGTGGCTTATTACGGACGACCAATGAGATAACTCTGATATATATTGTCGTGTCACCCATCGTTAGCAGGGTTGTAGTTTTTCTTCCAACACGAAGATTCACGAAGCCGATGATCGCGATGGGTGTCGGATTTCTAATTAGGTCCCACTAATCGTGTGATATCTCTATGCCTTTTCAAGTCCCATACGAACTTCGAAAGCTCGATTTCCTTCTCGTACGTTTTATTCATGAATTGATTTGGTGTGGTTGTTGTTATATGGATTGAAACCACCGCGGACTTTAAGGCGATTAGGTTTAAGATTGCCATTGTCGCCAGTAATAATGGAGAATTTAAATAATTCAATTTTAAGTGTAGGATAATGATAAAAACTCTCACTGTTCGGGGCTTCAGTCGAAGTCGACAAGCCAGCGTTGGTCAGAGGTTATATGACGTTGTTACACGCGATAGTCCGTCCAACTCGTGCAGTCCAATAAGATAAAATATGGTGTATTGAATTGCTCATGGTTATGTACTGGAAGCATTTTGAAGCTGCAATGTTGTTGGAGAAATTGAAAGAAGTGGAGATAAATTGAATTGTACTAAAATTTTCGCCCGTGATGAGACATGATGTCATACTTCTGAAAAGAAGTTTAGCCCGTGAGGGGAGTGGAGTCAGTGTGAGGTCGGACGTGACGGAACACACATTATATACATACGTAACTCACATATTTTTCAGCACCAGCAGAAGTGGAGAGGCACGATCGTATCCGCCAATGACCGCCATGGTCAATTCTGAACGCGTAAAATGGATTCCACCAATGGCACAGACACGGATGTCTCATCACATCATTACTTCACTGACCCGTTACCAGCTTATACGCCAACTAGCAGATGCCCGATGTGCCACGAGGGTGACGTTGAAACAGTATTTACTGTGAAACACTTCTACACCTCGGGGGAATTGGAGGAGTTTTACCTGAGTACGATATCACAGTGGATTGCCAATCGCTAGATTAATGGATCAGAGAGTGGCTTCTCGGGCCTACACTGAAATCAATAGTAAGCTTATACCGTCATTATACAATATAGACATAGCCCTTATGAAGGTGAGAGTGTAGGTGACAGATCAGTTAATATTGCCACCACCGGTTGTCACCATTTCAGATTGAATGTGCTGAGAGGAAACTCGTACCCAGTAAACGTTTTTCAGGGAGTTAGAAATGGTTCAACTCTCTTCTTGTTGTAGTCGTTATACTTTCGTCATCATCTGTATAAGCCATAAATTGCTTCCAAAGTTTGCTATACCGTATCATCAAATAACAAAAGCGAGAGAGCATTGGCACTACACTGATTAAGAAATATGTTGCCTGCGGATTCCTGCGCTGTCTTCTCCGTTGTACACTCTTGCCATTTGCCACATACCAATTCCGGAATTACTGAATAGAAACTCGACCCACTATACAGTTTTGGCTGGTTATTGTTCTTATGTACATAAGCCTGTGAAGCAACAAGTCCCAGGCTGAAAGATGCATAATTCAAAATCACAACCAGTCTGGAACAAACACTATTTGGTTATTATGACTCAAAGGAGAAATAGAGGACGATTGGACCTCTAGTAAAGCCTGCTGTTTTTTGCATAAAAAACAATGAGATGCTGATATCCAATTCTGAACAAAAAACGAAGTAGACGATTCTGCATAGTCAATAGTATTCTGGTTTATGTGTGTCTGTGCTTTCATATGGCTGTCAATAGCTTCGAACAACTTCATTGCATGACAAATTGTGAGCATATGGTTCCGGAATAGTTTAACCATATTTTTGCAAGACAGACCATAAGACAAAAATCAACCCACGTTCACTCCACGAAACGTTTTCCTTGAAGCAGTACTTCCTATCATGTTCTCAATGGCAGCGGACCAACCGGTGAACCGGGAACCGTCGAAGTGTTCGTCGTTAGTTCAAATCCAGTTACAATGACACTATGGGGAGCACCTTCGTGTGATTCATGGAAGGTGAAATCATTCTATTCTGTACATTACGAAACGATGGTACCAATGTTCAAACGGATTTGACACCATTGAACAATATCACAATCGATGGTCTTACCCCATACACGGAGTACTCATTCACTGTGGCGGCAAGGTCAGAGGCAGGCTCTGGCCCAGAAAAAGCACTGTGGTGACGGAAAAAACGGCGGAGGATGGTACAGTACTGTTGATATATGGCAGCGAGGGACGAGAACGGTCAATTCGTCTTGCAGGGTGCTAGTTTAACTTTTAATTTTGGAGGGAGGGGGGGGGGGTACATCATCTGAACAATGAGATGTACACGCTCTCTATACGACGGTATCTTCTTGAATAGAGGTTTTTCTCTGTGTTATGAAATAAATTCTGAAGTTATCGATGATGAATATATTCTAAATGATAATACCGTCATCCAGCGATTTTATTTTTTAACTATCACCAATGCTTCATCGATTCGCTTCGACGAAACTTATTGGGTTCGCAGAAGCATAATACCATTGAATATAGTGGACCCAATTCCTCTGAAAAAACTGAGAATTGTCCGTTGATTATCTGCGGGAAGGTGGTATTATAGGCTACTCAAATGCTGATATAACAAAAGATTTGAAAAAAAATCAGTAATGCAAATAATAAAAACAAGTGAATAAAAGCGGATGAATGGACTTTCCTAATTGTTCCGGAAAAATACATACTCTTCCAAACAAATTCAAACTATACTGATGAGAATCTCCAACAGTGATTTTTTCTTTAAATCGGCGGATGGCACGCGACCAGAAGCAACTCGGGTTAGAGACAAATTAAACAACTTCCTTTGACCGGAAATATACCGGAGCGGGGTTTGTCAGAAACACGTCATTAAAAGGTCTCCTCTATATTTGAGGTCTTCCATACGAACTGTACGCCCTCATGCAAACTAGGTATGTACATATATTTCAGGAGGAGCCCTATTTGTGTGACGTTATTGTAAATAGTCAGCGAACCTGCGTGTTTGAAATAGTTTCGTTGTCTGAGAGAGTAGGCGCACTAGGGGAAACTGAAGAGGTTGAATTTGCCTACCCTTAGCCACTGTCGGTACGAGTAGGCATGATTGTATTTCTTAAACAAGCGCAAGTCAGTATGAGGAATTTATCAGTTTAACTGCAAGGAATAACTGTAGTCACCAGTATGATAGTTATATATGACTATCAAGTAAACATTCCACTCCAGCAAATACTACACAGAGTTGCTATAAATGCGTTATATGTGTTGGAAGGAATGGAGTTCTAGGAGCATCCACCAATTCGTTAACCCTACAACAACACACTCAGGTAATCTAGGCTGTGGACCTGAGAAGAAAAATGAAAACGTGAGAGCATGGAATAATCACGACAGATTGAAGGTTGTCTTGCGCACAAAAGGAAGCTGATCGATTGTTTTCATAAGGCTTATGATCACATTTGTTTGTAGTTCCAGGAACATGGCTCATTTTAAGGGGAACTGAACGAACGAGACGCCGGCGTGGGTGGGGGGGGATCATCATGAGACGTCCCGCCGAATGGAATTATAATAAAATATGAGGTAACATAACCAATTTTGTTCACTCTTTGTAATTATAAACAATAAATACGTGATTACAATGACAATACAATACATTTTTCAGAGTAATCGTGAATCGAAGACAACAATGCTTAAGAAATTACATAAAATTATGTATGTGGGGGTAATTGACTGTAAATAAAATAGAACAAGAGGGTGCTTCCCGAAATCTCCACCGCGAGATTGGAGCTGTTATTAGCGGTGTTACTTATCACTAAGTCAATTTTGGGGTTTAATACGACCCGAAAAAGGTATTACTGCTGTTGCAATAAAAAAAAATGGTTAGTGCTATGAATTTCAAGTTGCGATAGCTATCCGAGGGAAAATGTCTAACCAGGTATATACGACTTTGAACGTGCGGGCCGGTAATGGAAAAGCTTTGGAATTGCACTGCGTGAGCGCATGATAAGAGTGATCAAGGAAGGAATGCCAACACCAAAATTATTCGTTAGTATAATATATATTATTAGTATTATAGTTATTATTAACTATGTTTTGTTTTCAACAGATTTCACATCGCATATCGAAAACATACGATTCTACTTTTTTTGATGCGAGGGAGGGCGACTTTGGTCAACCACAGGATATAGGAGACAATAGTAGTCACTGTGATAACGAATCTGTCCCCATCCATGTTATGGGAGAAGATGAGTGCCCTACACGAGGTAGGTCGTGGAGAAGAAGAAAGCATGGGTAATGGAAACACGAGGTTTACTCAGGTAGGCATGGGTGAGCAACTCAATTTGAAGAATAGTTGCGACGCGTGATAATATAAGCCACTTGCGCTCGGAATTATATATACATTCAGATAGTTACAATGTATAGATCGGGCCATGTTCGTTAACAAATAGAAAGTATTCAGGATGAAAACACAAACGAAGACCAATATATAAAATGTACATATGTTGATATCATTTCCGGATAATGAGAACGTCATATGATTTATAAGGTGTTGTTGGATTTAGTTCGAATGTAATCTGAAATCAACATAGCACAAAACGGTTCGGACTGTATGACTGGGCTTTGGGGCGTCGCTTCTCGCTCGTCTGAACTCTGTTTGGAAGAGACCCAGTGGTAGTCACTATTTGTGTGTTTGTAGCGCGCGTGATTGTTGTTGTTGTGCGTGGCGTTGTTGTTTGTGGTTGTGTTCACTCCAAAATAGTAAAATTCGTGAACACGATTCTCAGGAAATTGACCGCGCTCTCATATAGTCGGTGCGTAACAAGATAATTAGGGTTCCACCTGATTACATTTCTACATCGAAATTCGCTCATTAGGTGAGATAGTTACTTACCTCGAGTGTAATTGTGTGGACGGATAGTTACGGTGGGAGGAGTTGAAATTTCACCGTTGCAAGGTGTAGTTGAACTTCATACGAAACATTGTATGGGTTCGTAAGTTCTGAATAACAGTAACTGTGTTGCACATAGGTTTCTTTGAATATGTTACATATGTTGATTAATGTTTATAGTTTCGGTGATAGCCGTTGCTATACCTTTGATCCAAATAAATTAAAAAAAAAAAACCCTGAGATAACTGCTGTCTTTGAGCACTGGGACTGGCAATTTACTGTCTATGAGCTAATTTGTCTTATTTTCCGTTTTTGTTCGAAAAGCCTAGTCGAATTGGGGTTTTATTAAAACGGCGATATTATCGAGCAATCTTACATTAAGTACTTGGTGTGTGACCTGCAGGGCGGGAGCAGCTGGAAACTCATTAGGCAACTGACAATCGTGCGCAGTAATGGCCGATATAAGTAATACGACAATCTCGATTTTGAGGCGTTGAAAACCCGCTCTAATTGGCGTCATGAAAAACAGGATTAATAGGCTCAGTTGGGGATAAGGTATTGCGTCTGATGTATCTTACTATCTAGACGCCAGTTTTTCGGTTACGGAAACCTACACCAAAACTCAAATCTTCACGGAACAATTCGAAATGAAAAATGTCCGGTCAGCGACGTAATAATATAGTAGCCTGGGGAGCGCCGTTACCGATTGGTTAGCAACGGACTGAAGTTTCTTTGTCTGTCCAGCGAGTTCCAGGCTCGCCTCTTTTCGTCCGTATATCTTTTCTTTTCCATCCTTATTGTCGAGGTAGGCTCTGGTGCCACCAGTAATTGTTACATGATTGGTGTAGGGAAGGTGGAGGGCAGTTGGTTCGGGGAATGGAGCAGGCGGGGGAGTGCGTTTTCGATAGCAAAATGCTATTTACAGTTCCCTAAAAATTCTCAAGATGAAAAAAAATGTAACATTCATAAGAATATTATCTAACATTATGCGGTCACATCCAGCCAAGAAATCAATAGGGGTTGTGTGGTGGTGAGGAGTTGAAGAGACGGGGGATACAGGTGAAGGGACGTGGGCCTGTATTACTGAATTTCATGGGAGTGCGAACTTCTGGGACCCATTGGGTTTCATGAACCTATCGCTAACCTTTTCTCAACCGGCCAACCATAATTGGTGGAAATGAAACGTGATATTCATTTATAAATTCTACTAAAAGGCGGGTGGGAGAAAAAATGAAGGCATACGTATTCAGTCTGGGCCCTATTAGTAACTAGCAGTTGGAGACGAACATGGTTCAGCAATTTTGCATCTTAACATAGTTCTTCTTGTCTCGCCTGAATTTGTTCAAAGAGAGCGAAGTGCTCAATTGTTGGGTCTGCGTGGGCCCGTTTGTATGTCAGCCGCTTGTCGTCCGTATGGTCTGTCTGTATGAGTGGTTCGACATCTACTAAACCGTGAAAGTCATTCGCAGATGCATTGAAGTGTACACAAACTGGCTAGATTTCTGGCATAATATGTGCTTGAATAGTCTAATTTGCATAATCGAGCAAATTGACAGGTTCTGCAAAAACTGGGCGGTGGGGAGGAGGATCAACTTCACCCATCAGCTGGAAGAAGGCGCTTCGGTGATAGTGGAACCCTGCATAGTAACTGAATAAAAACTATTGACGCGCAACAGGTAGACACATTATGGCGATCGCCTTGTTTTTTAGGTGCTTCATATCAAAGTTGTGAGGATCAATAATGAATAGATAACGTGAATGATTAATTCTTCCGGGAGACTACATCTATTCGTTGAAAGAACCTTCTCTTGCTGTTAAGGATAACGTTGAAAATCACAACGTACCAAGTTTCGTGCAAGACGAGAGGGCAACCGATCATGACACGAGTCGATGTTGGATCTAGATTTGGATCTGTAGTCGGCAAACACCACCGTTGAGGTCTGGATTATATAAGTTCTAAGTTCACGTTTAAATTAAATTAGGGTTTTGCGGTTAACAACCTGATGGCTGGAACATTCCAAGTGGATGGTAGTTGAAAAGAAGCGTGATGGTTTACACTTGTTCTTTTTCAAACCTGCTGAATAAACCTTGGGGGTTTAAGTCCTCTTGTAACACGTTGTCTAGAGTGACAGCACAATCCGAGGCAAAAAACTTATATATCATATTGCACAGCCACACCAAAACGAAAACCAGGTAGAACCATTTGTGATCAAGGATGGCAGTCAAGTTAAACGGTTGCAAAACTCCAGGAGTTGCTTTGGGCCGATGTTCGGTATCAAGTACTAGTTCCACTATGTGTTGAGATTATTGGTCTAGTTTCACAGTCCCTTCATAAACTTGACAGGGCTGCAGGCCTCCAGGAGCTGGCATGGCAGCTAGGCCTGAATAACACAACGGTTGTGAAACAGCAACGATAAAGACGAGCTATTAGACAGAAATATGCAACGTAAGTCTAAACGCATTTCCATGAACAACAGATTATACCCGGGAAGCATTAATCTGTCCTGTATATATGATATACTGTTTGATGTCATTTTTCCCGTTGTGTAATCAGATGCTTGACAACGACACATTCTGTAGTATATTATGCTATTATAGGGAATGTCAGCAGCTCCTTGGTCGCGTAAACGAGAAAGAGAATAACAGAGTAAGTGTCATAATCGGCCAGATCCACACTGGCTAAAGATACATTTGACAGTAGTAATGGTCATGTTATTACTGACCGCGAACTGTTTAGAACGAGTGTTGTAACTCCAGATCGATGAGCGTCCTGTGTGCGGGTGGTGTTTCAGTACTCTTATTGAGTCGATATTACGGCCAATTCGTGCTGTTATTTCAACTGTTTAATAGACGGCACCAAGCAAACAGAATTTGGAAGGAGGTCCATCCTAACCATCTATCTGCAGTATCAAAATATGGCCCACTTACCCAGTTTATGCCAATAAGGTTCTGCATTTTGTGATACACGGGTGATAACTCTAACTCAAATGGAAGGGAAACTGCTGCAGTTGTACAGAAACTGAAATAACAGTTATGCATCTACTAAATATGTCAGTTCTATATTTCTCGTTGCGAGTTAGAGGTCTTCTGAGCTTATGCTTGTGTATTGCACGAGAACGAAAAAAACAACAACAAACAATCAATGATATTGATTTTATACTTGCATTATTTCTGCAATTGTTCGTGTTCCCTAATGAGATCCGCATCAATTAGAAATGAAAATTGAAAAACAAATTTGAAAAAATAGGGTAGGCGGTGATGATTATTTTTTTTTTTTTTAGAGAGAAGCCAGTAGAATAAAGCACATGCTGAGTTATTGCTTAATGTATATAGCATAGTGGAATACAACTATTGTTCAGCTATAGTGTCCTGTATTATTGCCTATTGAGAATGACACTACTGTATATGCGGACCCATAATAGGCAAACGTTGACCCTATTGCGAACGAACACTATTTATCGCGACCCCTTAATAGCTAACGGTTAGCTCTAGTAAGCAGTTCTGTACGGTTAGCCCCTATGGCATTTGTTTTTCAATCATTAGTTATTAAATGGAACTAAGCCTCAGTGGGTTTTGTAAGCTCACTCTATGTCATAATTCATGTGACGTTTTCAAAGGACCTAGCGCTTATCCAAAATTATTTAATCAATGATTATTGAATATTTCTTGAGAACTGTCACGTCATTACATCAAATCTATTTGACACGAGGTTGGGCCACGTCGATGAATGCAAACTCTGTTCTGAATACTTAAATTGTCAAACACACGGGTGAAAAAATGGGTATATTGTGTTCAATCCCAGCACAGGTCACAATTTTCTCACTGTACTAGGCCCAGACTAGGCGGTTTGGGTGAGGTTTTGCACACTGCATGTGCAACATGGAGCAGCAGGGTTACCCTTTGACCTTTGACATATTAGCATTATCATATCGTTAACTGTTAACCGTGAGCTGGCCTTTTCTGTAACAGAGGCCTCGTATCTGTTCATTATTCATTATAAAGTGTAATTCCTTAATCTGTCGTGTACAGCGGTCATACAGTAGGATACAACAAGGTGGAGGATTAGGACGAGCCGTGATGTGGAAGGAGTGGGAACATACTACGATTTTTTTGTGGGGGAAACTCTACTGACTGGATATCGCTGACTAGTTACCAAAAAAACGAACAGGAACAGGTGTTTACTATCGTGACAGCAAGACCTACAGTGGCTATTATAACGCACCATTACAATCTAATGTGGATTACAGAATGTATGTTTGCCCGTGGAAGCAAAGTACAGGAGGTGAGCCTTTTTTACCCACACTGCAGACAATTTCGTGAAGTATGCTCCGAGAAGATTGATTGGCAGTCGCAATATGCCAAGTACGGCCAGTCGTTGTGTGCTTACTACTTGCTCTAGTCGTGAAAAGGTGGTACGGATTTACGCCTTATGACTGTCGGGCTAGGGTGGTTTTGAAATTTGGTGAGGCGCACCCCCCCGTATCACACAAAATGGGTCCGAACATCCCAGGTATGCTGAGTTGGTTACACATGTCAACTATGGCACAACATGTTCCGCTTTAAGAACCACTAAGGGAGTGATCGAAAAGTTTCGAGAAAAAAGTGATGTTTTAAACTTATTGACAAAGATTTAAGTTTCGTGACATTACTGTGAAATTTTGGACTACCCCAGTATTTGTTATGTTCCATCAGATTCAAATGACTGGTAATGGCCCTTGGTACACATCAGTGATTGAATATTGAATAGATTTCCATTTTTTCTCCTACAGTGCGTTTTGGTGTTAATTGAGAGCTTGAATTGTCTTTTCTGAAGCACAGAGCACAGCCCGACGAACGTATACATAGTGTCAATTTTCAAATATAATTAACCATCCTTGATATGTTCAAAATGCAAGACCTGAATATAACAACTACCATGTATCCTCTGAAAATCATCTAACCTGCCTTCATGTAAATCGTCAACACTCCGTTTTGCATTCAAATCTAATGACAAAAACCAATTAATTATACCTGATGTGTTTATGTGTTTCCGAACACAGGCTCAACAATTGCAATAAAAACAATGGTATTCTATTCACAGCATGTAGGCCCATATTATAATGTGTAGTGAACTAGAGAACATTGTTTCAACAATCAATTCACGGATGTCCAGTGTTGTCTGGGAACGCAGTGTTGAATTGAATCTCCTGGGAAGCCCAATAGATTGCGCCTGGTTTAGGCAATAATGACAATACATCATTTTTCGTCATATTTCACTTCGACGCGTGCCACCCATCCATTACGTAACGATAATACTGAAAAAACTTGCGCTCTCCTCCTTATGCCTTTATTGGATATGCACCCACGCACCCAGAAGAAAAGAAATCACACATATCATCAGTGACTGGGTATCATTTGCGTGAACCTCAGAACCGCCATTGTAACATTCAATGTGAAGTCAGGTGCGTGTTTCTGACATGCAATTGTTTTTGTTTGCATCCCTTGCCGATCCTCTTTTCTTAAAATAACGGCAGCCCACTTTCCCGAATAACAGTATTCCATCAGCATCCACTGAAAATCCTCATCCTGCAGTCCGCGGTTCCTCCAACTCTTACAAGCGCGAGGGTCACAATTTGAGCCTAGAAATAACCCGTTTATTTTCCTCTTTCTCTCCCAAGATAACATTTCGTAGTCAATTACAGGAATGTTCAGCATAGCTGCTCGGAAAACCCCATGTTTTTTGAGGACCCTACCATGCTCCAAAATTTGGGGCCACCCATTCCCTTCCAATCTTTATAATTACCAATTCCCTATATTGAAAAAATGACCAAGAATCAGTGTTTCCGTCGCTGCTTAAAACCACATTTTGCATAAATTTAAAAGTTCATTTAGGGCCTTACCCACCTCCATTACAATTTGGGATAACTCAGCCCATGGAATCAGCAATTGGATCTTAATTAAAAAAAAAATCGGTGAAAAAAAAAATGCTCCGAATTGCAAAAGATGCGTTGAGTGACGATAATGCGTGTGGTATAATGACCATGGCTCGCCCACCCAACAATTTGCGAAAACCATCAAGGAATCGTGACAACACCACTCACCCCCCCCCCCCCCCCCCCCCCACAAAAAATACACGCACACACGCACGTACTGCCCGGCCATCTTGCGGTCGCACACATTGCTGGACCACACAGCGCCAATAGTTCCCTACTACCACAATCTGATCATAGCAACGGTTGCTTTTGATAAGATGGCATACGACTACAATATCACATCCGCCCTCAGGAACGATGGGATTGATGTTGATGAAGAAAAAAAACAGATAAACAAACCACTGTTACCGATTAAAGGGTGCGTAGCGAAATAGTAGGTAGTGCCGTATGAGATTACTCTCGTTCGAAAGAAATGGTCCAATTTTCATTGGGGATTGGACACATCTTATTCGATCCACTTTAGTTAACAGTACTCACTCCACGAAATTAAAATGTCCTATGTGCTTGGCTTGTCATATCTAATACGGGTGGGAAACATCTTGAGGAAGGGTAGTGGAGATAAATGACGATCGTTCCGTCACAGCCAGTGCTTCACTATGGGATCTTATGAAATAACGATACACAAATTTCCAAGTGAAGAGAAAGCAACCACAAAAACACAATAAAATACAAACAATAAGAGGTCCGGTACTATCGGCCTCTCCTAGAAAAATAGTCACGCGTTGTTTCTGTTCTCGGTCAAACATTTTTCATTACTCCTCACTTGGGTGACGACACTGACACTATCCTTCATGGCACCATTAATCTTTCTTCATAAGATTATTATATATTTGGGTTCACTTCCTATTGCAATGTCTACCTAATGATACGTTATTAGATAACGAGTATTTCATCATACCATGCTAAAATTTCCCCTACATCAGGCTTGCTCATGAAAAATTCCCTACGACAGGCTGCTTCATGAAGTTTTTCAACTTAGAGAGCATTTCCTGGTTTGCAATGGATGGATAGGTGAGGTGCAAGAACTGAGAATGCTGTTAACGACAAAATAATGGCCGAGCGTTGCTCCACTCAACCTTATGCGTATAGTCCACCATATAGTGTGGAAAAATCATGTTGCCTGGGTAAGATTAGCGTTTTTATTCATAGGAACAATAGTTCATATTATTTTGGTACCATTTGAATGCTCACGTTCATCTTCAGAAGAATAACACATCATGAAATGTTTGCACGAAAAGTTCACACATTTGTAATTTTTTTTATATATATGTTTTAAACAACGATAAGTGATTAGGATATAGTAAGTTCGTGATTACGATATCAGTAAGGTTTATAGGTAGTTGAAGGAAGCGAAAACAATCAACGTGCGACATTGTGGTAAAGAGTTATGTTACAGCACTTATGTTGATCTACCAGAAACGTGACAACGATCAGGCCTAATGGTGACTGATGACAACCAACGTTGCATTGCAGGTACTCTGATGACTTGAATTTATTAGGTTTATGTTGTATAGCTAAAGCCTACATTTTTGAAAGGAAACAAAACTGACGCCATGTACCCCTCTTTACAGATACCCCTGGTGGTCTATTGGGCTATTTTGGCCATTGTCGGGCTTGGGGATTGTATTAGTAATCATCGTTTCGTATCCGTGTTCTCTATAGAAGGTGAGTTGTAAACGCCTGCTGTAATACTCTCAGGAGAGCATTTGAATGATATAAAGATATCTTGCAGCTATGGTCTACAAGCCAGATTCAAATCCTGCAGACGCTCATGTCATCGAGAAAATCTGTAATTCTGTTATTTATTTTGATACATACAATCAGTTTTTGAAAAATGGAATTGATGTTAATTTGAAATAGTTGAAGTGCACCCAGCCTCTATTGTACGTTATGGAATCTATTGGTAGGGGAAAAAAAAATATGGACATGAGGATAGCAGTCATCCAATACGATTGTTTCTCTTGTTCAGTGGGTGCTTATGGCGAGGTCAGTGTGGTAAGGAGACAGATACGTCGGAAAAAAGGACTCTTCTTTGAGAAGATGAGCTGTCTTTCAAAAATTATTTGCTCCATATATATATTCAAGAAGAAGTTACCTTACATTATATTAACGTGACTAGTGAAACACGCATTGGGGCACTTAAATGTATTTTGGAATATAACACTCCTCCGATTTTCATTATACGGCGTGGCATGCAGTGAAAAAAAACAGTAGAGGCATTGAATGTTTCACCTCTCATTGAATTCCAAACCGAAACGTCTGAAACATTATCCGGTTGTTTACTTTCAGAAGATGATTATTCCATATTACTTGATTTTCTAATTTTTCTTCGACAAAATTTTAAGCAAAAAGGGATATTCTCAATTTTCAATATTCAAGACATTCTCAATAAATATATTTCTAACGTTCTAACGCATCATCAACCTCGGTCTAAAAATGGAAGTATCCTATTGATAAGCAGGTCCCAATAATGTATGAGAAAACAACTGAAAACCATTCTCCAGGAATAATGAGAACATCTAACGCCGGAATGCCCAATAGACACATTGTTAGTAAGTAACACATCAGAGGGTAACTTGAAGGAAAGCGGGGGGTAAACACCATGTTTGATTGGAGTCATTTTGCTTGCACAAGTATAAACATATGAAGAGCGTTGTTTTGTTCCAGTTTTAACGAGTTTTACCCTGATACTTATCATTTCAACATAATTTTTCTTTAAATTTGGTTTTTTTATATCAGGTCCATGACAATAGATTATACAGTTTATATAAAACTAAGTGGCTGGGAAGGAGGACAGGAAATGAGGTGAATGGAACTTCAGGTTTATTACTTATGATTTTCAGTCACAACCCAAATCGACGAAACCTCATGACAACATCAAACAGAGTACAACGAGTAAGCATTTTGTTCAGAGAATTATCTGTGTAGAGGCGTGAACCTTCCTGCAAATGATTTCATCTGTTAATATTTTCTCTATTAATTTCATCGAACTATTGCCATATCAGCATACTGAACACTTAACAGGAGAGGGGGGGACACCAAGTGAAGATGTCAGAAAATAATCACGGGGTTGTTTCCTTGATTTTAGGTTGCGGTGAGTTTTTGCTCAATATTTTATAGAGAACGGTCATGTTACCTTTATCACAAGGACCCCATGCATAAATAGCGGCGTTGTAATGCATTATTGTTGGGGAAGAGCAACGCAAACAGAAGTTCACGACGAGGGCGTCAGGGGTACAATTGATATGAAGATTCAATTCCAAGTGATGTGTGATTACTGTGTTCCCCATTGGTGATATGGATTCCATTCCTCTGTGATAGTTGCAATAGTCCAGTTGGAGGGATATGACATGATTTATGCAGTATGAAAATTCGTACTATTCCTTCTCATGTAGGTGGATAATCCCAGCTATATTCCAGAGGCACCTGCGTCCCCCAAAGCCTTCTTTTGACGGATCTCGCCAAATATGTCAGGGAGAAGAAAGCAAACGCGAAAGACAATTTTATTACAGAATTCGAGGTAATAAATAATCACAGCTTTACTTAGTCCCGCAGACGAGACTCTTATTTATCATTCAGTTACATCTAATTCAATGATGATGTTAGAACTGCCATTGTCTGCTATTTTCCCACATTCATTTCTCGCTTGATTGAAACAAGTTCGCTGGTAATCAATAAGTATTTACTAAGGGTATGTATTGGTGGGTGCGGTTGGTTCAGCATTCGAGGAAAATCCAAGTTAGTGTGTGTTATGGATGTGTGTGTGGTTCGATTGCGCGGACGTCGTCGAGGTTATTCATTCACGGATTTTCCTGATTTGCCGAACGTTTAACATTCGCATTTAACACAAGACTCGAGAGTCACAAAGTTTAATGTTTCCAATAACCGATTTATTAGCGAAAACGTTTGCCTTTTTTGCTCTCACATGACCATTCTTTGATGGAACTTCACTAGACTCGTATATACCCATTCATTGGCAAGTGGGACATCCTTGTTTGTGAATGGAATCATAACGTCCTTCAGCAGTGCGGCTTAAAGCATGTTTGCAAAATTTACATAAAATGTCATTTTAGACATGCATAGGGTAATTTTTATGCTAAATTGGACATCTCTCCCATGATTCTTTGGAGATAGAGGAAATCTGCCCTGATCGCCAGTGAACCATCCCCCGAAGGTCTACTATAGGCCTGTGTGTTTTATGGACTTCACATTTACTAAGTGTGGCTGTCTTCAGTCTAGGAGTCTCCAGCATCTATCCTCCAAACGGTAGGCTGGTCTTGATTGACTTGTAGAAATAACGAAAAAAAATCACCATGACGAATGTCAGATTTTCTTGAAATCGTGTTATAATGGACCTGGGTTGGAGGTCTGTCAGCTTGTTCGCAGATTTTGGATGCTATGCAATATAATGTCATTAGAGTCTCGACTAAACAGTAAAATTCGGTGACCAACACGTATTACAGGAGAGCCCCAAATAGCCATTTGACTTTCGTCGATTTGAACTAAAGTGAACAATGTCAGTGACCATAGGTCAATGGTCATATTAAAGCGGGCACGATGGGCAAATTGTGTGAAATGGTTTTTTTCACCCCAGTTCATCGTTCTTTGATGGAGTGAAGTTCAATATCAATGTCATGTTCATCACCGATATGTGAAATTGCTCTTTTTGCCACATTTGGTAATCGTTTGATGGATGTTGACTAGACTAAGTTACAATTCCTATTGACTGCTGAGGCATTTCTAATCATGCGAAGTTCAAGGTCGAAAGTCGAAGGAGAGGGACACCATAAGCCCTTGTGTTTAATGTTTCCAGATGGCCATTTTTCATTGAATGTTGATTGAACATAAGTACAAGTCTCTTGATCTGGTGATCATCCAATGAGTAAATGTCGAAGGTCATTGAAGGGCATTGTGTTGTTGAAGCTGTCGTTTAAACCCCCCCCCCCCATTTGATCATTCTTCATTCATGGATGTTAACCAAACGTGGACACAATATTGATTGTTGCGACATCTTCGGCCATGAAAAGGACAAGGGCCAAAAGGTCATTAAAGGGTCTCAATAAGCTATTGTGGTTTGGTCTGCCGAGTTGGTTGCATTTTTCGTTTTTTGATTTGGATTTTTCGTTGTACGCGAAGTTAGTTAGACCTTCATTATTAACTGATAGGCATCGATGGCATGTTAAAGGTCAATAAAGGATTCACATTGGACCACCAATTGGTCATTCTGTGATGGATTTGTACCAAATTTGCCTAGCTGCAGCTCATTGGTGCCATTCTTCAAATTGATGTAACCAGATGAAACGTCACAACATACAACTCAGGCGAGGTTTCCCCACAGTGTTTGTTTTTGAGGGAAAAAAATCATTTCTAGTTGAAGTTTGAGGTTTTCGACAAGAAATTCCGGCAGATTTGAATTTCGCTGCTCATTTAAAATTTTATATGACGGTAGATTACTAAAAACGTAAAAGTAAGCGTAAACACAGGTCAGGCCAAATGGGGGACCGTACGAGTGCATTTATGGCACACTCCCTAATTTCTGCTTCTTCCATTTGCATCATTACCAAGCGACCAACTCTTGCAAGGACTGTGCCAGAGAAACCGGAAAACCCAAGTTAAAAAACCGTACGGCAACATTCTCCCGTGTAGGCCGCGATCACGACATGTAACTGTATTCAGATAGTACATGCACTACTCATGGTCTTCTTTTGAGCTGTTATAGAGATTACAAAATATCAATAATGTGATGTGCACCCCTGTGCATTATGAGCCTGGGTGGAATACGGGCGAGTGTTAGCTTCTACGACATTGCCGGAGTTTTAAAAATTGATATTAACTCATTAAGTACTATGTGGTAAATTTTGATTACTGAAAATATCACACCCCGAGAGAGAGTATTTTTTGTTCAACTCAACTCACTGTAGCAAATTATACCGCAGAGCCGTTGTAACGAGTTGCCTCATTTGATACATGTATGAAATGAGGAGGAGTCCTTTACTTAGGAAAACATCACAAAACAAAACAAAAACAAAACAACACAAATGGACACCATTCTATAGTGATAAGAATAGTACGAGAATCGTCATTATTGAAGAATCAATTAATGTGGCCTTCGTACCGATTGACTTAGAGAGCGTTATAATCAAGCACGACTCCCGAAACAGTAAGTAACTGAATCGTTTAATGCGGAAAAAACTAGTTCTATAGTTGCTGTATTGACTCTCATTAACGACATTTTTTGTTCGTTTTCGCAGAGTGACAATTCCCCTCCCGGTCGTTCTTGAAATTGAATACGATGACCCACACTCGGCTTACTTCAACGCTTCCTACATAGATGTAAGTACATAACATATCACATTCCTCCTCCAATTTTCAGACAGCTCTGGGGCTTTGTTGTACTGACGGATGTTCTTTTGTTAATTTCGATGGCCCAGTGGAATATACGTTAATTTGATTTTTTTCTATTCATTACATGCCTGGCAACAAAACCCCCAAACGCTTGCACGCTTTCAGGGGTCCGATAATGCACAACCCCCTTTTTCAAAAAATTTTCGCATTGTGACTCACGTAGAAATAACGTGGGGGCCCCGTAATACACAGTGAATGCTAAAAACTGTACTTCGAAAACCAGTAACGAGCGAACTAAATCGGGTCCAAATGAAAACTTACCGTATCGTTCCCAAGTATGAAACAATGAACCCATTCATCTTCGAGAATACCTATTTGATTCTTCTGTTACGAAGGCGCGAAACTAACAGCGTTTTTTACTGTTATAGTCTACAGGCGGCCTTCGCACTGGTCCCCGTGACGTCAAATTCATAGTTGGGTTGAAAAACCCCACAGGGTGTCATATGCCCATTGACCTTCTCAATTAGACACTTTTACTTATTTGAGTAGGCCGCTGATCGATTCCTCCTAAACAACTCACATATATCCATCACATTGAAAACAAAGTGTTTGGGACTCCCATTGGATAAACATATCAATTCTATTTTCCTCCTCGTCTAAAAAATGCTATTTACCATGCAATCATTACTTAACGCCTCCAATTTCTCGTTGCATTTTAGACAGGGTTATAAAGCTTCCCAAGAATTTATATTGCCTGCCACGGTATGTATCTACCACCTCCGCCCACACCTCATTATGTGTGCTCATAACACGTTTGAATAATTTCTGTTAGCCGTCATGCCAAAATGAAAACTCTGCGTACATTTTCGGGTACTCTTCCGACAATTTGGGTCGTCTGTTCTTCGCACATATCAACCTCAACTCAAAAAACGCTTTCTTCTCGACTAGTGCCCAGAAGAAATTGTCGAAAGTTCTAAGTGTCTCTTAAGTCTGCCGGAGAGCGCTCATTCAGATTCACAGCCCCAGTGGTATGAAATTCGCCGCCCTAACAAAGATTCGTGATTTTCATGTTAATATCTCACCCTGACAAAAAAAAAAATTCTATAGAATTCTATAGAAGTGTCTGTAGAGTTCTATCGGCTCTATAGAAAATGTCATTTTTCTATAAATTGAGTCTCAATTTTTCTATAGAATTCATAGTTTCTATAGATTTCTTTAAACATTTTTCTAATAAACGTTGTAATCAGTAGTCCACTCTATAGATTCTTTTTCAAACTCAAAATTTGAAATCTAATGCAATTGATAATAATGATGATGATAATAATCATATATAATAATAATAATCAAGAATAATAATAAAGTTGCGTTGCAAGTGAAAGGCTAAAGTTGTGTGGGCTGCTATTAAGGCGTCCTGTTGCTCTTCCGGCTGGTTTCCCGAAGCTTGTTGCCGCTCACATGATAACGTCACATTTACTTTTTTTTTTTTTTTTTTTTAACAAGTTGAATGGGAAGGGCGAACCCTAATCGCCTAAAAAAAGGCAACCCCCAAGCACAAGGACTAAAAGAAAGGGAGAATCCAGCTTGTTGATTCTACTCTTAAGAAGAAACCCTGGAGTCAAAATCATGATGAAAACAAAAATACATCCCGAGGAAGCCTAATCCAGGCACGCGAAGTGCTAGGAAAAAAGGAGCGAGCATAGTTTCGGTGCGATGAAGTGGAAATCAACCGAAAACCGGGTGGCTGGAAGCAGAAGACGAGTATGGGCGATTACCCGATAAAGGATGAACACCTCCCCATCTCAGAAGACATTGACCATAAAAGTCACGGTAAAGTCGGCCGAGAGATGCTACAGATCTGCGATGGGATAGAGATTCAATTGAGGAGGTAAGATGAATCATCGTTGATGAGACGGATGCCTTCTCTGGATCGATCAAGTGACACTGAGAGAGGATGCGAGCCCCACCCCAAATATGGCACATATTCTCATTAATTGATGCGAAATTTGGGCTTTGTAAGCAGAAGTAGCTGTTGTGGGGTGAGTATTTCCTTGTGCGGAATAAGAAGAAGCACAGCTTTCTAGAAGCATTAGTAGCGTTAGACTTGAATGGGGTTCCAGGACAGTTGTTGCCTGGATTTCCATACCAAGGATATTAAGAGAAAGTAGTACTGAGGGGAGGAGCTTCAGCCATGAAAATGCTGGTGCAATCAGAAACACGCCGACAGAAATCTCAAGTTCTGAGTTTTAGATGGTGAAGGTAACGCAGTACATTGCCCCCAGTTCAAAATAGAATGAAAGAATCATTGTTTCGCTGATTGGCACTATGGAATGTTGTAGTAAATCGTTCCGCTTGCCGGGGGCGACAGGAAAGCACAGAGAGTGGTGAAGGGTAAATCACAGCAATGAGTGAATACCATAGAAGGTAGAGCTAAGAAGATCATTGAAGGTATAAAATGAGAAAGAGTGTAGGAGAGAAACACCAACTTGAGGACCCCAGCATGATGAGTTGGAAGGTACGGAGATGACGCACTCAACCCTAACAGAGATAGCGCGACGGTGAGAAAACTGGCAGTCAAAGAGTTAGAAGGGGGCTGAAACCAAATGAAGTTAATTGGGCAAGGGGAGTCCGGCGTGACCAAACACGTAAAGGCCTGGAGTATCAAGGGCAATAGGCCCTACTTCACGAAAAACTCAATGGCTTGGGCCCAAGTGGTGCCAAAAAAGATAGTAAGTCCCCAGTAGATAGGCCAGGCCGGAAACCATACTGGTGGTACTGATGAGAGAGTGAAACTCAAGAAAGTTCAAAACATGATTGTTTATTATAGTTTCCATAACGTTGGAGAGGACCGAGGTGATGGCAATAGCCTGTAATTGGAGGGGTTGGGATTGTCACCCTTTGTAGGGACTGGGCAGGACATGGTGAGACATGTTTCCACACTAGAAGGGTAGCATCCATAGAATAACAAAGGCGGTAAGCTTGCTAAGGGATAGGCGCAAGTAGGGGGCACACTCAGGAGGACTATAGGAGGATGCAATCAGGACCAGGATGCTTTATTAATAGTCTAAAAACTATTGAGGTTGGGACCTGATATCGGACCTGTTTTGCGGAACTGTTATTGATATCTGTATAATTAGCTGGGTACAATCACGTATCCATGACCCTTGATTCCATTTTTCTCTCATGAAATTCCTTCAACTGAGAGGAGGAGCAAGTGCTGCACGGCCGGGTGGACGATAATTGGCGTTGACCATAATTTAACTGGCTGGAGGAGGAGTTGGCCAGAAAGGAAATCAGCAGTTATAGCCCACATCTTTTAAAACACACCCTCATAAGGTGTTTGATGACAGCGGGCTGACCACGTAGTAACGTCCCTCCTCTAATGCCGTCACCCCTCAACGTTTTTCCACTTTTTAGCGCGCCGTGCCTGCCAGCTGTTACTTACTCTTGTTTTACATGTAACCCACCCCCCCCCCCCCCCACACACACAACACATTCACCCAATTAAGAAAGGTAATGCTAAATAACAATAGTAAGAGAGATTTAGATATGTGGCATGCCAAAGATGTGTAGGTACCTTCTCTTCTGGGCTGTTGCTTTATCTTTCGCGAAGACTGACAATTTATATTCCTACTCTGGCATGAAAAATTGGAAATAAGAACTGCTTTTACTTATAACAAGCTTCCATTGATTTCCATAGAGTTTTCTATAGAACCTCTATAGAATATTCTGAGGTTGTCCTTTAGTCTTATCTAAATTGTAAGCCTCTTCTATTAATTATAATACCATTCATGAATAATTGTTTTGTGATCTATAGTGAAATTGGTAGGCAAATTAGCCTTTATTATACATTATTTGAATTTTATTAACATTCCACGCGAATTTGAATAATATTTAGTCAGATTAAAAAACAACACCAACCTGACGCAAGAACAGTTGGTGATTGACAGCCCTAATTTCAAATGCAGCGTGGCCAGTTAGCTCTGTAGTGCTGGATGTCAGCCATCCAGTCCAAATTGGTTTTTTGTTCAAGGAACATTGGATATTTATTGTAGACTGAACCATGAATTTATGTTTCAAGTTTGTCCATATTGGAATTATGATTGTTTCTATTTGTATCATTTTTTAATCATATTCAGAGCGCTGATTTTGGCGCCTTATCAAGACTTTCTTTATTAGTGTTATTGGTTATTATCATTATCACATTCTGCTGGAAATGTCACATGGTAAAACTCACGATGAGGGTACCGTCCTCCTGTTAGGTCTACGGCTTCCGTGTGTACAACGCGTGCGTAGCTAACACACTTGAACTTGAATGGCCATAAATACAGTGCATAATAGTCAAATCGAGAGGTCAAGTGATTTCTTTCTGGGCTCGTTTTTTCTCATAATTCTATGGCCACACACATACAATTCATTGGTACATATTTAACTCTTGGGCAACACCACCTTTTCCGAATAAAAATGACCTCATCTGTGGCAGAACCCAGTATGGCCGATTAGAAGCATGTACTCAAACTTTCATCAGTCCAATATTTCAGATGACCGTGTTCACAGGAACCAATATTCAGTGTTCAAACGTCACAACCTATAAACTCAAAATCACGGGAACAATCATTCATTTGGCCCATTCTTTAGACCTGATCAATATATCGTGTTTACAAGTACTTATTATATAGACCATACAGATCATACTGACGTAATCAACTATTTGTATCTTTGAAATAAAATATGTAGCTAAATGTTATATTTTGTATTAGCACCTTATTGTTCGTGTTTTATTTTCCGGACTAAGGTCCACCCAGTTGTCTGTGGTTATTCGGAGAATGCTTTGGGCAGGAAAGACAGTTGTCAGGTTGTTATGCTCACCCCACTTGTCGAGGATAACAAGGTCGGTATACAGTTTCAAACAGATCTGCTTCAGTTACTTTTGAAAAGGGTGTTCTACGTGTTGTGGACAAAAGTTAACAATGAATGGAAGTTTGTCAAATCTCGAATATGATCAGTGCCATGCATAACCATTTGTAGAGTGCCAGATGTAAAATTTCTGTTCCAAGAATTAACTGTTCTTTCAATAACGTTTGACGAAACTGTTTTTTTTTTCTTCCTGAATCAGAGTAAGGCGTTTTAAGCCTCCGTCAGTATTAGTAAGTATTAGTATCCTAAAATTCGACTCATTACTTTTTGACAATTAGCCTCAGCTTTATACCAAAGGGAATGAAACTGATTAAAATTAGTAAGCAACTCTGTATAGGTGGGTTTATTGTATCACAGTGTTGATACGCTTTATATTGTTACGATAAGAACGTTTAAGAGAAGGCACGACAATTTCGCTGTTTAATTTTATACTAGGCGCCAGTTGTTATTGAAATCGAAATTTCCATTCACAACTACTTCAGTCTTTTTAATGAACGTGGACATTGTCGTCTCATAACAAACACTCCGCAAATAAACGGGTCGTTTTTGCTGCCCGCTTGTAAAACGTTTGAATACACTCGGAATTATGGAAATAACGTATTTCACAACCCCCATCCCTCAATCCGAGTTCAAAACACCTCCCGTCTTTTTGTTATTTGCATCCATAATTTATTGACATATTGTGTTGCATACCCAGCAATTTAACGAACGCTTCGTTTGCATGATTCTACAGCAGAACTATCGCATGGCGGGGGGCGGGTAGTCGCAGAATGTTTGAAACCAGCATAGATGGGGAAGGAAGCGTATTTTCAACAAACCCTATTTTCCTAAGTTCAAGCACATCCCTCTTTTGTGAAATCGCATTCACTCTAGACAATACAGAATGTCCGCACCCACCCAGCAATAACGAGCGCTTCCGTTGCATATATCAGGGCACGAAATATTTGCAACTCCGCCACGCAGCAATAGCGGAACTATGTCCAGTGACACTATCCATTAGTGACGATGTGCAGTATTGATACTGAATTGCCTGAGAGTTTTCTCTTCATTGATTGTCATATCAAAAGGACGGCGTCGCTTTGTTTCGCGCCCCAGTTTGCAACCGACTTTATTCATTGATTCAGTTCATGCAGTGCAAATCAGAGGCACCTTGGTTGGTGATATGGGTTATTACAATATCCCAAAAATTCAAATCAGGAGTTCAAGCGGACGTTGCGCAAAAAACTCCGTGCCCACAAAATTGAATTTGGGTTCCAGTTATCGGAGCAAAAAAATGCGAAAAATATAACGTGATGTATGTTACGCACGTCCATACCCTGAGGAACTCCCCAGGTTTGGGGAAAGAGATTCTACCCTAGCCCACACTCTCCAAATTTAGAGAGAACGGTTTCCCTCCCAGGGAGCCTATAGTCCTACTGAAATCGGGCAACTCGTCCAGGATCGGGTTAATATGTTCATCCCTGGTAGCCAGTAGGCCCGTGGAAGGGTTTTGTTTTTGGTAGGTTAGCTCCCATAATAACCTTACACAAATCCTGCCCTGAGGAATGCAAATACGTTGCTGACAGTCCTTTTGCGATTGTGTTACTCGCTGACTTGACTTGTAATATTGGAATAATCCTATCCGTCACCCCCCATCACACAGCCTAATCATGCGAATAAAATAAATCCTAACGGGGAGAACACGCGAGATCCTCCTGGTAACGTACACTAACTTCCCGCGCAAACATGATCAGGCCTTCCCAAGATATTTTGAGGAACCCAACGCGCGCATTGGAATGTTGGCATACTCCCGTGGTTAGAAATTCATAGCCTAAAACTGTTAAGTTCGACGCGTATGTGATAGATACAATTGACTTTATTTCAGGAAACGTTCCTGGTCGAGAACCTGTACTATTCATAGGTGTTATTAAGTGAGAAACCGAACCACGCGCGGGTGTATTTCCTACTCATTCCAACGGAACGCATTCCCTTGCAGGTCACATGTGTACAATCACTGGCCCGAATGACAAGAATGATGTTTTTTAAGGCAAATTTGTGGTGCTGTGCCAGCAATAGCGAGGACCTTCCCCACGTATACCCATCCGAAAATTTTGCAGTTTTACGGAGGTATGTGATTTGAAAATTATTGGACGTTGTACTATGAGCAACGGACCGTGCAGTGTTGGTATCAGTTGACGCTTTGCAAGCAGATATAGCGATTTTTCCGAGTTCCTTTAAAAAATACCGACTTTTTCTGCTCAGTTGGCTTATGTTTTTTTTGTGAATTTTGCTTGGGTCCTTAGACTTCACCTCAGGTTTTGTTGCTGTATGCATTGGACGGTCGGACATTAAATCGTCCCTCTTTCGGGTGTCGAGAAAGGTGAAAGACGGATCCTGGATGCACTAAGCTTTTTCGAATGACACGTAAAATGGTGGGTTCCCATCTGCAGAGCTTGAAATGGAATTGCATGAATTACACCCCTGCCATCAATATAACGAACGCGCCAGTTCACATAGACGACCAAACAACAGAGAACTTTGAAGGCTCTATTTGACACGTCCCGGACTCCCGTATGAATCGCATGAAGACGAGTTTGAATAGCCTTTTTCTTAGTGACGTCCCTGTCGAAAAAAATGATTTTTGAACTATCTTCATTACATTACTTTTCAACGAGGATGTACATTAACCGTTTTTTTTTCTAGGGCTATCTGGTAATATATAGTTTTGGTAGTGGAATTTGTTGTGTGTATCAGTATATGTTTCTAATTTGTCAAATATCTATGTTAACATCAATTCCAAACAGGAAAAAAAGGGAAAGGTGCAAGAATGGTCACTCATTTCCATTTCACTGCTTGGCGGGATAGAGAAAGACCAGACTCTTCTCCGGGCCCTCTTCTTCCGCTTCCGAGTAATTTCTTAAAACTCGTGAGATCTACGAAGAGTAAACGCTCAGGACCACTGACCGTTCATTGTAGGTGGAGTTTACAACATTTGAATTGCCCAAACTTTTCGAAACATTTATTGTCATTTGGTATTTCTGATGATTCATACATGGTGGTTTCATGTAGATCCGCCAAGCGTGAGTTGAGGGGAATTTGAACGGTGAACAGAATGGATGTTGGGTATATACAGGCGTCTCTCGGAAATTATATCACACTCTGTGTAAGTTGAAACATAGGAATAATACAGGAGCTGTTGTCGTATATCCGATGCGTGAGCGTCTCCAATAAAGGCGATCTATTAGTTCGTTGGCAAAAAGGAAGATGGGATCGTCCTCGCCTACCAAATGACTGTCAACCTATATGTGCAGATTTTGCTTTCACTGCCTTTCTCCATTTCTCTTGCCATTCTCTTGGGTGTAAATCATGTTTTCCTACTAGATCAGTTTTCTCTTTGTCTAAGCTTTGCACGAGTCTCACAGTCATTAACTTAACTTACGTTTTCTGACAGTGCCGGTGTTGGCTAACTGGACTTTACAATTGCTCTGGCCGCCATGCCTGGATATGGCTGCTGCAGAACAGAAGAATAAATGTTTTTGAGTTTGTTTCATCAAATGCGGCAAAAGAGAATCGCTCGGCAGTCCAAGTCAAATTAAGCGGTCATTTCATTTATCAATTGGTTATGGGTATTCTGCCACGGAGCACATGCGTTTATTGTACGAAACAGCTAGACAGCCAAATGCACAAAGTTAATATAGGGTCGAGAAATATCATAGGCTGATATTGGTATAGCCACAATACTCGGAGCCTCGTCTTCCAATATTCACCAGGAGAAATGTCCCTTGCCCACTGCCAATTAACACAATGATTTGCAAATCTTGGTAAATCGAGGATCTTCCAACGCCTCAGCGCATCGATTGGTTCTAGAAAATTATTCAGAGTGCTACATATCAATTAGTGGAAACACAATTCAACATCTGTTTTTCCCCCCAGAACGAAAACAGTTATAGAAGTTCACATTATTCCACGCCATTTTATGAAAAGAATCCACTTTTTTCTTCCCTCCCCCATTAAAGCCGAATCCCTTTTTGGGGGGGGGGGGGGGGGTTTATCCTTGTGTGTTTTCCGTAGAGACAGAATACAATACAAGCGTAAATCAGCTTCCATAGTCCCCAGTAAGATCCGCAGAGCATATTCATCATTTCTTACTACACAGGAGCAGTATCGTTGCAATCTTCCGAATCCCTGGTAAGCATTTCGTTGGTTGGTAATACCAGCTTACGTATATCAATTTGAGGAAGGGTCCATGGAGCCTAACGCAAGAAGACTGACAACACTAAACCAATGGAGTACAACTCCCTTCGCGGTACGTTTGCTAGCTATCCAACATATTACTCGTTGGACTGGGTTAGTCGGCTCTATGTAGTAGAATATCTACACAACCAGGCAACGATAATGGCAGATGCTCTAATTTTTATCGATACAGGTTTATGATCCGCATGAAATGTATGTCAATACCGGGCGTTATCAAAATAAACTCTAACACTCCTTACATGTTTATGAATGGCAATGTGCACTATTTCATGAACTTTCGAATCTTCCCGCAGGCTCTAACAAACAATGTCAAGCACCTCCAAAGTCATTGTCCATTTCGCCGCGAAGCGATGAAAACTGAAAACAAGGAAATAAGAACCGTTGCCCCGGATGTTCTCCTGGTAAGGAGAGAAATTGCAAATTAGACATTAATTATTGGCCAGCAACAGAGTACCAGATCTTGGATAAGATTGTTCAGTCACGTGGTTTTCTTCAATTTAATACAAAACTGCCACCACATATTATCTATGTATATACCCATTCTGGGTCTGGAACGTCCACCATTGTTTTTTAGAGAGGCTTGTCGAAGTGGGGTATCTGTAATAACTACAAAATCGTACAATTTCAATATTCCCAATTCGCCATGTTTATCGTTGCCAGCTGAAACGGGCTAACAATTTTCCCACACAATGTTTCCCCCCCCTCATCGGCAGTTTCACTGAAGTTTATGATTTCGTGAACTCGAAAGATTTATTCCCAAAACGGATGCTCATCCTAATACGACATACTGGGTACGAAGTTACTTTACTACTCCGAAGTTTAGGCAAAATGGGGGGGGGAGGGGGGGATCCATCGTGTTATTAGTGCACGAATATCGTAAACATCACCATCACCAATGAATGTATGACCTCTATACAAAATAATGTATTTCAAAATGTTTGCGTGCTCAAGACTGTCATGAGCGTCCGAATTATTCAAGTTCTTTATCATAATGATGGAACCATTATTTACCCATGGTTGGATGTGAAGGGTCAAGTTTCCAGTTTTTGCCAATCATTGAAAGGTGCACATAAAAACTGACAGGAATCGTCCAACGAACTATTTTCTTTTGCTTGCGGAAACGGGTTCTTCGGGTGATATTCCAGTAATGTGCCACTCTCTCTCTCGTCACGTTTGTTCTACATAACGTCGGCAATTGTTTGCTGCTTAAGTGACGTGTAAACTCCAATACCACTGACTGAAACCGCTAATCTTACCACCCTAACACAACGAAGCCCTGAGGTTATATATACTCTGATGATATTCTCGTTATACACTCAACCATATGAAGGAGGTTGTCGCTGTTATCAATACAATTATTTTTCTTCAATATGAGATCTAAATTTCCCTCGTTGCCTGATCCTGACGGAATTTGAACGGTGAACAGAAGTGGATGTTGGATATATACCGGCGTCTCTCGGAATTATATCACACTCGTGTAGTTGAAACATAGGAATACTACAGGCCGCTGTTGTCGTACGTCGTGCGTGAGCAATTCTCAAATAAAGGCGATCTGAATTAGTTCGTTGGAAGAAGATGGAGGGCGGCATCGACTACAAATGACTGTCATCCTATATGTGCAGATTTTGCTTTCCTGCCTTTCTCAATGTCGCTTGCCATTCTCGTTGGGTTGTATCATGTTTTCCTACCTAGTCAGTTTCTCTTTGTCCTAAGCTTTGCCTAGTCTCACGTCCTTACTAACTAGTTTTTCTACATGCCGGGTTATGGGGGGGGGTTTTTGGTCGAACTGGGACTTTACATTGCTCTGGACGCCATGCTGGATATGGCTGCTGCAGAACAGAAGATAAATGTTTTTGAGTTTGTTTCATCAAATGCGGCAAAAGAGATTCGCAGCAGTCCAGTCAAAGTAAGCGGTCATTTTTTTATCACTTGTATGAGGTATTCCCCGGAAGCAACATGCGTTTTAGATTTTCGAACAGCTAGACAGCCCAATGCAACAAGTTAATATAGGTTCGAGAATATATAGGCTGTATGTATAATACCCACTATCCGGAGGCCCTCGTCTTCCAATATTCACCAGGAGAAATGTATCCCTTGCCCGCACGGCCATAGTAACACAATGTTGCAAATTTGTAATCGCGGATCTTCACGCCTCAGAGCATCGGGGGGGGGGGGGGGGGATTGTTTCTGGAAAATTATTCAGAGTTGCTAATATCAATTAGTGGAACACATTTCAACATCTGTTATCCAGAACGAAAACAAGTTATAGAAGTTCACAATTATTACATCGCCATTTTTTAAATAGAATACACTTTTTCCCCCATTAACAGCATCCTTTTTGATCTTGCTGTGTTTCCGTGAGAGACGAATAACATAAAAAGCCGTAAATCAGCTTCCATAGTCTCGTAAGATCCCAGTACATATTCATCATTTTTCTACTAACACCGGAGCAGTATCAGTTTCATATTCGACGCCTGTTGAAGCTTCGTTGTTGGTAATACCAGCCTTAGCGTAGTCAATTGAGGAAGAGGTCATCGAGCTAACGCGAAGACGACAACCTCTAAAACAAATGGAGTACAAACGTCACTTCGCGGGTACGTTTTGCTATCTATCAAACATTTACTCGTTGACTGGGTTAGTCTGTGTCTCTATGTAGTAGATATCTACAGCAACACAGTCACGATAATGTCAGATGCTCTATGTCTATCGATACAGGTTTATATCGCTCATGAAATGTATGTCATATCCGGCGGTATCAAATAAAATCTACCTTACATGTTATGAATGGCAATGTTGCACTATTCATGACTTTCGATCTTCCCGCAGGCATCTAACAACAATTCAGCACACTCCAAAGTCATTGTCTTTCCGCGAAGCGATTAAAACTGAAAAAAGATACTAACGTTTCCCGATTTCTTCCTGGTAAGAGAGAAATTGTCACTAGACATTGATTATTGCGCAGCACAGAGATACATATCTTGGATAGGATTGTTCAGTCACGTGTCTTCTTCATTGTAATAAAAAATGCCAGCACATATTTATCGATGTATACCCATTCTGTCTGGAACGTCACCATTGTTTTTTTATAGTAGGCTGTCGAAGTGGGGTATCTGTATAAACTACGAATCGTACAATTCAATATTCCCAATTCGGCATGTATCTTGCCAGCTGAAACGGCTAACATTTCTCCCACACAATGTTTCCTCAGTCGCAGTTTCACTGGAATTTATGGATTCATGTGAAACTCGAAAGATTTATCCACAAAAACGGATGCCTTCCATCTAATACTACAACTGTTACGAAGTTATTTAGCTCGCGAAGTTACGAAATGGGGGGGGGGGGATCTCGTGTATTTGGCACGGATATCGTAACTCACCATGCACCATTGTATACCTCTATACAAAATAATGTATTTCAATGTTTTGCGTGCTCAAGAACGGTTCAGGACGTCCAAGTTATCAGTCTTTATCTAATGAGGTAACATTATTATACAAAATGTAAGGGGGGGGGGGGGTGATGTGAACGGGTCAATTCATTTGCATCATTGAAAATGTGCACATAAAAAACTGACAGAATATTCCAACGAACTATTTCTTTGCTTGCGGAACGGTTTCTTCGTTGATTTCCAGTATGTGTCGCACTCTCTCCTCTCGTTGTTCTACCTCCCGTCGCAATGTTTGCTGCTAAAGTTGACTTGGTAACTCCAATACCCTGACTGACCGCTACTCTTAACCTATCACAAAGAAAGCCTGAGGGTATATTATGCTGATGAATTCTCGTTATACACTCAACCATATAAGGAGGTTGTCCTGTTATTCATACATGAATTTTTTCTTCAATATGCAGTCGAAAGTTCCCGACCGTTGTCTGATGACTGCCGTCTTAAGCCAAGGAAACTCGTACAGCAACGCCTCATTCGTTAAATGTAGCAAAAAACATATTCTGTTTCTGTTCTGGGTCATGTTGATTCGCGTACCTACTCAATGGGAACTATCTTTCGAAAAGTCAGTGCTCATTATGGGGCAGAACCTGTAATTCCCGCGATACATCATGATGCAAGGCATGGCTCCAGTTGGGATGGGTGAAGTTCGTCTTCATTTGCATTCTTTATTTTCCTTTGTAATCAAGTATACAGGGGGGGTTCATTATAATATAAAGGCATAACGTCAAGTGTATGGACTAGCAGTCCCTTAGTTCATATGACGTTGCCCAGTCGCATTCAACGATGAATAACAGTTCCCTGACGAGTTAGTCCGTCTCTAGATCTTTCAGATGATCCTGACTCTTTTACCCCTCTGATTGTTTTGTACACTTTCTGGTCTCAACCCTAATAAAACATCGGCATCGAACTACTCTTTTGTTGAATATGACTATATGAGACTATGTTATGATTCAAATTATAATTATTATTATCACCCAAGACAACCGACCTCACGACTGACTGACAGTAATTATTTGGACTAAGTTGTCAGTGAATTAGTAATCATCTATCAAGTATTTGATTGTGTCTTTCCTACCACGCTTCCGAATTGAGTAACTAATTTTAACTGTATTAACTTTTGGCCAGGTTATTCTAACCATGAGTAATCATGCTCGAGACGCCTAGATAGAGATGTCGCCGTGTAGAGCAATAGTCTATAGGTGTTTATCGTGCTACAGCTTTAGGGTTGCTTGATTGACAACAAGAAGAATTGAAGGTGGGATGGTGAAAGGTTGTTTGAAAAAACAAAAGGAGAATGCCACATTATTCATGGGGGGGGTAATAATTAGCACATAATTTAATGCATATTGCTGGTATGGGAAGAATGAGACTGTTGATGATACCCTATGACATAAACTGTGTTCACCTCATCTACTCTTATGCACATTTCACAGTCAGGCTAAGGCCCTCCCAACCAATCACCCCTACATTTTGTTTGTCGCTATCCTTGAATGTCAGTGTATGTGTATGGTCTTGCGTTAGCTCGACACGATCTTCGAGTAGATCAACTGTCACATGAGGAAACAGGAATTTATTAACTATCAGTTACACATAATTCATACTTATAAAGTTCGCAATAGGTTGGTTTGATGGCTTCCACTATAAGGCAGCTCTGTTCAAGGCCGTCCTTTAATTACACTGTCACCATGAAAACTTCTTCCCTCACCTATAACATTGTTCTTGCTGTCCTTGCCAGCCTTCTAATTTCGAACATTAATCATCTACGAAAAATCACGAAAAATACACGATTGCACAACCTATGTCCCGTTACCATAACTATTAAACTTAATTTAGATTACCAAATAGATTACCATTGCTGACATGTGAGGCCAGACTAACATGCTATTGGCTGTCTCAATTACTTTACTATATTCTAACCACCCGAATTCCAATGTGCACGAACCAGGTATCTGGTCTCTCCACAAATACGATAGTGCCCCCGACGAAAATTCAATAGTCACGCCCTATCTAATTAAAATGTGAATGTCTGCGAAGTTCATCAACATAATATTTCCCCTAACAAAAGTCCCGGCCAGAACAGTACATAACATACCCGAAATGAACCGCCAGAATCCCACGGGGAGAAAGGCTGACCAACGAGATGAAACCACCTCAATCGGGCAAATAGTGGGGCCCCGCATGACGAGACGACTGACATGGAGATGCTGGATGCAGAGGAAATGGGGCGAAGGAGATGTTTTCGCAGGCCTTGGAAAGATCATTACAGCTCCGCCCCGTCATGGGGTTGCGGCGACTCCATTCCCGTACCTTCGCAAATACAGCAGATGCTCCTTACAATAAATATGCTAAAATAGGACGAGGCGCATACACTCCTTAAAACCCATCTACGACCCCAACACTACTAATTAAAATTGACGAGCACAAAACAGAATGCATGTCTGCCAACCATAAATATAACACAAGTTTCCCTCTACAATCGCCTCGTACAAAGAGGAAATAACAAAACACTCTACACCACACATTATCACCGACGAATAAATACATAAACATAACATTACACCACATACGTAGAGATAACTAGGCTAGCCACGTCAACACGTAATGTTGACACAAACTACCTGTCAGGTGGCCTACCTTATCAGCAGTGGAACCACCTTCACGGACAATAATGTCGAAAAACACCTACCAAATACAATACACGAGGGGGGGGAAGGGAAATACCTAATACCCAAGAACCTGCCCACCAGTAACAAAAGAACGCCCCAGCCCCATGCTATCAATACTATACGCCTAAATCAGAGAATAAACGTGCAGTACTCACAGCACGAATGTTCTCTCCGAGCACGGGTAGATTTGTGCAGGATGCGGCGGCGGTACCGGTCTCGTCCCCTACGAAACCATAAAAAAATATTTGTGAACTCCGTTCTAAACGACAACCCTGGAGCTCACTCAACGAAATTTTAAGACCTTTCTGAACCCGTAAAAAAACCCTAAAACTGCAGCACCCCTCATTCAAAATGTGATGATTTCGGCCTGAACCACCCTAACCGCCTGGAATACAGACGACGTTATTTAGAACCCGGCGACTGGAATCGCACAGCCAAAACAGTATAATCTAACGGCCAGGGAGGGCATGCCACATGAGAAACACAATTGCCGTTGGAACTGTCGTTTGTCCTATAATCACCCACATTCCAACCTGACTTTCCCTCATGCTCCTATTATTCGCCCGTAGGCATTAAGACGCTACCTAGTACAACATCGTTATTAAACCAAACAAAACACCTACCCCTCTAACCTACTACCGACGAGGTTCCAAAGAGGACCAATAAATAGTATCTCCCATAATTTTACGAGATCCATGTGACATACCCTTGCCTGAAATAGAAACTATACGGCATACAAATCCTTGCAAATAGTGGTTGAATCTGTCCAAGTTTTTACGGTTTTTTTGTCGAGAAATTCCGCCAATATGCAACAAAGTTAACTTAATCCATATTTATAAATATTCTCAAACGCATAAGGTATATATCTTAATCAACAGACAATTACTCCCCTTTGTGGATGGCCATGTGATTTTTACATATTGTTGTGTATATTAAACTGGTCGAAAGAAAGAATACACATCTTTGTAATTTAGTATCTCCACTATTGAAACCAGAGTTAGGATCTATGCCCCCTACTTGCTTTAAAAGGCATGGAGGAAATGTCTTAGCAGAATACAATTGTGCTAAACATTTTAGAAGCGATGGCTCACCTTTATGTGCTTTAAAATATAATCCTCTTGAATAGTTATTCTGCGTACGACGTAATATTGTAGACACCACATTGGGAACGTTAATATATCGACAGTTGTGTCCGCCACATTTCCAGAAATATATCTAGTTTTTGGCGGGAAATGGAAGAGTGACATCAGTGTCTACTTTTGCAACAATATTCCGGATTCCCGAAATCCAGCATTCACCGGGCGTTTTTCTCCTAGGTGGCTGTATTTGAAGTTGCGATGGGCGAGGTTTTAGCCTCCTTCATGGTTCCCTGTGGGCCTACTGGGGTTTGTTGACGGTATATTGCAATAGGTGTCTCGTTTAACTTGAAATTCCGCTTCTCCAGGCTCCGAGAAAGTGGTCGGGTCCTGGAGTTCACTGGTAGTCCCTTCAGATGGGGACATGAATGGCGATCCCGGCAGCAGTTTGCCACACTATCTCGATATCATATAAGCCAATAGTCGAGATGAAGAGGCTAGTAATCGCTGTGCTTTGCACATCATACGGCCAGGGTTCCTACTTCTTAGATGAGGGCGTAATTTGGTTCCTGAACTCGTAGAAATCAAATCAAATCAAATTAATTCGTCCCTCAAGGCGTAACTAAGAGCCATCCTTCAAAAAAATTTTCCCGGATAACCAGAAAAGACATTTCCTAGCTACCCCCAAATGCCCATAAGAGACACGATCTTGAATCTCCGGAGACTGGTACTATGGGACTACCAACGTTAAGGCATCATCATGTTGAAAAACGATTTTTGAGCACGCGTAGAAATGTTTTTCATCGCAAAAGCATCTTTTTGTCAATAACAATCGTCAATGGTCATCGTATGATGCCTAATATCTGATCGCTATGTTGATAATGATGATCCTTGATTCCATCAACACTGCTTTGATGCCCTCCCTCTGTCCCAACTTACACCGGAGTCTAACATCCACCACCCACAATTGCAAGAATTGGCACCACCCTTGCATCTGATAAATAAACAATGTAGTAATGGAGTACAGAGAGTAGCGAACACACGCTACTTAGCCATAGCACTATCCAAGGAGCATGCTACACATTAAATCGGTTAGTTACTTACATCAACACCTCACCAAACGCATCAGCCCGACTGGAAATCCAAAGCCAGTTTGCGATCTACATTGGGCGAGTAAAACCCGCGTGTCTCATCTGTGCCAATACATGGCTGATTACGATTTTCAGGGAAATCCATCCTCACCAGCTGGTACACAACGTAATATTTCTTCCAGAGCGGTAAATAGTAAGCGGTAATCAGTGTGCTTTGCTGCAACAGTCCTGGGTCGTTTGCAGCCGACCAAACCCCCCCCAAAAAAAAACCGAGATGTTTTCCCAGAGTGGCTGTACTTGAAGTTTCGACTAGCGTGATCCTGGTCCTAGGTTCCTGGTCCTGTTGTTGAGGCAGTGGGCTTGGTATTTCGGGGGTTGTTTTCGCGGAGCACTGCGTCGCGTCGAACATCTCCGCGCTTCTCTCCAGGAATCTGAGAAAGTGGTCATGTCCTGGATTTCACGGCACGTCCGTCCGGATGGGGACGTAAACTGCCGGTCCCGGAAGCAGGGATTGGGTCCACTCTCCTGCTCGATATCATCTGAGCACTAGTCGAGAAGAGAAGGCGAAGTTGTCGCCTGTGCTCCCAATCTCAACATTTGGTTGCGTTCCTGTGATGATTCAAATTGGCTTCCTGAACCCGTATCAATCAAATCAATCAAATCATTCCCTCTGTTTCTGAGCCTCAATTATTAGTTTCTATTCCCAATTATTGCGGAGAACACGGTACTTCAAACCTGGAAGAGGTCAAAGGCATATGCTAATCCTTCTTATGACGGGGCTCTCAAATCACTAGCCGAACCAAATTTAAATTGGCGAAATGGTCTCCTGCTGAGGAAACTCGATACGCATTAGATGACTAGGCCATTATACCAAGCGGTATATGGTCTCTGGTTTCCTCAATACTCTTCCTCCGTAACATTTTGCTGTTTTGGGGTTTGTACGTTCGTTTTGCGCGAGTATCATAGTGTGTGTGATTACGTGTGTGTAATGCCAGTGCATATTCAAATTGCATTATCTCGCGTATTGGAAATGAATGCGAGACACTCCATCGTCACTTACCATGCATAGAGTACCCTCGTAACATTACTCCCAGAATCGCCGTTATTTCTCTCCTCTGATATTAGAACTAACAGAGCAACGAGTAACGCACGCCTATTTCTTATTCACAGGAGGAGAACAATACGGCGAAATTCTGAGCTGCGAAATATGACTTTTCCAGAATCGTCGTTAACACTGGCGATAGGTCTGGCGACATAGTGGTCCACGATCGAGATAGCCAAATCTATCACTCAAGTAAGTTTTGCACTTTCGGTAAGAGTTACTCAGTGTGGGAGCAATTCGCTTGGTTTACTAAGCACCTGTTTAGGTAGATACCAACGGGAGGAAACGCCCATATTTTCTTTCTTTATTGCCAATTTTAAACCCATACTTTGAACTTGGCTGCCAAAACGAGGCCGCCCTTTGCAAAAATGCATACGTTCATTCGCCCTTAGTTTTGTCGATTAATTTTAAATTTCATTCAATATTAATTGAATCTAAACTTTCATATCTATGACCGTACTGTATGTGTATCATTTCATATTTCATGTTTATTGATAGGTTTCGAGGTCAATGAATCTATTCATACATCCTTAAGTTTCACAGCAAAGTTCGTGTGTTGTCTTTCAGGGCTGTAACCTCTGACCTTTGGTGACCTTGAAACTTCTCCAAAACAATGTGTTTATCACATGACCGGACTTACATGCCAATATCCCTGTACTTCTTCTCGTTGTACAGTTAATCGTTGTTCTCCAGGGATTCGACCTCAGATGACCTTTGCCGTTCCAAAACAAGTAGGGTTATTATGGCAAGTTTGGGACACGGGTTAAAATGCGACAGTTTTGGCGTTCCGTAGTATAGACCATGGTGTCAATATTTAATAATGAACTTCGTGCGATATCCGCACCAAATCTAGCGATAGAAATCTGTTATAATCGCAGGGTTAGATAATCTTTACTTTTTCCAAATCTTTCGTAATCCTTAAAAACCTGGACCAATGTTATCACTGAATGGTAGGTTATATATTGGGTTGTCCGACAACTGGAAAATCCCGGAATGAGGGAAGATTTGGGGAACATTTCGAGGATGCTAGAATCAGTACAGATTGTCATATAATTTGATATGTGATGATGAGTCATCGGTGGTCTCTAACATGATGTGCGACAATCAGGGAAGCAACACACTGGGGCAAATCGCTGCTGGGTCCCAATTCCGTTATCTTAGTCTTATCCTATAGTGAGAATTTTGACAAACCCGTGAATCATTTTGCCCCATAACAAGAATGTCCCGATCCCAGATGTTGAAGTCACTTCCATTTTGCATATCAGTTTGTGTCCCCTCTATTTCCCGAATCAGTGCCAAAAGGTTTTACGAACACTCAACAGAGCTATTCTGGTATAGTCCTTAAGTTAGGGTCTCATATTGCCTCACATTACTCTATAGGAAACCCTTATGTGCTGTCTCCTATGCATTAACGACATACCTATACTACCCACTACTACCTGTCGAGTGTTGCAGTACAGTGGGTCATAGTTCGTTCTCGCCTTTGCATTGTTTCTTATATTTTATCACAGTGGGAAATCCTGTGCCCATCGCAATGGTATGACTACTGTGCGCCAATGAGAATCTCAAGCAACACCTCTGTAGGCGGAAACAACAGGGAAAATTGATACACGTCACCTGAACTAGTTTAGGTCGCAGAAGTATAGGCTAGAATGGGTAAGTCAGTCCAGTGCTACCAGAAAATAGTACAATCGGGACATGGATTCGAAGGTAGGTTCATTCCTGCTGTTTTATGTGAGAGAGATCATTTCGCATATCCTCTCTCGCTCCACCACCATTTCTCGAAGGGTTTACCCAGTTCCTGTGTGTGGGATGGGCCAAAAGACGATAATAAGGAGAAATCAGGCCATGGCTGCTTGGGGAACCGGCAAAGCGACCAACCACGGATGAGAGAGAAACGCTGTCCTATCCTCGCCACTGGTATGTTTCTTTATTTTGATTCCTGACATCGACAGAATTCAAGCCAGCTATCATTCCAGGGCATACTCGCCTTGATCCCCTCGCACGCCGCAGTCCAGTCCAATGTAACAATGTGCCCCTTATATCACATTCGACTATCGGAGCTCATCATGTCACGTTTCTCGTTCTACGATCTAGCACTTAAAGAATTCACTGTAGAATTGCAGCCAGCAATTTATGGTGAATTGACTGAGTTGCCGATAATTTACTGTAATTGTCGCAGTACTTCACGATGAAATTGACAGTAACTATTTGTTGATGTGAGATTCCATAGGAGTTCCATTGTATACTCTCCTGAGTAGACTACAGTTTACATTAACCTGGGAAGGGCCTACCCCAAACAATATTCATTACATGTGTCCCGTTTCAATCACCAAGCACCATTATCATTTGTATCATCCACCACCGGCACTCTTAATGCGCTCGTTAACCAAAACGTATATATATATATATATATATATATATATATATATATATATAATATCTATTATAATATATATATATATATATATATATATATATATATCATATATATATATAATAATATATATATCGCGAATCGGTGAGCGTTACCTAAAATGAGCATCCCAACTGTATTAATTTGGGTGTAAGCATGGAAATGGAACAAGGAATATTTTTTTTTTTAATCTGTGGCTGACTATTTAAGAAACACAACTGTCCCACAATCAATTTACAGCATGGTATTGGCAGGACCTGGATTGTTCTGCACGTTTGTGTCAGCGGCAAGACCAGGCCAATGCGAGGGCAAGTCATGTCATTCACCGATCCACAAATGAGAGTCAGCACGACCCAACATGGTTGAGAGTGCGGTGAGCGAATACCATATAATAATTATTTATGTATCACATGGAAAGTAGTGAACGTTAAAGATGCATGGTGATGTTCCAGGGGCACTACTGCGGGCGGGGCGAAGTTGTTGGAACCATGATTCCGCCTCTCACTCCATTGTTAACCATCGGCCCTGTGAGGAACTTTCGAGTCCTCCTTATTTGGACTATCACACAGTATTAACACAATCCCAGGCACATGAAAAGGGTCATAACTCTAGCGTTTCACTGAATCACAGCTGAACTACGGCGAGCGTATCTAATCCCTCCGAATCCATCCCCCGTTTCTATCTGCCCGAGATTGACAGGTTAGTATTCCACATACAAAAATCCCAGAAAAGATAAACCGAGGATGTCTTTCCCTGTTTTTCCTCACTACCGTATTTTTTTAATTACCAAGGTTGTGTGCAAAACGAACCATGTGTATGATTACTGTTTTTTTGGGGTGTGTATCCCGACAGAAAATAAAGAGTTCGACAATGCTTCAATCAATTGTTCGTTCGCGACACATTACATGTTGCCTATTTGTTATACATTGCGTCACGTGCCACCGTCTTTACGCAACGATATTGTTTGGCCCCAACATAATCCTCTCCACAGCCCGCCTAACATGACCTGTTCAAACAGCAAATTGACGGTCGACTTTGCTTCTTTAATATATTGGAATAATCTCTTCGACATTCACGGGCGTTGGTGGCCCACGTGCCCAGAGACGGAGGCTAACAGGGAAACGGCCATAGCATCGCATGCTGCTCCTAACAAGCAATAGCAATTCTGGAATCCTTACCCGCTGCAGCAATACTATCACAACCAGAAAGCCAAAAGGCTTAGTGATTCTTTGACTCTTTCTGACAACATACAGCCAGACTCAAGGACAAAAAGGAGATTGTAGACATCTCATTGTGGAAAACTAACGTCTGACAATACTCTGATGAATACTCACACACTAATTTCAAGGATTTTCGACATTGCCCTCTGGTGGACCTCAAATGAATTTGACATGACCCCAAAGTGATAGGGTTCTATACTCATCATGGGACACACATACCAAGTATGAGCTTCATCCATCTGGGTGGGGTGAGTTATCATGTCACAAGCCAAAGTGGCCAAATTATTGACGTTTCACAAATTTTCTATTTTTTGACCAAAATTCACCTACCGTACCTATAATACCAAAAACAAAAGGGTTCCCCTAGTTACTCCCTAAGAAAGCTCCCACCAAATTGACCTTCGATCAGACACCATTCTGGACTTATCGTGTTCACAGTTTCAGACGTTGACCTCTGGTAACCTCAGATGACCTTTGACCGACCCCAAACCATCCCGTTAATGTCTCTCGTGGGGACACACAACCAAGTATATCTTCATCCATCCAGTGAGGTCGAGTTATCGTGTTCCCAAGCTAAAATTGGCTGAAATTATTGACTTTCATTTCTATTTTTGACCAAATCATTCCTCCATTTCACCCCCGCCTATACCAACAACAATAAGGGTTCCTGTAATCCTCCCCATAAGAAAGCTACACAGCCAATTTGAACCCGATCAGATCCAACCATTTCTGGAACTTTCGTGTTCACAGTGTTCAGACTTTGACCTCTCGTGCCCTCAGATGACCTCTGACATGACCCCAAAACAATAGTGTTCATTCCATATGGGGAACACACATACCAAGTATGAGCTTCATCCTCCAGGTGGGGTCCAGTTATTGTGTTTCACACGCCAGGCGTCACACACATACACCCTCCTACACACATACACACATCCACACACACACACACTGACATGACTGCATAGATTCCACCGACCTTCGTCAAGGGTCAAAAATCCTAATTAGCCGTTACGAATCCCCATTTAACCTGATAGCCTACGGCACTGGCCGCGCAACCCTTACCACGTTAATGTTCCCATTAACGGTTTCACCTATGAGCAGGGGTTGCGCCAGCGGAGGGCAGGGGGGCCATGGCCCCCCCCCCCCCCCCCCCCCCCCCCGTCCGTGAAGCCTTGCCCCCCGTCGGGAATTTTCCCCCATCTCGTGTCGGGGAGCCCGAGTGTGTACGCTAAAGGTTACACACCCTGACGAGGGCTTTTTGCCCCCGACAGTATTATTTCCCAACTTTCTTCATAGTGAAATTCCTCTATAATTGTAGCTTGAATTTCGGGCGCTTCGCGCGCCTCCTGTCGTTCTATCGTAATGCAGAGTTCTTCGCTCGAGTTTAAGATCACGTAATCATCTTCCTACAGATTATACAATCGTGGAATCTATCTATAGAACACACAAGCCTTATGATATCTTCGAAATGTCCCGCAAGAGATTAAGGTTACAATTCGTTGGGGGAGGATGCTCGTCTGCCGTCTATCACTGTTTTGCCTCTGTGTAAGAGTGGTTGTGCTTTCACGACGCAGTGGCCGTACTTCCTGTGCAAGTTATTGGAATACCGACTCTATTCAATATAAGGGCGTCTGATGTGAGTGGGAAGCTAATTGAAAGTACTTTTCTCTCCACAATTGTAATTTCTTTTTTTTTTTTTCTTTTTTTTTTTCTTCAAGAAACATGTTCAAAAGTGAACACATCAAAAATGCCATGTTTTGATTAGGGGGTAGGGTGACCTCGTCGGAACTTGGCCCCCCCGTCGGGGAACTCGGACCCCCCGTCGGGGAAATCCTTGCGCCACCACTGCATACTGAAAAGTTTTATTATTATTTGGGGAATACTGATTGTATCGAATTTTTGGCCTGCTTGCTAAGTTGAGGGTAATAAATACTGCAACCCAACTTACTGCGGGTACCGGTATCTAGTTGCTTACCTTTGTGTGATGTTTGTCCCTGTCCTTTGTTTCATTATGACCAGTACGCAGTGTATCTTACATGCTTACTGTTGCTAGGGATGATGAGGACACCTATCAAAACGTGCCGGCGCACCGACCAAGGCGGCACGGTATCAAGTGAGGATGTCGAGATTTCGGTTCTTCTAGAGTTCTGCATCAGCGAGTGGAACCATTGCCCCCCCACAGTCCGCTTGACAGATCTTCCCAACCAATTGTTTGTTGCTTTAAAAATATTTGATAATGTATTCGTATTGTGTCCATTAGTGAATAAGCGTTGAAAACTTTAAACCTAGCTTGAGATCATTCATGTTTGTTCTCAAAAATGTGCAGGACCCCAAACGTGTCGAGACGGAGCACGTCATACAGTCAAGTACATTCCGCTCCTGATTCTCCATATTTCTACAGATTGTTTACCTGGTGCGCGAAGTTTATCATGATATTTGTATATGTGTCACCAAGGATTGATTCACAAGTGTTTTGCATCTGAACGATGTGTCACGCTGGACACTGTTCGTTCGCCTGAACTTTGATCAAGTAAGAGCCATAGTGTCGTTTGTCGGGTTGTGTGGTGTGTGTGTGTGTGTGTGTGTGTGTTTGGTGGGTGTGTGTGTGTGTGTGTTTGTCCGCCCTTTGTGCCCAAGGACCATTGCAGCCCTCCCATGTTAGAAATCCTCGTAGGGGTGTATCATTCGAGCGATGACGTGCGCCTCCTTCAGGCTGAACGAGCATACTTATTTGCGAGATAGTCATATCAATGATAAATCGTTTGATTAGCGATGGAGATCGATGATATAGAGTGTTACCGGCTCTGGTCAGTTTGTGGGTTTAGCATGTGCTAACTAGGTAGTCCGATTTGCATAATTCATGCAATTCAGTATCCACAAACTGGGTGGATGTGGTCAACTATCGATAATGTAACAGTAAATCGCAAGTCCTTGGAGGTAATTGATTGGACTTGAACATGATGATGCATGAAGATATCTGTGAAGTTCACCTGAACAAATTGTAGGTGTGGCTTTTTCATGGAAGGGAAATTGGAACCGGGATCTTGCGAGAATTAAAGGAGAACTGCAGCATGAATTATGACGAGGATAATATATTTGCTGGAGAGGAGAAAAAGGAGTAAGTCCAAACCAGACGTTTATACGGACTTCCGTCGGCATATGTATTGGCAAGATGACAAGTTCCATCATCAATAATGAATGATGTCATACTTGCCAACTTACAAACTTATTGTTTTCTATTGAAATCCGCACATTAGTTCACTTCGGGGAAACCTTTTGTCTATGGGAAGAGGATGCGGAGTGTGTTGGTAGATGATGACGGTTACTTTAGTGAGCGAAAAAACAACAGAACTCCTGCTAAATGTGACGATTCAACAAAATGAAACAATGGAATCCATGACATAACTTCCCGCCGTTTATTGCGCAATTGGAAATTTCCCCCAATTTCTTGCAAAAGGACCAAACTTTGAAGGGGCAATGACCCAAAGCAAAAAATCTTGCAATGGTTGTAAAAGTTCTAATAGAAATTCACCTCTACCTGAATTTGTGAGGAAGCTTAACTTAGGATAGGACAATCAACAATGACAATTTCAGTCCTATTGAAAAAGATCCCCATTGTACAGCGCGGAAAAAGTCTAAGTGCTGATATTTTGGAATACAGGTATCATGTGCATTGGCTTCTTCTAGAACCCGATGGCCTCACTACCGTTTTAAATAATATCTCAATAGAACAGTCTAAAGTCAACAGGGACAATGGTATAGATTTACCACCGTTCGATTGATTCCTGTGATCTGATAATTGCAAGGTTGATCCCACAAGTTGAGTATCTCATAAATAAACTAACCTAGAATCAGGAGAGACATGAATGCCATATTTGGATGACAGGTTACACCAACATATTGATCGCGTGCGGTGACTGATAAAAATAAACCCTGATCACACAACCAGGCCAGACACTTTTGCCCGTTGTCTTTGCAATTGTCAAACAAGATTCTAAAATACAATTCTGTCGTAATCAGCCTCGGGTTTTTATATACCTAAACGCTTCATTTACAAGTTCGTACCTACAACAGTCGTTATAAACAGGAGATAAACGTTCACGCAGACAACCATGATCGGTACTCGTACTTTGAACTCATTTAAGTGAACGCACAGACTGTTGCTCCTTTGCTGTCTCCATCATTTATTTGTACTCCATACAAACAGAACGCGACCCTCAATTTTTGTCTACACAACACGAGTTACTGCAAATGTGGACTTTATCACGCTAACCGGAAACATGCAGATGTTCATACATGATACGCTATGCAAATAAGGAAACTCCTATGAGAAACGTTTTCTGTCCGATAGGGTTGTTATCTTCTGCGGTCCATACTATAGATCAAGTAAACAAGGAAACCCTGTTGTTGTACTTTAAATTCTTCGTGTTCTAATGAGCACTCCGGCCTTGACTTAATTAATTAGAACTGTCATACTTCCCCAACTGTTTCCTCATTGTAGAGAGCTAGTAAGAAACCATCATGGGCCCAATCAACCTATTATAGCCCTAATAGATAGGATAATATTACCAAAGAAAAACAACAACACACGTAGTTCACATTTCTGCCTGACCCATCATTTCATTTTCCGCAAACTTTCCAATCGTAAATGTATTCACAACAACACAGTTAACTAATTGGGAGCGAAAATCTTAACTGATTTAAGAGAGCATATTCCAGTGATGATCGACAAGAGCCTAGCGCTCAAACTTTGGAATAGGCGAGGTCGCTTTAACCATGCTCCCTCTAATTATATGGTAAGTAATATTTGAAGCAGGGCAATACTAGAGAAACCGACGTGAAATCATATAAGACACATCGAATACGGCATATATAAGGCATTTTGGAAATTTGAATCTTCCATAAAAAAAAAAGATGGAGTATTGTACGTTCATTATTAGTGGTTTTTTTCGTCAACAAATAATTAAACATAGTTAGATCACATATTGTCGGGGCTAGCTTCTTTGCCCATAAATGGCATTGAAACTTCAGATGGCGTTGTTCATGACAGCATCTTCATTTGACTACGTAGTGCTGCGTGAAACGTGTTTGTCAGTAATCCCTCACAATATGACTGTGCTTCAAACTGAGTGACCACGCAGTGTTCAATCGAATGCAAGTATTTGCTTGCAATTAAAATCAGAAGTTTTGAAAATCGTTTGTATATAATTTTCCAAACACCAGGAAAGGTCGTGTACTCCATTACTCCCCCTGGATTACATTCAGTTGATAACACCAATTTGTAAACTGCTGACATCGAAGTTCATTGCTAATTTAGAGACTTCCCTGGTCTTCGCAATAATCTAATCGACGTTTTTTTTTTCCACCGTTCCAACATTGACTTTCAAAATCCTTGAATTCTTGTTAGGTCATCATGGTTATAGGTACTACTGTAATTTAATACATCGCATTTTTTTTTTAATATGACGTATATCATATTTGCAGATATGAACGATATATTTCTCTCAATGCATGACAGTTGGGTTTTCAGAAATTTCCTAATGTATCACGGATCAACAACTGCCTATGAATGTCTTTTTCCCCTCCCAAGCAAGGTGTTATTATTTGCTAGAGATGCATGAAACAGTCGTAGAACATGCAATTTGCATGCAACATGCGATTTTTTTTTTTCCCTTTCAACTATCCGAAGGGTGTTCTGTTCAATTCGTCACTTTCTTCGTGGATTGTTTTACAGTAATAATTATTTTTTTCATGGCCAATTCATCCGATATATTTTTAGCGCAGATTGCCCGAGCACATGAAGGGGTTATTTAATGGCTAGTTTGAAGACCTTATATTTGTATCTGCGGTTCTCAGATGTTCTATTCTATGGTATTTGTTTCAATAGCTCCCAATGTTCATCATTCCTACCTTTGAGCAGTTTGCGAAAGTCTTTGTGGTTAAGTAATGACTGACTCTACCACCACCTGCCCAAACCAGTATTCAGGCAGGCCAGTTATGCTGCTTGAAGATGGTATAGTTGATATGTACAAGCAATATCTTCTTTCTGGCATAATGGCATTTTTAAATATCTTGTCCATTCCCAGATATACATTTACACTATTTATCGTAGCTCTTGCGATAGACTGACATTGAAACAAATGTCTGACCATGCTATGAAGTGTTTTTTTTATCCACTAGCACTCTTCACATTTTGTTTTTCATGTTAGACTGGCCCTTGAGGTATGTGGGTAATAACTGTCATATATTTCAAATGTACGTAATAAGTGAGTAAAACACGCACTCAAATAATCTTCTCCATGTAAACACATGTTTAGGGCATATCATAGTGACGTAAAATCGCCAGCAATAACACGGAAAAGCGATTCCATCCGCCAGTGGGTTCGCGGATAACCCCTTTTAGGTTCAAATTTCTTTTTTAAACTCAAATGATGAATGCTTTCACACTGGAGTAATCATCGAAGTTTTCGTCAACCTAATATACTTGTTTCTATATCTGCTTAAGTTATTGCTTATTTGATGGTGCATTCTCCGCTAACATTTTTACCAACAACATTTCATCAGAAGTATAAGGTACTTACTTTCTTCGTTTAACAAAATAGCATTATAGGCACATTACCCTGAATTATTGATTTCACTAATTGAGACAATTTATTTTGTACCACAATTATTCATATATTATGTATCACAGATGTCCATTCATCAACGCATCCGTTGAACGTTCTTAGGAATGCACAAAGATTTTCTAAATAGTGTTCGTTTGTCTAACAGTTGTTGTTTTTTTTTTTTTCTCATTCCGAGTATATAACGATTAACGCGATTTGAATCCTGTTTTGCTAAAACCTATTTATCTACGCAGCATGACTACGTGATAGGATTCGACGAATTCACATTGTTGATTTTGAGCCACCACCACCACACCTACTAATAATAAGATAATCATAATAATACTACAATAGAAATAATAATATACTAATAAATGTTTTTCCATCCATGGTCGAGATGTGCTCTGAAGCGCTCTATACAGATATTACGATCAGCACGTACCTCACTAGCTTTTTTCGTCCCGACGCATTTCTTACAGTATGTCCGTCACGTGTTCCCCCCCGGGGAACTCCCATGCCCCTAGGCGCAGCCACATACGGCGTTTGATATACTCTCCACAAGTCACCTCACAAGCAACCCACTTTAACACGTGTTTTATATCTTGTTTCAATTTGCCTGTGAATGATTACATCTATTGATATTCGACCTCAAATGGCCCCGGGGTTGGACTAAATGACCTTCGTCAGGACCAGATTTCTCATCCCTCCCCTAAGTTTCATCATTCCTATTAAGAATAATAATGATACAAGGGTCTCTATACAATCTCTAGAGACAATCTATACATGTTCCTCCTGAAGATTAAACATACGTTTTGAAGAATTTCTAGAGGATGTCTGACCAAACTGAAATGTCAAGAATCTCGCGAAAAAAAAAATCCCTGAAGTAAATCCAAATAATATTGAATGGAGATCTAAAAAACCGAAACACTAATAATATTCTATAGGAACTCTCGACGATTTCGAAACCAATCAGGAAGTATTTTGAGGAATCTCCAAGAAAGATGAGAGAAATTCCGAGAAAATTAAAAAAAATCAATTCGTTTCGTCTTAAATGCACTACGTGGCTGTCATCCCTAATTATATAACACTCCTTTGACTGCCACTTGATGTAAGCCTGCCGCACGCACGTACACCGGCTTGAATCAGCACTCGTTACAAGAACTCCACAACGTCCACCTCTCTGTTCCAACTAGTACGTTTCATTTAAGTTCAGATAGAACCTTAGCCGATCACTCCTTTGCTGTAGGTGTGTCACTCACGCTCACTCCCACTCACGCATTCCACCCACCGTTCAATTGCCGGCCTCCTCCGGGCAAGCGGCCGGGCTTGTTTTGCCCCCCCCCCCCCCTCATCCATCGAACTCCCTAGGTTACCCATAGGGCTGCGCTGAAAGCACAATAAGCAGTAAAGACAAACGCGCTTGAGCCCAGTAGCCATCCAAGGGAAAAGAAAAACCCCCCCCCCCGATTAAGATAGCATCTATCATATCATACTAAACGAAAATTGTCCATGTGGTGTAGATGATTCCTATTGTTTATGGGTGAGATCCGAAGCCATCGGAGATAACAGATCTCACAAAATATGAAATTTTTGTAAGGCATGATATCTGTGTAGCTCATACTTTGCAAGAAGGGGTTGGCCATCTGGAGTACATGATTCCTTTTTGTTTTGTTTAGGTTAGTTTTGTGGTCTTTCTACGCGATTTTACAATCCCATCACAGAGGTACCAATTGTGGGAAAAGCATCTTTCAATGACGTGGCACAAGATCACTGAGGCCTAGAGACCGGAGACCTTGGCCTTGTTTCCTGAATATCAGTCCCTATCAAGTACAGGCTGATCTTTCCAGCATGAATTTCACACGTTCAAATGGCTACCTTTACCAAAACAAACACCATCGTTCCTTAGGTGACTCTGTCCTGTTCTCTAAAAGTTCCCGAACAAACCTTCTAATCAATCCTCTCCCTTGTATTGATTGTGTAATTCACAATTACGCATGGTACTTTTTATGCAGTATTAACTCTCGGAGGGCATTCAATGGTTCCTTGCCTCCATTGGCATCATTTTTTTTTTGTTCCGGCCTCTAGAGTCCTTCTACCGATACATAGGAGTTTCGGTTCTCCTCACCAGTCCGTTCACTTTCTTAGCTGGTTCCAACGAACACTTTCTTTCTGCCCATTGTTTCGTTGGATTCTCCCTTGCTTGTTTTTTTTTTTTCACTATATACTTATAACCTATAACTATTACGGCAGGCACGTAATGGTTCCCATGGATTTTTTGCATTCTGGGGCTACAGCCAGATGAGTGTTCAACAATAGGGCGCCAATAACAATTGCGAGTCCAAAACACTAAAACCGGAGCTCGTTAGGGATGTCAACCACCTGGCTATCGCACTTGCAGCTCCTATTATTCAACAGGTACAACGGAATGAAAAAAAAAAGTCGAAACGCGTAATGAACGATATCGATGTGAAGACAAATAACGAAAGCCGAGCTGTGGATGCCCATTGTATTTATATCACGGTTGGCCAAGTTCCACTGTTACATATAATTGGTCCAATTTGTTGGTGTCAATATTGCAGACATTCGATCATATGGGTTCCACGTTTTATTAGCGGTTAAAACGCGACCTATTTCCGTAGTCATTAGGAGAGATTGAGGATATATTTCCACAATACACATCATATTTCCTAGATGTTGTTTTTTCTGAACTTACCTCCCATTATTGTTGTCACCAATTGAGTATGTATGAACAGAAACACATATAAAAATTAGGCCTACACTATTCTTCAGAACCCCTCTAAGTTGTTCATTGTGTGTTTACCCCGCTAGCATTTCTGCCATATTTTACTGATGTTCGAGTAGGGTTAGTGGGCCTTGAGAAGTATCACACCCATCATTGTCCTTGTCTTGCATCTCGTGTTGTAATGATGACCCAAGAGCATATGTGTACGGTGTCACGTTCCATGGGGGGAGGGGGATTCGATTTTCATCACGACATATTTTTTGCATTGTTTGGTTGACTCTAATTCCTAATCCTAACATTTGGTACTGTAGATTTCCATACAGTGCGCGAAACAGCCAATCACGATAGTCGTAACATTTGTGATACTGACATATAAACAGAGGCAGGGCTTTTAAAATCCTGTGGGGACGGGGGACGCGTCCCCACAAACTTTTCCGAAGTGGGGGAAATGGTTTTCAATGTCCCCCACTTTTCGGGTAGGAGGGCATGAGGTCGCATCTTGCCTCTGGGTTTTTATAATATTTCATAAAGTCTGGAGCATGATTTTTTCGCACCCCCGTTCTTGTAGAATATATTGTATCCTTTTAAAACATCAAAGAACTCAAATAAATAACTGACTCAATTAAAACAGCATATGATTTTATATTGGATGATATTATCCTCGAACGTTCACCTTTATTATAGCCTACTCCATCTGACATGAACAGCCCTTCTACTCCTTTTCCAAACTGAATGAAACTTATATCTACGGACATCTTTCGATTGAAGAAATAGAGTTTTACCCCAAAATAACAATTTACAATACGCCGAATCAATTAGGTGCCTCATTCTAATCCGTCATGGCAACTTCAAGTCCTACAGTTTATGTGTCTACAATCATCGTTTATTGCTTGAACATTTGTAACAGCTCAAAGTCTGGCCAACCAAAGTCAAATTCCTGAATAATATTGGTTTGTTTTTAAAAATCCCCTAAATTGGGCGTATCGGTCCGTGTCTGGCTTTGGCCCTAAACCAATTCATCAGGTGTACCAAGGGCGGTCTGGAACGCGGGGATGGGGGCGCCGCTCCCCCAGTGGCAAATGTGGGGGAAGGAAGCACAACCGCGCCCGTCATCCCGACCTCCGCTTCCCTCCTTCATGCCGTCGAGTCTGACCGCTTTTTCCGATCTTCAAACAGCATCGTTCATTATGCGTATTCCGGCAGCTTTCGCTAATTTCATAGTGAGATTGCTTGAATTTCCTTTAGTAATATCAATTTTTCTATCAATATCGCGCTCCGCGCGCATAAACATACTACTCTCGTCAAGTAAACGCATATCTACACTACGCGCCGTTATTGACTGTCGGTATTGGATCGGAATTATTGTGTGTCTAATTGTTTACGATTAGAGATTAGGGTATAGGGACTTAGCTTCTCGTACAACATGCGGAAATAACTCAACATCAAAGCTTGTAAAAATCTGTGAATTGACCCACAAGCATTTTCTTTTACTGATGGAGGTTTTTGGCGTTCGGCACAACCTATGAATACAACGGAGAACTAACACTCAGCCCCCTGCGGCGATTTTATCCATGGCCGAAGGTGGTTTCAAATCCACTCCGGTCGTGGCGAACCTGGCCATTTAATAGCCAACTAGGCAAATGAACTATAGGAAAACCGGGTACGAGCGGGTTTTCAAACCCACGGCCTGTGCTTTATTACGTGACATGCACCGCCTTGCCTTGCCGAGCTATCTTACTCGACAGCAGCAACCGTGAATTCATCCCAACCAACCCGCTTTCCTCTAGGACTCCGCCCCAATTGAAGACTCCGCCGCATACTTACAATTAATGATGGGGTTGGCGTATCGGCACATCCATGGATCAACTGAGACATTGTTTTTGTACAATTGGCCTAGTTACAATCGTAGAAATCTGCATGGGACTGAACTTACAAATAGCGTCCTGGATAGTCAGCTGAAAAGCGTGGACATACGAGGAAGAAGCCCCCCCCCTTCTTAGCCGTCCAATGCGGAAAAAGGAGTTTAACCATGGTTCAAATGAGACGCCGAAATATAAAAAAAAACTTGAGAGAGAATATAAGACAGAAATTGATCAAAATTTCGCCGTTAACATGCGAAATAAGGAGATGAGTCGGAGGTCATTGTTAAAATCAAATATACCTGTCAACAAAATTTTGTGCAAAAGTTCTGGCCGCCTTCGCACGCAATTCCCTTTGATGTATTTCATTCACGTACCCGTCCTCTGTGAACTCAATGAAATTCGAAACTTATAATATCGCGGGCGATCTGTTTTAAAGATTTACGTCGAAAGGAACTGGCAAAACAGAAAATCTATAACTGGGTCCTCTATAATGGACTAACTGGAGGATGTTGGCGGTCTCTGCAAAGGAGATATTTCGACCAGCTACCAACGGAGGGCACTTACTTCCCTTGTGCTCAGCACATTTGGCAGGAGAACATCACAAGATCCAGATCAGCAAATCGCATAAAGGCATGTGTGAAATGCAACATTTTCTTTACGAATGGCGGGGGGCAGCTGCGCACACATGTTCTCTGGTTGAGAAATTCGGGGTACAAATGACGAAAATTCGTGAAAAAAAAAAAAATGGCCGAGTCCTCTAATCTCTTCCTGCGGCTGTCATATTACGATAGAAGCTGGAAACATGCACATATTTTGGCGCACGGTACCAGTCTTTTTTCCGGTGATCCACCTAAAAAACTCTGGGCAAAATTTGTCGGCCCCCCCTAATTGGTGTGGTCCGTCTTCCTCCTTATGTTGGCTGTCCGCTGTTAGGTAAGAATACCCACCTCTCACAGAAAAGAGCTACTTTACTACTGCCTCTGGAGCCTCAGTACAATTTGGCCAAAAATAACAATCATACCAGCATCTAATGACGTCAAAATGCAAAATATATCTGAAAGCACAAAGTGAGTGTTTTTAGGGAGTGTCATGATGCATCAGATTGAATCCTTTTCCTGGTGACGGCGCGACGCCATGATTGTATGATACTTTATAAGGCGTGAGACTATGTGCTTGACTCCAACGAGTTCCTTGTCTGGTTGTGGCTTACAACACAAACTTCCATTTTCGCCCTATCTGGTACACCCGCATACTCGCTCTTTTTCTGTAAACTTTTCACACAACCTTGAGTATCTTATTCAGATATTGGGTCAATTCCTGCCTCATATAGTCAGAAAGTACAGTCGATGGCATAGAACCACTTAAGGGGTAAGGCCATCATCACAGGCATCCGCGTCAGTGCATAATCAGTGGATCTGACGCGAGAACTCGAGTGGTGCAAGTGAACATAATTCAGGCGAAGATGGAGACATTACGAGTGTGAAAACGAAACTGGAATGTCCGACTTATTTCCTTAGTGCCACATTTTTCATTGAATGCCCCGCAATGTGAAAAATTGTGGTTCCTGTGTAGGCCTAGATGAACTTCAATGAAATTTATGCATTTTTTGAGATTTGGGTACTTTAATTGAACCATATTACGCTCCCACCCTTGCCAATGCCCTGATCCTCTCCAGAACCAATGGGCTGCGCTAACTACTCTGAATCAGCTCTTAAATAGGTCGAGGAAGCCCGGGCATGCTTGGCCCATCTAGGAGGCCTCAGTTTTTCAGAATGTCACGTGTACTCAACGCGTCAACCGATGTTGGCTCTTCCGATTAGATAGTAACGGCGACCTAGAAATATTCCCCGCCCCCCCAGTTCCCCCTCCCTCCCATTCCCCCAAAACCCCCCCCAGCCCGCCCACGAGAAAGATCCTAGGCTAACGCCCCTTTTTTTTTTTTAACTGGTTTAACTATCGTGTACCGAGGGTACGTTTTCTTTCCCCTGCCTTCTGAGTGACCTATTTCTTTCAAAATGTCCTCATTGATCTGTTCTAATCTACCCAAATTGGTAAACTGCAGTGGGGTTCTTGGATTTATTTGTTTTGTAATCCCGTGATGACATTCCTCCGCTCAACAAAAATATAAATGTCGTAGATGCGTGGCAACTCTTCAACATTTGCCTTTCTCTAAAATTGGGCATTAAGGTTCGGCAACTGCCATTGACGGCTGTTCTGGTAGGTATTACAGCCAGAATTTCTCGGTGAGACTACGCTTAGATATGGCCTTGTCCCCCCTAACAACCTTTTCCAAACGGATTGACGGCCCTGCGGGAGGACAAATTTGACTTACTGCAGTAGTCACGCGCAGATCGATCAACATTCGATCATTCGATAACTGACACTTCCACGTGATTTCTCGTTTGCTAGTATTTGCCTTGTCTTTTCTCTCCTAACCTATTGGTTTTTTCTTTAAGATAAGAACGAGTGAGAAAAAAGAACGTCCCACGTAAAACGAAGAAGTTCGTCACCGGATGTATCTTACAAGAGTGCCAGGGGCGGCGCCCCCCAACAGGGGGGGGGGGGGGCAGGGAGGGCAGCTGCCTCCCCCCCCCTAGGGTTTTGGGGCCTAAAAATAAAAAAAATTTTCGCCAGAATGATGTTTTAATGCACACGTCGGGGGGTGGGGGTAAGTGTTCCACTACGTTATTCCAACTAAGGGGTTAGTTTCTATTCATCCTCATCGATACTTCATCAAGACTCAAACTGTTGCTGTCATATAGCGTTCGCAAAAAAATGTAGCGTATGTTTACCAGGGCCGTAGCGCGCGGGTATGCGGTGTGGGGGTGTCAACCCCTCCCGATATTTCATGATGCCGTCGCAAATGTTCGGTGGTCGACAAAAGGAGACAGAGGCAGGAAAAGGAGAGGAAGAGGAGAGGAGGAAGAGAAGAGGAAAGTAAGGAGCGGAGAACAGAAGAAGAGGGAAGAGAGAGGAAAGGGAATAAGGGAGTGAGGGGAAGACAGGGAATGGGAACGTGATAGAAAGAAAAACGACGGAAGCCAGGCTTTATTATCGGCTATTTCGACTTTGGCTCTTCATCTATTGACCCATCCAGCGTCGGCAATAGATGGCAACGTCGGAAAAATTAGATAATTACGACCCGTCGCCCGTCGGTGGTAATTGGAACGAGTGAAACCGAGTCTGTCGGCCATTTCGGCAAAGGGGAAATAGGCGTACGTTAGCGTTTTGACTCTATTTTCCATGAGTTTGTCAGTCCTTGACAGTTTTTGGTTTCACTATTTGGTCCTATAGTCCAGATATACATTATTTCGGAGCCATTTTGCTGAAACAATTATGAAAGAATTTCCCAAACTTAACAATGAAACATTCGTTTTAAGCGGGAATCTGCGGGAGTGGAACAGTGTGAAAGATTGTCTGAAATTTGGAGCTAAACGGCTGAAAATTTGATCAATTGCCCCATTGAAGTGTCGAAATTATGTTGCGCGCTCCCGCGCACGTTTGTATCGATGTCTGCTTCATACCACGAGCTGCAGCATAAAAATCGGGCATCGTTTTAGGATTTGGGCAGAATTTTTCGGCGTTCCAAATTGAAGGGTCCCGCGTACGTGGTGACCCCTCCCATATCATTCACCATTGCCGGATCCGTCGGCAAAACATCTTATCTACACCCTCACAGATTACAAATTGCCTGCCAAGCGACCCAAGGTAAGCCACTGGCGGTAGGAAATTTCATCCTTCTGGTTAATTGTGTTTAGCAGTACCGGTATAATACCCCGTTTGGAGGGGGGGGGTGCACTAGTCAACATATAGTATTGTTGAGCTGGAAACAGTCACTGTTGGGCTGGAGTCGAGCCACCCTAATAACCGACCTCACTTCCGCTGGCAGAACTGTGTGTCCAATGGCAACCAGTTAGCAGAGGCGGGGTTTGTGCCTGACGTCACTGGATATTAAGGTCGATATTTGGCACATTATCATGATGAACGCGACATAGAGTCCTCAAGCAGGTACTACGCATTGGGTGATTGATGGTTCAAAGTCAAGTTCAAGGAATTCATATGGCGCACTATTTAAAAATTATCCCCTTCTTATACGCCATACAAAATGCCTAGCGCCTAGGTGGTTTGGCCTGTTGGTGTGAAATCAATCTAGGGAAATGGTAGATCCACTAACAGATGAGTTGAGACTTGGTCAAGGAGACTAATTAATGAACTTGCAAGGGCCATTTAAAACTGCCTGTGAATGTTTCTCATACCAAACCTTTCATCGCTTGTTATATTTGTATTTTGCGATTAAAATATCTGGATCAGCTCACAGTCACAATATTTATTAATCATTAGATTTATGGCGGCAGACTCGATTTTGAGAATAAAGTTGCCTCTAAATAAAAAATGCCTAAGATATCGCTCGGTGTTAGGCCTATGGTGTAAAATAAATCTAGGGAAATTGTTTTGTAGATCTAATAACATAGGCTAACAGATGAGTTGAGATGATACAATAATATTCAAAAATCGAAAATCGAACATCAAAGACAATGTCGTGTGTGTTACCCACTTATGTTAGAGGTAAGCAGAAAGTCAAAAAATCATAGTTGGATCCAGTAACAGCGACAGCTAGTTTCCACTTCCATCGGTTGAAAAAAAACGATTTGACCGCGCAGTTGGTGTGTCTCCTAATATAGCAGGGATGTGGTTTGTACGCCTGATTTTGGAGAACTGCGGCATCTGTAAAGCCCTGCCGGAGTTGACCTGCGCCTCTAAAGTCTTCTGCGAATCAATCGCCTGTTCCTCAGCTCTCATTTCCAAAAGGACCGAAATGCTTTTTGGCCTATTCCTCCAGAAATTTTTCCTAGTTTCCATTCTTGTCCCACATGTAATCGAGCCTTAACCATTGCTTACAGAAAGATGAAGTCCTTCATCAGGGATCATTTGGTAGTTATTTCAATGGGATTTTTCAGTTATTCATTTATTCATTCCACTGCGTATAATGCAACGTGATGCATGTCGGCTATCATAACGTCCAACTCGTCTCTTAGTTTAAAGGGACAAGAAATTGACGTGTACTCCGTTCCAGTGTAGGATCCCCATGCAGAAGATAAGCTGTTCATTGGAACTTTCCAGGAGGACTAACGAGATTAAGGGTCGCAGTGCCTTTAGATTTGCCGGGTGAGGGACGATTAGAACGTCTTGGTCTGACGTCAATGGAGGGAATAGCCTCCTTGCAAATGTCTCTTAGTCCAAAGAGTGTTAACCGCTTCAGGTATTTGTCCAGACTTCGTGAGTTTTGCTGCAAGGGTGGCGCGCCATAGGGGAATTTTTCCAATCATCTCGTCGGGGACCCGCGTGCGTACGCTAATAAGACACATTCCGATATGGCCTATTGCCCCACGTATAAGTATTTCTAACCATCTTTATAGCTTCTTTCCATAAGCTCATATAAAGCCTGAAATGTTCACCGCGCTTCGCGCGCCTCATATCTTCAATGATGTTGCCCGATTCCTCGGCTCAAGTTTAGATCACGTATCCATTCCTCCGTCTTTCCTACGCTATGAAAATGGTGGCAGATATAGATAGGATGGCACGATCCTCATGAGATCTTTCGAAATGTCCCTGCAAAGATTTTCAATGTACAATATCTGTTGGGGAGGGGATGATCGTTCCTGGCCTGGTACCACTATTTAGCATTTGTGTTAAGAGGTGTGCTCTCACGACGCAGATACTCCCAGTGCCCAGGGCCAATTTTTCGCATCGGGAAACCCGACCCCTATCTATTAAGTGCGTCCTATTGATGGGATCTACTGAGAGTGAGCAATTGCCCTCCACAATGTGTATTTTATTTGTTTCTTCTATTCATTCCCTTTGAAGAAAAAAACACCTAAAAAAAATGCATGTTTTTTTTACCTAGGGGGTAGGGTGAAGGCTCGTCGGGTACCTGGACCCCCCCGCCGTCGGGTAACTCGGACCCCTTCGTCGTGGAAATCCTGGCGCCGAACATTGTACTGTTGTTGTTCTTCTTGAGGTGTACCAGAGTCGTTCATGGGGACACAGTTCCTTCCCCTAGACCCTTCCCCTACCAAACTAAAAACTGAGCTGACATTATTGTGAAAGTAATAGATGTGGCTAAAATGCCGATGCCTGCAAATATGCGTACTTTAATGATTTCCCAAGCCATAGAGACATTTTTTGTGCCCGCCTCAAGAAAAAATGAGTAAAGTATCATATAGTTCGATTGAAGCTGAGTTTTACACTAATTCACCTTTACCAAATAGGATAAAATTCTTTATAACGTACTCGCAAGTATAAGTTGAGAATAAGAGTTTTTGAAGCCGAGTTTCCCACAGCAAAATTTAACCTTCACCAAGTAAAATAAAATGTCCTGAAATATGTAAATGAGTATGCAGTAAAAAACTTCTCAAAACCATGGGCTAAAACAAGTAATATTTCACAATAAGGGTCGTTTAAAATGCGAATAGTTATTGTTTAAAATACGACTATACTATTTCCTTTCTATCCAAATTGTGACAATCCTCAGATCGAATTTCAACAGATTCGATTGTCCAGATAGGCACATCAGCTTATAGCAAAATTTGCTCGTGACCTCACGGGAGCGGCTGGGCCCCCTATAATACAAAGTCAATTCGAAAGATGTTACAATCCTTTGTACCAACAACTAGATGGAGTCCATATTCAAAACCTACGAAATCGTTCACAGGATATAGAGAACAATCTCAACCATTCTGGCCCAAACAATTACATCCCCGCATAGGCTCATAAGACTCTCCCCATCGGAGGGTTGAATTGCACAGGACTTGAAACAAATGCCCGGGCGAACATTCCAGGAGTAGCAAAATATACGGTCTTCATTTTCTCCGCCTAGCGGCTACACAATCATATCCTGTTTGTTTGGAACAAGCTTCGTGAACTCTTCATCGTGTTTTCAGAGTATTTTACTCCCAGATGACAGGGTATAACCAATACACATCCTAATATATTGGGGCTGCTTCAAATTACCGACTATCCAAGTAGAAATAAGGTCGCTTAATTGTTCATACTTTTCATACCGAATATCAAGCTAGGCATCATGGGAGGAATTGTGAATCTTGGTTGAAAAATGGGTACACCTAGGTCGATCGAGTTATGTAGTTACACACCGATGCAATATATAGAACGACAATAAAAATAGATACTTATTCGATAATAATAATATTAGAGAACAATTGGAGATAAGCGAAGCATGGAAAGGATAAAGGTATGCCCTGCCTTTCCTACGCGGAATAACCATGTAGAACCCGGAATGTTGACACGAACGCTGATATCCTAGTCACTCCCATGGTCCGATACGGAATCCTTATTGTCACTAAAGGAGTGGGGGGGGGACACGGGTAGAACGCCCGGCGAACAACGGGCAGGAGGGCGCCTCAGCACTCCCGTCAGACTGACCTCGCCGTGGGCAAGACGTCACCCCAGTCACACACGATCGTCCAGCTCACAATTCATTCACAATGTGCAGTAGAAGTTTACTTGAATGTGCATCACATTCATTTTGAAACTCCACACGTTTTCGAACGATAATTATTGGGGTATAGTAAACACCTAGCTAATGCAGCGGCGAAATGTGAAAAACTTGCAAAAAGGGTCACCACCTAACTAAAAGAACTATGTAGCAAGTTTAAAAATCATTGTATCAGGATGTATGCGATAAAAAAAAGGTTTAGCCGCGTGTGTCAGATTTGGGTTTCCTACCCCTCATCACCATAACAACTTCGATGTCTGTTTTGCTGTTTCGAATCTGTCTGTTTGTTCAGTTGACTTTTGGCTGTAGTCCCGGTACCGCAATCTTCCTCACCCTTCTATTGAACCATCACAATATTAACGAGAAGAATCGCCTCGTATCCAGAGCCCACACTCTTAACAATATCCCTATTTGGCCTTCCATCATGATAGGCATTCAGTAATTTTTGTTCGAAGATTCATATTGAAACGAACAGAAAAGCAAAGAATACAAGAAGTTTCTAAACGGAGAGAAAAAGATAAACATATAACTACATGAAGCCACGTGCATAATAAAATGGTCGTATCACAACAAAATTTCTGATTAATAGAAATCTAACTGTCCCACCTGACAATTTATATAACCACACCAAAAATGACTGAGAAAACAACAAACTCGGTATGATACATTTTAAAATGTCATCAATGCTGATTTTACGTATTTGGGTAATATTTTTAGATGTATACACTCTATATGTCGGGCACCCGCTAAATTCCAACACTTTCGATTATCTAATTTGATTCATATTTCTAATCGAACTCTTCGTCAACGAAAAGTACCCATTCCCGTTCTGTTTCTGGTGTGTTGTACACACACTTCCACACTTCACAATTTCATAAACACCAGTGACAAGACAATTCAGCTGGATTTGGCCACGAGCTCTTCGATAACTACATTGGCGAGTTGTAGATAGATCTCAAGTACAAACACATAACATGCTGTTTGTGTGGTGTGTGAGGAGGGGGGGGGTGGGGGGGGGGGGGGGGGGATACACGTGTTAATTTGGGAAGACAATATTCCCCTGGGTGGCCATTCGAACATTCTACTCCGTGTTAATCGTATTCCTATCCTATGCTCTTCAGAAACCCGCTCCTACCATCATCTCAGATATCAATACCTTGAAATGTTATCCCAAACATTCCAGATTTACTTTACGCAACTCATTCAATAGTGTATTAACTACTGCGTCTTAGTTCCAGTTCCCACTCAGACGAAAACTTCTCAAGAGAAGAATTGGTATGACCCTGTTCAACCACCGGAGTTCTTGCAGAACTGATGTATCTATGCTGCATACCTTCCCTATACAATCAAGCTGCTCACTTTCAATTCTCAACCATATACTTCATTGTCCAGTACTACACCTTTATGCGCTACACTTCGCCGTTCGCTCTTTACTGCAAATCCTACAGTCACGCACAACCCACTAGCCAAGCCGGACACCGTAACTTTCAAATGAGGAGCTACTTTAACCCGTTTGCCTACTGTATGCAACGGTGAGCTGGGGTCTCCTGTACTGAAACAGTGTTACACCTTCAACTCAAAATCCGTAATTCCTCAGTAAGTTCCTGCCAAACGGTCCTGAATGCTACCCCTTACTTCAATCCTCATCCGGACCCTACCAGACCGACCGCCCCATCAGTCATCGCTTCCCCTCTCCTATGCTACTGCTGACATTTTGAGCGGCCTGTTTAACTTGCTATGGGAACTATGCTAAACTATCTGATCTGTAATAAAAGGCTCCTTTTTGAATCGTCACTTAAACGATGCCAGCAATGTTGCGCCTGACGAGTAACTGACTGTAGAAAAAGGTAAATACCCCTCCCCTATCATTCCGCGAACGTCCTAGCGGTTTTATATCCGAAAAGACCCAATCGTTCACCTATTGACGACAAGAGATTTGTCAAGGTCGGCCAGTGGAGCCTGCCAAATATCGACCGTGAATCTTTATATTAATTACATCTTCTATGCCCAGGAAACAAATCAGCAGAATAGTTAATACAACAGTCCATGCAGTCTCTGCTGCTATGATGACAAGTACTAGGCCCACTGTACAATTAATGACTACAGGCATATTTCATCTGGTTGTTCAGCTGATTCCTGGAGATCTTTCGTAGGCAGAGGAGGTATTCTCCCTACCGACATACGTAAATAATGATAACAAATATGCAAGGCAAGTAAAACATCAACATGATCGCATAACATCGAAACAACGACTTCGTTCGTGTAATGAAAGATGGCTTTAGAGAAACATCTTCCATAGTCGACAAGGTCAACATTTAAACCAACTTTTCAAATTGGTCAACAGAAGCATTATTAGTGTTTCCTGACATTGAGACAGCCATACCTGATAGAAGGACAGGACTTGTTCTGCCCCGATGGAGCCATTGTCTTTGTACTGTGAACACTATTTTCAAGATTTTGGGAACAGTTATCACAAGTTTCAATAATTCTATACTGGGCAATATCCCGGTCAAAATTAGTATAATAACTGTTATGTTCTCCGGCCATTCGTCCCTTCATAGCCAAGCATCAGCCCATACTCTATGATCTCCGACCCCTCTGGACTCTTGATCCGCCCATTCTATGATTGCAATTATAATCCGATGATTGTATGAGTGTACATAAACTTTTTCACGATGTTTAATTATGGCCAACGGGGTCAGTAACAACATATAGGCTCTTTGGATTATTATCCTTGTTTGGCTGAACGCGATTACAGATAATAAACATCCCGTAGTAAATACATCCCGTATATTGCATGAGACGTATATTCAGTAATTATCACCTGAAGAGAAGGACGAAAAATCCTCAAACAAAAATCGTTTTGTTAAAGTTTATATGATTTACCTTGATTGTTACAGTTTCTTCGGGTGAAGCGCATAAACCTATACAACATGATTACTCGCGTCTATATATCAATAAAAGCGCATTATATTTCCATTACCACGAACCTGCGTTTGAACGGCGGTGGACAGTCTTTCTTAAGTCCGTAAGTTCGGGCTGATTCAAAAATAGTTACTGTCTTGTCCATTTTCCCCGCCGTCTATTTCGGATTTGACGATCGCTACACAGCACTGAGTCCCAACTCCGTTGCTATAACAAACAAGGAACATCGAAAAGGGTATCGATAACTGTATACGATATCAGTGTAAGATGAAAGAAATAAACCAGTTCGGAATGGGTTTTCAATAATCAATTTATCACCTCAATTACAGCATGTAGCACTGTAAAACCCACACCACCCGACTATAAATGGTTTCGTAGTTAACAGAAGAGCTTATATAACTGTTTAGAAATGTTCTTAAGCTAATACACTCCGTAACATCACAGAGGAATCAGAAATATGAATCAGTTATATGACTGAGCCACTTACATCCGCATGATCAACTCTTAACTGTAGATTGCATATATGTTTCTCTTTGCAGTTAAGTGGCCTACTCCATCCCGTCTACATTCATATCAGGATTCCACCTTCAGACGTTCCACACATAGTCTCCATATCAACATAGCCAACGGAACATCATCGTTCATTAGCGCTAAAAGGTCATGAAGCTGGTATTTCCCAGCCGACGGCTGGTAAATACGGACCTTTTTCTCTCGCCTGGGTTTTGTGTTCAATTCTGCAAGACACTCTACAAAGATAGCACTTAGACAATCCACATGGGGCTGTTAGGCGGAAAAGTGGGAACTTACGAACCTTGCACTCATCAAAACTCACATGCACGTGAACAAGTGGTCGGTCCAGAGCTGTTACTTTCAGTGTTTATTAGGAACATCCGGAGTTTCTGCACGTTATCGGGTGATCCATATAGGTGAAATGAGTCACTGCCAAAGCCGGTTCTCGGAATAATGAGGGCATGTATGATATGAAACACACATCGAAATCTTTCCGTTAGTGGTTTCAAAAATTTTGATGCCCTACTGCTAAATTGCTCCAAGACCTCATCCTTCAGGTAAAATGGTTTGCAGACGTGGATAGAGAAAGTCTACATACTATTAGAATTTTGTCCCGACCTGAATAGCAATGTCGTTAGCCACGCTGTTGAGCTATTCAATTATATTTATTCCCAATCACCACTACTTTACGACCTTTTATATTCCCATATGGTAATCGCCGTTTCACTTGTAAGCTAACAATGTTACTACAGCTGACCTTAGACTTCTGATGGGTCACTGTGAATTTCCGCTTGGTCATCCCGTCGCTCTCAACTCCTTTGCGGCATTGCAATGTTCATAGGTACCCATAATGAGCCGTCCCCATCCTGTCCACCAGGCCAGTACTGAACCACGGTCTATAAAACCAATACACAAAAGTAATGAGCTCAATAATACATTGCTGAGCAATTGTTATGATTGCAAGATTGACTGGTTTAGTCCCACAGTTATAACTATAGATAGGAATTATGGAACTATGGGCATAATTTGCTAATAGATAGATATAGATGGCAAACGTTATGGGAGTTACAGTGAACAGAAAAAAACGGGATTGAATAAAAAACCCTACCTCATCGCTCGTCACTAGTTCATCATTATTATTTAGGGACAGGCATAGTCGAACACCAACCTCCAGAAATCCTCAACGATTCCAGTTAATGAGCCTGGTTCCAGGATGAATTCGGTTCAGCCCCTATTCGCGTAGATGAAGATGGACATCATACCGCCAGGTCATAAAAAAAGTCAATTACCTAGTGTTCGATGGTACGGTTGCCTGTTTGTTAACGTATTAAATATGTCTTTTGGTGATACTAATAGTTAGCAACTCATGGAGTGAAAACTTCTTCCCTAAATCATTTGGAACAACTTCACCATTATTATTACATTCATCATACGAACATATTTACTATCCACTAACACTAGTTGGAAGTCAGAAATTAGAACCTATAATTAACAGATATTTGAATTATGCATCCATTAAATGAAGTCGTCCAGAGTATTATATTGAATATAAATAGTTATTTACAAACAATGACTTTTGGAAGCTTCCACTCAATATGTTGGTGTTAACGCACGATGCCTGAGATTATGCACAAGAAGACATGCCAAGATACACGATTCCATTCAGTTTCAGTTTTGCGTGGAGTTGGTGCTTTTCCTCGGGTTAAACAATTTCATCGGCAGAGGGTCTAATGACTCACGCTTTTCAGCACTATTGAACCTGGTGAACAATACTCTCATGGTTTGAATTGGCAATTTTAGCACAATAGTTCTAGGAGGGCTCTGATTTTTTGTTAATCACAGGTGAGTAGGGAGTGATACCAATCCGGCACGCGTAATACGATGATGAGTCGAGAACTGATGTGGTAATACTCTTGCGTAGTATATTATGATATCCTACATAATTTATTTCACATTCCGACTTGAGAATCATCATTGTAAGTTGGCAATTCATCATAGCAACATAGATGACTAAAAGGCAACGTATACTTCCTACTCTTGAAACCCTTAAATATAGTTTGCAGCTGATTATAGACCATCCGTAAATAGGTTTTGAATATTCTTCCAATCCACAACTGCATGAATACCTTGGTATGGTGCTCAGAATGTACGCATATGCTGCCTAACAGATCCCGGTGATTTAGGGCCGTGAGAACTTGTCAGCTAACGAAACTACCGAGAATAGTTTACCATAATAGTCTTCACAGCAAATCAGGCCTGGAATATTTGATGGACGTGTGAGAAGTGGATTTTGCGAGGAGAATGCATATTCTAGGTCTGAAAGTTTGGCCTGCCTGGGGAATAAATACAATAGAATAAAAGATGACGGCTAAGATGAAACATATTATATTAAGCGTTATTAACCAACATAGCCAGCGGGTATGCTAACGAACTGGCTTGCAAATGAATATCCTAAATGATTATGCTGGTTAATAATTAGGGATCACCTTTGATAAAAGGGCTGAGGAATTACTCACTTCTTCCTCATGCAATTTTAAAATATTCAACATCCTCGACTTTATACATTTTATTTGATTTAATTTCATCTCTACTGCTCAACCCTTTATCGTTTGAATTAGGATGAACATTAAAAAGAGGGGGGGGGGGACGTTGGCGGTCAGAATTTATGAAATTTAGCACACGGACATCAATTGAAGGGCGAACCGACAAACCGGCAACCGGTATAAAAAACATAATCGCTGCGACCTGGCAGCATTAACAAACCTTGGGGTGAGCTTCGGGAATCTGTTTTTGTGTCTGTTCTCCAGTGAACGCCTCACTGTTGTCGTGTTAGTGTGATGGACTGTCACCGTCTGTAAGAGCTGAACGTAAAACGAATGTTGTCCAGATAGATATCCCCCTTTTACAACTGACTGTGTCATTAGTGGAATATTCGAGTCTATGAGAAGTGTTCCCACTGCACAAGTAAATGTCTTACCCTTCAGCAGGCCGTCTAATTCGGCTTTCCTGAACCGTCATTGTTCATTCTTTCGAAATTTTACGAGGTACACAATAATTTTTAACTTTTAGAAAGCTAAATATTCACAAGGGTAAATAATTATATTCTTTGATATCTTATTCACTCATCCCCATTTCACACTTAGTGTTGTATGTCTGTCAACTTACAGGGAATAAAGTACAATGTTCACAAAAAAAAACAACTGTTGGTGCATATCCTCTGGGCTTGCAAGAGACAAACGTCTCCATATTAATGTCTATATTCTCCAAACCGATAATTTAATATCCAATGCTCCACCTGGAATTCTTTTGCGACTTTGTTGAACTGATGGTGGCGTGGTCGAACTCTTGAGTTTCATCGCTAGTAATGTCAGAACTGAGGCGATTCCAGCGCTCGAACAGCGCATCAAAAATGAAGAAAACTGGATCTGACTACAAATCCCATAAAAGTCTTTGTTGAGCATCGGAACATTGTACCAGCTAAAGAGGGGAATAAGAATCCGGGCTGTGCATTACCTTGACCTCCCCTGCTAGTCCCCTTCTCATTAATTTTATGTTGTTCATCACACACGCACACAACATATAATATATTATATATATATATATAATTAGAAATATATATCTATATATATATATATTATATGAGAGAGCGAGAGAGAGCGAGAGAGAGAGAGAGAGAGAGGGGGGGAGAGTGGGGAGAGAGGGGGAAGCGAGAGGGGGGGGGGCTTAGAACACGCTGGCACATGGTTAACACGTAGTCGCATGCCGCTGGTAACAGCAGCTTGCCTTGTGATTGGGGAGAGAGAGAGGAGTGAATGAGAATGACAGGGGAGGCAATGTCAATGCACTGGCGTCAGTTTAGACGATTGGAACGTAAATATTTCAATTTCTCACGCTAAATACTTCAGAGTATGCACAGCAAATTACAACGATATGAATGGGTACACCTTGTAGATCAGCTTTCCTTGCCAATACTGACCTTTGTTTGGACATGTCATTCGTCTCCACGAATCCTTGATACGTAGTCGAGAAGACGCTGATAACCTTGCTGGTCTCGACAATATCCAGCAAATCATAGAGAGCGATAAGCGCCCCTGTATGCTCCAACACCATTACGTAATCAATAACAGCATTGTACCATAATCTGAACGTCGACGCAAACTACAGCAATAGTTACTGGCATATGAGTTTTGATCAAAACCTGAAAAACCTGAAAATACAGCGTTTTGGTGTGTATTGAATGTAATAACTAATTAGAATAACAAGATAGTAGTTACAGGACCGTGGTAGGTTAAACCAAACTGTTGGGAAAAAAGGCGCGATATCTATGGTTTGATAGATCCTATCGATGCAGCCGTGCTGCCATTTTGTCAGTGGACTTATGCGATCCGAGATATCTTTGGGTTATATGCATGCCAAGTTACCGCCTGAATAAGATATTAGCAAGTTTTATGCTGTATTATAGGTTTTGTTGACATTGAGACTCAAGGTGATGAGTGAAACTATTAACTTACGTTCATAGAAGAATGGTTTCTTTAGTCAGATTTGATGGAGCATAGGACGAAACTATTTTCGGGTTTCAGGTGATATCAATCAAGACTACCGACCAATGCACTAGAAATGACTTCGTTCTCCATCTTGTTGGCAATATTTTAATATCCTTGATATAGTGATGAGGCCGGTCATCATCCTTCGGGATACCACCATACTGCGCCCGGGAAATTTCAACATGTGTACCTGCCGACTCTCTCTGTTCCCTGTGAATGTTCAATGGTGGTTGAAGATCACGTGAACAAGCCCATTTATTGCTTTGAATGACAGAATACATACTAGCACTATAACGCGAACGAAATGGTCACAAAGAGCCTGTGGCGCGATTTGAAACCAGCAAAACCAGATTAGCCAAACGAGTTTGTGTGCCAGCGATGGTGCAAACTGCGCTTCATTCATAATGAATTCTCACAGTTGAATCTTTTTTTAGTCTTACTGCTTAGGGTGACTCTGGACAAAAAACCACAATCAGGATGCAACGTAAACAAAACTGTTTTTCACAGGAAAGGAAAAATATTATAATTATTAAATTCCCAGATAACTGGACGATCAGTAAGTATACTTGCTGCTCCGAAGGGTACGTAGTGAATTCGACTGTACAATCGGTTGGTGTCATCAATAAACTAGTCAGATGATATTGTCGATTGGTGGTGCGACTGAGAGTCAAATATGTAACATTAAATGATGAACCTTACGTTTTGGGTTTCAATGGTAAAACTTAAGGATTCACATAGTTACTACTCCAAGAACGGGGAAAAAAAAGTATGGATGTGGACGATGGTATCAGGGCTAACCTTGAGGACAGAGAATTGCCTGCGAAGATGCGAATAATATCGTCCGTGATCGTCGACCCCCCCACTAGGAAGGACTGTATGTCACCATAAACAACTCATTTGGTCTTCATTGTATGGGGCCAATACCACAAACCGGATTGGTTCACGGTAAACGATAAGCGGCAGGATTTAATTAGTAAGAAGGCCGCATTGTATCGAGCAAAAAAACAAAAAAACCAAAACGACCGGGAAAAATAATCGGTTTAGTCTTCCCTTAGGTATAATCTTGAGGGTTATATGAAAAACAAAATCATTTGACCTGGGCAGGATGTAGGGAGGTTCGAAAAACAACGCTGACGTTCAACGTCGAACTACTACTGGTCTCTCATGGAACCTTCGACACAATATCCATTATCTTCTAGTTAACTCTAATCGCGAACACGCTTGTTTGGAAATCCAGGTTAAGAATTGGACATTGTTATGCGCAACACCACTCAACGCTCAACTTCTGTTGGGGCCCAGACAAATATACGTTCAGAACACATATACCTACGTATGAGGCTTCATCCGTCAGGGATTCGTCATCCTTGGTTACTAACAAAAGGCCATTTTTCTTTTATGCACGGACACATCACGGCACAGGACTGCATTGATGTTTCGACAGAAGTCATGGAACAACAAACAGTTTTTTCCGTATTGTCATCGGATTATCTGGCAAAACGAAATCGCAAAGAGCCAAGAATTTAGATATCGGCAAAAAATAGGTCAGGGGGGAATTCCAAAGAAAAACGCAATGATAAAACCTTGATTCTCCACTCATGACAAAACGAAACCCAGGAACATAATATCGTTGGTGAAGTATACCTGCCACTATCAATTTTTTACGGTCAATATAACGGGGAAATTAATGAAAACTATTACAAATCTGACCGATATCACCCAAAAATTTGTATTCCAGTGATATTGACCATTTTACCATACCTGTGCTTCGTTAATTTCTTTGGCTGTGATATCATCCCACTATAGTTCTGGACTTCTCACCCACACCATTCTCAGAAATCATCTTTGGTTGCAGTGTGGGATTCTGTCAGGATATGGATAGGAAACCCACACATTAATGTCCTCTAATTCAAACAAACAAACAAAAGGATAAATGGGACAACCTTCACGGGCAGTTGTTCCCCCCAACAAAGATGCTACAGTTTGCAGAAATCAATGGTTAGTACTATTGATTATTTCATTATATGGCAGCTAACAGTTTCGTACTCAGCAAGGGAATAGTACGATTGAAAAAATAGGGTTTTGTTAACCAGATTTGGGGACTTGCTTGTGTAGGTATCTTTAGTATTGCAAAACAGCCATTGGAAAAAAAAACTTTTTCTCCGGATTACCATACTATTTGATAGCCTAAATGATAGACTAGGTGAAATTGCGTGGAATTGGCCTTGTTCCCAGGCAAGGGAAAGATAAAGTTGTGTAGCTATACCTTTACACGATTTTATATTAACTCAATTGGAAGATTTGATTGAGCAATGATTAAACAGATGAAGCAAAACTTACTCTGGGGTGCAATTAAAGCAGGTTTCCCATGATGATTCTGTGAAAAGTTAGAATTCGTACGATAAAGAGTTACTAAGCTACGGCCGTATAACATTTCATTCAGCGGCCGTCACGACGACGTGCGCGAATGGTAATGTTATTAATTGGATATCCGTCTCGATTGATCTGAGATCTAATTGGGGTAACGCGGTATTTCGGGACGGCGTTGTCAGTTGATCAGTGCTCATTGCTAGGTCCAGGGAACGTCACTGATAAGAACAGAAATCCACAAGTTGTGGGAATAAATGTATAAATGTAAATGCATCGTAAAATAAAATACCTTCACGTGACTGGCATTGATGTTTGTAGTGGATCTGGCCTTACTGCCACCAGATGTCCAGGAGAACTCGAGAGTGGTCAATCTGAGGAAATATATAATATTAATCGCAGTAGTACGCCGAACTCACCAAATTCATCATGGCTCACAAAGGTTCGAAATGTGTTAATCCGGAAGACGGCGATGAAAACACAAATAAGCAGCTACCGTCCTTTTTTTTCTGTAGAAATTTTTGCTGGTCACCCTAACCAAATACCTGAATTCATAACTTATGCCTGTCAACAAAGCGCAATTCCGTTGTCTTATATAACGCACACATCCAGCTAACTGCTGCTCAAGGCGCTTACAAAATTGCTCTGCTCACTGGACACAGGTACCGCATCGGCGGAGTAATGTGGTTGCAAGCTATATCAGCGCTGGTTTTTCTCAGGATTTCTCACAGGCTCCCATTTTTACACCGGGCGAAGAGAGCAGTAGTTTGAGATGATACCTTGCTCGAGTGTACTACGTGGACTCGAACCCACATCGTATGGAACGAGACTCTAAAGTTTGATTACGAGGCAACGAACGCTCACACCAGGTTCGTGTTGGTGTTTTCATTGGTGATTCACTGATGAGAAGACCCCAAACCAACAATATACCAAGACGCATGCGTATGGTTCATTGAGTATTTTTTTCGAGTAATATCCCAACCTCTGAACAAAAAAGAGTCTTCAGATCACCTGAAATCTGCGATCATTCTAGCAGGCGACCCTGCGAATAGAGAAACACACAAAAACACGTCCGGATTGTGCTGTCAAGTTAAGTAATGTAACGCGTGCCTCATTTTGGTCATTAACAATGCAAGTAATACCTGTTCCTATTAATCAGTTCTTCCCTGAATGGTTCGGGGTTCCAATAGGCGTGGGCCGAAGGTCTGAATTCGCTGGTTGTATGGACCCCCCAAAGAGGCTCGATAATTGGGGGCCATAGGTGAATGTATGGTAGTTTTAGGAATGTCATCAAGTTTCACAAGCCAAATATGGTACAGGAATGAGTTTTTAAGGTTTTTTAAAATTCGTTATTTCCGAAAATTCATGATATTTCCTCCGAAAACACTTCCAAACCGATCAGTGGGCGATTATGAGGTCTGCCTGAAGTATTTACCAATCACAGAGCCGAGTAACCTCGCAACACAAAAAAGATGAGTGACCTCCAGTCGTGTCGTGGTACATTGATAACGCGAAGGGCCATAAACTTTTCTTCGAGTGTTCGATCCGCCTCTCGGTTGAGGCTCTTTTCTTTTTATTTTCTTCATTTTGTCACTAGGACCAAGTAACCGGGCTGTAGTATTTAACCGCATTATTACGGTAGAGGAGCTGTGGAGGAAGGGTGTCGGTTCACTATTTTCTTCGTGCTGCGACATCTTTATACTAGGTTCTAGAACTTGATGTTTTAGATTCATGTTTTGTTCACAGAGTAGGTAAGGAAACTGATTCTGATGTGTTCGGACATATTTTCTAAGAGATATTTAACACGTTGCAAAAAGTTTCAGAAGTGTTTTGAATAAAACTCACATTACTGGTGTGGAATTTACGCCATTCATCCTTAGGAAGCATGCCCCGCTACCGACATTGGTATTGAATTGAACGTTTTTAAAACACTAACCAAAATCTTTTTTAACCACGGTAACGAAACGCTTTGGATGCCGAAAGGCGCCGCCACGTTGGCTTCAGGTGAAGTGTCAGGGGGAGGGTCGGTAATGGCGGGTTGCGACCCCCACTTTTGGAAATTCCCCCATGTTTTATTATTTTTTCCATACTTATTTTTAAAACCTCTTCACTGCTATAAGCGCCCTCCCCATTGCTCTTGAGCACCGACTTTCAGATACACCGCTGTGGCACAACACTGAATGTGTCAGGTGTGTCCCTCCCTCTCGTTTCCCGTCCATGCTCCACTAAATTTTCATCCACACTGCAACCAGCATTATAATCTCATCAATATCTTATTGTTCTTGTTAGGTCCGAAACTGAACAATTAGCCTTACATGTACCGAGTGCACAACGCCCATGACCAATTGCCGGCCATGGTGCAGGGACGGGTCGAGTATTTTTCGGGAACTAGCTAGGCCTCTCAATCAATGGGCAAAGCCTTCTCTCAGCTGCAAAACGTCGGTAATAACCATCTGATTCGGCAGAATTCAGCAAAAATTTTGAGCCCCTGCAACTTCTGCAGAACGTAATCCATGCCTGGTTCCGACTATGTGCCTTGGTCCTTTCCGCCGCCAGGGCTCCCAACAACGTGGTACAGTTAGTTCTGGGCCCCACAATTCCCCCCTGTCCACCTCTCGGCGCCTTGGGCATGTCCACCCCTGTTTATGAAAACTGAACCTTTTTTCAGCGTTACCCCTGGCTGTTCTAAAATCTTTGGCTGTTATTAATTATTTCACTGAGATACTTACTGACGGTAGGATCGAAGTTGTACGAGGTAAACAGATACCGCGTACAAATTAAAATGTGTCCGGACGCTATTTGTCAGCTGCAAATAATTCACTTAGAGACTACTGGGGCATTTTAACATAATACCCCCCCCCCCCACCCCCCACCCGTGATGATTAGGTACTTTCACGAGACGGGCAACGTATAACCAGCTTCCCGCTCCTATGTTTTTGGCCCACGAACACACGATAAGTTGCAAATTTACATATGGCCGTGGCCAACCCAAATACTAACTGCCATCGACTGTTTTTACCTACCGCCATTAAACTGGCTTCGGCTATTAGTTTCATCCATGATTTATGGATGCCCTTAAGCCTCACACTTGAAAAAAAAAAAAACGGCGGCTGCAACCGATTGATTTTTTTTTTTATCAACTGTTTCAGATAGTCTATTCAAGGAGGGGGGGGGCACCGGCCCTAGGTAGAGTTTGTAGCCCCCCCTGTCACTCTCAATCAGAGTAGTAAGAATAAATTATTCGTTCCGTTTCACCTGCCCATGTTCCCCTCCGCAGAGGGGCGTTCGCTCTTCTCTCAAAAAGGAAGCAGCCGCTGTTAGATAATCTACAATTGAGGCAGCTAACGTAAAACATAGGCCTGCAACCTTTGTGAAGCCATGTCTACTTCAAGTCATACAGGCTGCCAAAACTTTCAGGTCTGCCCCCAAGGACGTGTCATTCATGCTGTTCCATGTTTCAACCCTCTAGATTTTCACGTTCAATACCATTATGGCCAAGTATGTTAATATTCGATCCTGGAACATTGTTGACCGAAGGCATTTTTAATAATAGCTTTAGTTTGTGAAACCGCAGCTCGAATGATGCTGCTATTACGCTCACTGAATAATATGCACCCCCCTTTTGCAAATTTGGGGGAACATTGTCCCCATAAAACACAATAGAAATAATAGTTCCTCTTTGTGTCTCCGGTGTTGTTATGTCACTGGTCAGTTCCCATCTTGTCCTCACAGCCTTCTGCAGTCCTCCAATTTCATGACAAAGTTCGGCTTCATAGAAATCTCTGCTGTAAATTTGTGCAAACTGTTCCACACTTTCAGGTAGAGGTTCAATTCCAGGTTAGGGTTCACAGCGATCTTTTATAAGCAACGCCACAATCAAGTAAAAATATAATCTAGAAGTGGGGTCTTGGGGAAAACAAGGGGGAGTTGTTCCAGTGGTGTCATATTCAAATTAGTGTATGTGACTAGTGAAAAAAATTCATCGGGCGCGCTGACCACTGACGCCGTTGTATACATCAAAATATGCCCCCGCGGGTGGGCGTAGTGCTTGGCAATAATTGGACTACGCGTACATGCCTGTACGTCGTACCGCAGGGTTTCAGCCTTCCAGGTGAGCGTAGCTGAAATAACTGGAAGGGGGTGGGGGGTATAGTGAATTGAATGTGCTTTTTCCGTGGGACAAAAATCTCTTTTGGCTGTGACATTTTACTATTTCTTTTGTGTTTTTTACAAAAAAAATCCTTGCCGTGCCTACCTTCGTTTGGCGCCCTCTATAGATTCTGCGGAGGGGGCGCTGCCATTCCGTGACCCACTCCCTTGTGACGCCAATGCCTAGTGGAGGGGAGATGGCGTACGTAGTCCCTCTGTTAGGAATCCGCGAGTCGGATGTCAAGTTAATGACTTGTTCAGTATGAAAATCCTGGAAATGTTGGTATACACCAATGTTCCTGTCTACCAAAACCCGTACCATCATCCATTGTCCCATCCACTTATATTTCAGTTACCCCTTCCTCTTCGATAGCAATAAATGCCCTAGCTGTAGGTCATTTTGAAATTCTTCTAGCTGCACTGCCAAGATACATAATTTCGCTTATAGTAAAAACTTGTACTCGTATCGCAATTAGTAGGACCATTGATACCCACCTACCACCACCCTTACCCGGGTCCCCTCGTTTTCACTCTAGGCCTACATACCCCTATGTATAGGTAAAACTGCTTTGTATATGATTCGAAGTGATAATTATGGAGTTTTGGTGCTAAGGTTCAATTTCACGTGTCAAACGCAATAAAACGGCACATGTTTAAAGTTATTCGAGTCAAAACACCCTATTTAAAAGAGCCCTATCCCCAAAAAAAACGGGTCCACCCCCTGCGTCATGTACCCGAGCTGTGCTTGTGAACTTTAGAATGTTGTTCCTGACATCATTAGCTTTCCTCCATGCAAAACTTGTGAGCCGACTTTTAGGGGGTCAAACAACCTAAATTTTGAGCTAATTCAAGCCTTCGGCCCGACGCCTAATAGGCTATGCTGGGTAATGAAAAATCGGCAATCCATGTTGGATAATATATGTGTCTTCAGAAGCTTGGTTCACTCCAGGATTGAAAAAAATATGACAACCAAAATAATGACTGGCAATGTACGATACCAAGCCGTATATTGAGTGCAGACAAACAAAATTCTCCTTTACGCCAAACCCATGTTTCGTTGCGAAAGATAGTAAAGATTTGAAATTTGTCAGTGATTTAAAAACTGTTTACCTTTACAGAAGACATAGCCAGATATATAATGTAAGAACAGTATTTCAGTACGTTGTGCAAGGACTTTAGGTCAAGTGAGGTCAGAAGGTCAAATGAATTTCTAAGTGTGTTAACAGATGTAGTTCATCTTCACGAACAAAACTTTCCATTTACGACATTGCTCTGAAAAGTTCCCTTGCCAATATATAGAAGGAATGCCCTATGGTGACCTTCAATGACCTGACCTGACACCAAAAACAATAGGGTTAATTCTCCCATATGTGGATCTCACATGCTTAATTTGAGCATAACTGACACTTGCATCATTAGATATCGGCTGACAGCGATTTTAAACGTTCCCCTATGGTGACCTGAATTGACCTTGAACTGGCACTAAAAAAAAATCATAATATATACCGACACATATACACACATACGCACGTACATTACTGCGTAGATTCCATGTTGCCTTCGGCAAGAATAAAAAATGAGCCTACCAATCGCGAACTGGTCACCTACCTATCTGCGGAGTAAGAGACCTTGCAGACAACAACATGGAGTGACGTCTATACCAGGGCAACTCCCACTACTACTGTCCTGTGTAGCACTCTACCCCCAGCACACTGAAATAGCCAAACAGGGACCCACATTAAATGAAAAAAAAAAAAAAATCAAGCCATCATAACTTTCGTTATTGGATGACTAAGCTCTACGTCCAGGAACAAGCCGGAACCAACAACACTGATCGAGACCGACGGCATATTAAACATAGACGTCTCTACGGTGTTCAGACGAATGTACGGAACAAATCCCACCCGGAGGGCAAGCTCAACCTTATTATTAGTTTCGATCTAAACATTTGAAAGATCGACGAAAGGTTCCTGATCGAATAGTTGTTAGTTTGGAGATAGGCAGGGGGGCCGGTCAGCTTCTCGGTGTGTCCTTGGACAAGGCATGGTATCTCCACACCACCCAGGTGGTAATTGGGGACCTGTGAGGATTCGGAGAAGAATCTAATAGGCAACGGCTCACTACTCGGATTGTCGGAGAGCGTACCGGTTTCAATGATCTGCGTAATATCTGTATCATTGGGGAGCGTTATATGAGCACTCGATATTATAAGGGTATCAGCCTCCAAAACGGAAATATGAAGACATGAATGTTAAGACAGCGTTCTGACTGATGTACAGGAAGCTTTAATCGGTTTCTAAATCGAAACTCAACAGGCAAAGCAATATACTGATATAAGAAGTGCGACTTGTAAGAAATCACACGAATGACAGACCTGATTGTTCAGACTATTATTGAGCTGACAGTTATGGAATGATGACCAGAAAAAACGATGGAATGCATGGAGACCGCACCCTCGAACTGGCGTATACCGACTGTATCTTTGAGAGGGAACGGAGGAAAGAGGATTGAATAAAGTTGCTGCCACGATGGTACTCGTCGTGTGTCGGAATAAGGAATCTATTTGTTGAGCTAAGGACACTGACCCACCAATAGTAGCGGTTTGGCTAAATGGAGTAACCAAAGAAGGCGAAGGCAGATTGCCAGATAGCTACAAAGAGAAATGAACAACGGAACCCCAATTAGCAATGAAAGAGAGAGGTCTCAGGCAATCAAAATAAGCACAGAAGAAACCATATCAATGGTTACTCAGAAGCACAGATGAAGGCTTGATGGGAGATAGAGGCGCTGGTTACAGAAGCAATAACACTACAGGATCAGTGACAGGAAGTGCCGTCTCGGCTCTAATGGTGGCGAGTTCGCTGACAATCGCGTGTACATAGATAATCAATAGAACACATCCAGAAAAAAAAAATGTAATTGTAATACTGGTACGTAACCTGAATTGTTCTCAATATGCGTTTATTCCAACTAACATCTCCATAGAACCAAAAATGCTCTTATTAAACGGGACATTAGAAGTTTCGAGTAATATTTTGTTTCTAAATGAACTGTTTTTTCTTTGACCTATTTAGCATCCGATTGTCTCATCATAATGCTATAACATACATTATTATTCCCCTGATACTGTCACAGCTAGGAACGAGCTAATATTAGCATGTCTAATTGTCACCTGCGTGTTTCACAGTGCTTGGCCCCATTTAGACTTCGTTTCAAAATGCTTACGGTACAACAGACAACCTACGTGCCAAGTATAGACCCACTTGAGGTTCATTCGATGAATTGTTCTTTTATAATTATGATCGTGGTTTCTTCTCTCATGAATCCAGATTAGTCTGCTTTCTAAAAGTAGCCAAAGACCGTATTACCCTTACATACCCCTCATGTAATATAGCAACTCTGTACTATCTGCGCCGTTTCATGATAACTAGGAGAGGCAGGTAGGGAAGTGGTGGATGCGGGAATATCGTCTGATTAATCCTACTTTTGCAAGTACAATGGTCACAGACTGAATATGTAGGTCCTATTAATCATTACACCCAAAAATTCAGTTTGATTCATGATTGTATTGCGTGTTAGTTATCAAAGAGTTTACAAATATACCACTGCCAGAATACGCACCGTTGGTATCTAGAAAAGCACCCAAGAGTAGCTAGCGCGTTTCCTACACTCCACGCACTAGCAAACGCCGTGCCAAAATTGGCATTGGAGAAACAGACTCGCAAGTGGGTGTCGTTTCTGTACGGATACTCCGCAAAGAAAATATCGAAGCTCTCGCACTCTTCGCGTCAGTTGTGTTTCGGGCGTGCGATGTTCAGTAATATTTTGAAGCACTTGGTGTATAAGAGTTCCACAGCCCAAATTCCCCCGTGACGTCCGAGATTCCATCTGCACAGGTACAAAATCATATCAAAGTCATTGAAGTCAGTTCTTGGCATTCCAAGGGCTACTTGCATCTTTTGATAACATCCGAGAGAATTATGGAGGAAAATCGTCACCATTGTACTTTTTTATTTTTTCTACATTCAATATATCCTTGAAAACACTGTTGTCGCAATAGGCAGAGTGAAATATAAATATGTTTCTAGATTAAGATAATATGGAAATCAATGCGCTCGTGTACAAACGTGATATGAATTTTGATTGAAGTTGCCTCACAAGGTTATTCATGGACCTTGAGAATGTTCAGACCGAGCTTTTCGGAACCCAATCATTGGAAGCTAGGAGTGGCAGGAACCTATTCAACTCAGTAGTACCAAAACCTAACAGGTAGAAATGACATAGACTGCGTACGGTACATTACAAGGCGGATCACATAGCAATCAGTTACCAGCGAATCAGGACAAGGAAACAGTGAGGATGAACACAGGACAATTTGTATGAAGTTATGCCCTTCTAAACTACATCTAACTCTGAATTAACACTCAATAAAGCTGCTTACAGCTCCACGTACCCACGAGCACACTCACATAGTGATAAACATTATTTAAAGACATCCGTTTACTGGTGATTGCTGCCTAGATGGATGAGCATCGAATAATTAGCTATATGGCAATTTTAAATGCAAAATGCAGTGAGCCGCAGGGACAAGATTACATGGCACAATCGAATTGAAGTTTGAGCCTGTTTGCACTTTCTGGGCCGCATGAAACTGGATGTCGACTCCCTCTGGGTAAGTTCTGTGGGAAGGTTCGCCTATAAATAAACATATTGTTCAAAAATACAAATGAAGGCATAGCATCAGCTGTGTTGCGTAAATACCGCAGATTTTGAAGAGATCGTCATGGTAACAGTTACACAGATTTAATATAAGGAAAAAGAAGGTTAATAACCTCGTTACCACATAGGTTAGCGTCTAATCTGTAATTTATTAACGAACTCTGACAAAAAAAACACATTCTGCTATACGATGATAAGAGTTAATCAGTAAGCAACTTGTTGGAAGAGAGCATCCACCGGAATGATAACCACCGTAAAAAGGTAAAATGCTCAACAGAAAACAACGAACAGAAAACAAACACAATCAAACATGATTATCATTCATCCTCAATGTATGACGACTACATGTACTGTCTTATGACACCCAATGACCTCTGACTCTTACTTTCATGGCAGCTTGGAATATGATTGAGCTCATTTCATTTGGTATATTTGAATCTCTTTCCGAGTTGTATTGACGTAAATGCCTGTGTATGCCTTGAACAAATCAACGTGTATTCATCATCAATGTCTCTTTCATTGGTGACATGTCGCGAGCTTCGAATTCAACATCTTCGTACTCGACGTGCTGGGGTCACATGCTGTATTCAGGTCTTGTTGAGATATGGAGAAATTGGACGTCAAGTGGTAGGTAATCGTCGGATCCTGAGGACTTCCTGAAGAACAATGTTACGAGAAAGACTTGAAAGTGGATATTCGTTGTTAGGGACGCATCATCCTCGAATAATTATACCATCGGATTCGGATGGCAGGATGAGGTATTATAATCAGACTGAAATTTTGTTTATATTCATTGTCGCTAATTGCCATAGCAACGAATCGCTACGCAACAATTGGAGAGTGAGTTCCGATGAGAGGTAGCCCATGTAAGGGTACACGAGGTGCTGGGTGCTTGGCAATTGGTCATTCGAAAGGTGTCCGTTTGGAGTGAAGAATTGTTATTTTCGAGAATATTTCGGGGAATATGACCGATTATTTCCAATTTGTTAGGGAAGGCAACAAAGTCACAAACAGAGATGCACTCGATCTTGTGAATTTCACGAGTGGTATTGATTTGGGGAGGGTGTGGGACGGCTATTTACTGAAGAAAACCATGCCTCAGATTTCCCGAAAGGTGTAATCGAATAATGACTATCAAACTTGACTGTCATAAAATAGCAGACAGCAGTAACTAAGCGAAATATAACATATTCCCTGTTACAGATGATCAGATATTTTGTTGCCATGGGAACGAGCAACTTTCAACTATTAATTAGGCAGTTCATTTCGGCTCTTACAATGTCTCATATGATTTGAGACAACCAATTGTATTTTGAAAAGGTATTACAATTCACAAAGCAGTTATATATGGACGGCCTATTCTGACTAGGACAAGTAATGGGACGTTGAGAATGAATGCGGGACTATTTTGAAATAGACATTCGTATTTATCCCCTGGTTTGGCCATAGTAGCTAGATTGGGCTGGTTTGTCAAGGAGCCAATGCTCGAGGACATCGAAAATTGATAAAATCATCGAGCACCATATACACGGGGATGAGTTGCAAGTGCCTGTTAACATGATAATAACAGTGCGTTTTTGCTTTTGAAAATTAGAAATAGACACGAAACGAACTTAACCCCATAGACAGATAGTATCTTCCTTATCGTTTGTAATAATGAATGATACAAGTCATGCTTGGACGCCAGGGCGACACGTCTGAGCTGATCTCATTGCATGAATATGGTTCGTAGACTTTCCATTGTTTTTGGTCTCGTCACACTATCAGTAATCGTGACTGCGACTGCTGCAACTGAGATGTCAATGTAGTTGATCGGCAAAAGCCGAGTTGCTAGTTGCTTCATGTGCTCTGATGCGCTAAGGAGCACATTGAAAGCTAATCTACTGCGCTAGGCGCCGTTCCTAAGACCCATTCGGGACACTGACGCAGTAACGGGGAACACTCAGTTTCCCTGCATGATCGCCACAGACAGCAGCTCAACAATCGTCCGCATATTTTACAATTGTTGCCGTCGGGCTGCAAAACATCGCCGATGGTAGGAATAAATCGCAAAACAGTCTGCCCGCGTTGATACCCAGTCACAGCTCGGGCTCAGACCGTGCTGCCCACGTTTGCTGTCGGTCGCCGATCGCGTAGCACGACAAGCCAACAATTTGAAAATAGTGGCATGCTGGTTTGCAGACCATTCACAGTACAGCCAGTACAGCACATTCCGGTGGCCGCAAGTTTGGTAGTGAATGAATTAGATTTTTTCCCTTGTTATTAGTAGACTGGTCAATTATTACGTCTTCTGTAAGGATCGTCCTAATCCACTATTTAAATGGTTTCCCGCCCAAGGAGCGCTGGTTTCTTTGCCACGTCGCGAATTATTCATAACCCAGCATTGCGTGTCCCCTGTTTCGTATTCCTGTGCTCTGCTGCATACTTTGTCCGTTGCCATCCAGCGTTCTCCTAGTTCATTCAAGGGCGAAAGTGGTCTGTCTTTATACTGTATTTAGGGGATGCTGGGCCTGTGCTTTAGGGTACCCCGTTCCTATTTGCGTGCGTTTTCAGTGCTTGGCAAAATTGCGTCCCTTTTGCAGTGCGGGAGCTAGGCCAGAAACGGTGATGTGAAAGTTGGAAGGAATCACCCGAAGAGTGAAAAACCTATGGTAATAAGTCTGCTACGCCACTGTGCGAATAGCTGCAGCACCGTCGTTCAACAACCTGCGAAACAATAATATGATATTTTTTCTTCTTCTTCTTTTTTCTTTCTACTATCAGGTCTTCAATTATTCCCCATACGTACCACGCTGTTAAGTTTGCGGGTTTGTGACCCAAAACAATACGCATCCGCTAATCCTATTCCACTTGATAACCGACTTTAATTATGCTGCCATACTTAACAGGCCAGTATTGGAACATTACAGTGGAGGATCGTGAAGTCCTAGCGTCAATTGCAGCAAATCATGCATGTGTATCAAGGAGGGGGCATTTGAGGTGTAGTAACTGATAAGTGATTGACAAAAGATTAAGTTTAAATTATGATATAGTTCATTAATTAAACCATTCCCAATAATTTAAAAATCACACACAATATGCTAGATCCGTATAACTGTAAGCGGAATGAGGAGGAAGAACTGGCCATAACAAGCCACTCCAGAGAGTGCGTGTTCTAAGAACTTCTAGATCGTTGTACGCTCATCGGATCTGTCTTCTGCCCACATGAAACAATAAGTGCATTTGAAGGGTTGAAGCCGCTCAATCAGCCACGACAGACAATGGTTCACAAACAGCAGCGCAATAATATACCCGTTAACATCCACACAAGTTGGGTAGGTATGGCACAGGGACAAATTTGCTACGGATATAGCTGCGGCACACTCTTGAAAATGTTGTGTAACTAACACACCTATACGAGAAATACATAAATCAGTGTGTATAACTGCCCAAATTGGGTGAAACAATATAGGGTTTGAGTATAGTATTAGGCTAACCTATCAGAACAAACTCAATTTGCGACGTTTGGCATTCAGTAGAAGATACCCAGACAGAACGTTCCGAAAAGACGAATAGACCCTTACCTAGGCTACGTGACTTCGCCGTATATCGCCAGGGCTACCAATTTCACTGACCAAGGAGTGGGAAAACACTCAAAAACTGCTAAAACCGGGACTGAAACTCAACACTAATAGCATGCACCAAAGGACTGCAGTGATTATTAAACGTAAAGTAATTGCACATAGCCACACGGTGCGCAGTTCAAAGTACCCGCGGCAAACCGCTGGCAAAAGGTACAAGGTCACAACGCTGTTGTCGTGCGCGAGTCTATGCGGGCAGGGTATGATTGAGGGACTAGGAAAACGACTGGCCGGATCTGCTTCGGTCGGGGATCATTTGGAAAATTGCCCAAAATTCTCAAAAACGAAACGGGGAATGTTTTAAACAGCGCCGGCAAATTGTAGATTGGAATTTTGTCTTTCCAAATTTCAGTTCTGTTGGGGCAGCAGGCTGTATAGAACTCCTGAGCGATTTCAAAGAATTGCTGTAAGGTTTTTCTTTGTCGAAATGAGGATGGCCGACCGCATGATAATAATTTCACTACTTCGGGGGAAAATTGGCTTTCACCAGTTTCTGGCCTAGCTCCCGCACGGTTTGGGCTTTCAGAGCATTGGCCTTGCTCACCCATTAATCCGATATTGTGGGTATGTGTGCATTTGGGCCAACGTATTAATATGTGATGTTTGAGTATATTTAGCGTTGAATAATTGTAGTTTTTTCTATATTTTGTTTCCGGACACCCAGTTCGTTGCGTTCATCAAAAAAATTGCCGAGTCCTGGTCGAGACCCTTCAGAAACCCCGTGTGAAGTTCTCTTCATTTCAAACCGATGCCGTTGAGCGGCCCTTAAATTGCGTATTAATCTGGTTACAGGAGTAGTTGCAATTCCAAGAGTGTTGCAGTTCAGTTGTTGTAGACTAGAAATTTTTGTGTGTGGCGGTGACCAAGGCATTCGACAGTAAAGGGACCGGTTTTTGCAGTGGTGTGGCGTCACTTTGTGCTGGTCGCATGTGAGTAAAGAGTGAGGAAGTTAAGGAGTCGACTATCGGGAGTACCCTAGCGTGAAGTGTTTGACATGTCAATAGTTGAAACTCACCCGGAACGGAAATAACAAACAGTTCTCAATACCCAGATGTGACGGTTAAATAATTTGACCGTTGCTAACGCTTCAAATTGTCCGTGTTTGTCTCTTTCTTTTGTTACCGCTCGTGTGCCCCGTAGTAGCTTGGTTAATCCTCTGAAATATCATTGTTAAAACTATTAATTCTTTCTCATTTTTCTTAGTGAGTATTGCTCGGTGATTTCTCCATCGGCGTCCGGTCTACTGCATATTTGGACGTATACGTTGTATTCATTGTTTGAAAGTGCGATGAGGTCGATATAAAAAAGTTCGTTTAAATTGGAAACTTGGAGGGGGAGGACCATCGTTTCGGTACTAAGCTTCAAAGTGTTGATATCCCTAAGAGTTGTGGTGTGTGTATAAGCATGCGGAGGATGTTTCAGGTTAGCGAAGATTAGGATTGGTAATGGGAAAGTGAGAGAAATTGGAGGAAGAATGAAGCGTCGGGGTATAGTAATGCAACGTAGGTGGTGCAGGTCACAGCAGTGCTACAGGAATGTTTTATGGTGATGGAAGAGGAGGCCGTGCAGGGGGGGGTGGGGGGGGGGGGGGAGGTCAAGCAGGATGGTGTGAGAGCAGGTGAGAGAGCAGGGATGAGAGAAGGGATCAGGCACATGTAGGTGGTAGTAAAAGGAAACCTTGGCCAGGAAGAATGAGGTAAAAGAGGTGGTTGCTTCTTGGAAACTCGATGTTCGCTATGGTGATGCGTGAGTTTAGTCCGCACAGATAGCCCGAACAGTATGCGTATCTGCTTTTGGTGCAGGAAGAATGGACGCGTATAAATGGACATGTCGCGCTGTATTCAGCGCGTCATCCTTAACTTGCTATAAGGAATTTTCGAAATGCGTCATCGAGTGTTAAAACGATCACCAACCTGCGTTTTAGTAGTCAGCATCTTCCCAGCTTCGAACCTTAGTGTGGTCTCCTTCATGGCGGATCGGAATCCTTTGGACGTGAGGAAAAAAGGCGGGAAACAGTCAATCGCCTTATGTGATACCTTCTGTATTGCATGTACTATAGAATAAAAAAAATGGACAACGAAACTAGTCAGTGTATGACATCTATGTGATCCATATCATTTTGCATCCCAGATTACATCTGGCAATCAAAACTTACGTAATATTACCCTATCATGTTCATAGATGCCTGCTTATAGGTGACCATAATTCGCACGCACAAACCACACATACACATACACGCAAATACCACAAGACGGCTGCAGAGGTCAATTAGGCGTTCAACAAGGAACAACAGGCCCGATGTCTGTTCGTTTCGTTTTTTAAAAACAGAAAAAAAATTGCCTATTGGCATCCCGAAGGTAACGCGTTGTCATTGTACGTTATATATATCGTGATGAAAAAGCATATTACGTGAGCAAGTAAGCAAGATCTGCACGAATCGAGAGGACCCACTTACCAGCTATGATCGGGCCGTTGTGGTATATGTAATATGTACAACTGCCGCCGTGCCCCACCCATTCCAGCAAGACATGCCCAAAACACGTATAGTACACTCGAACCCGGAGGACAGCTTGAACAGGCCATAAGGCTACTAGTGATGTATATAAACTTTTCAAATGAATGGTGGACCGTATTAATGACACTTTTATAAGTAAAAAAAATATAGTAGGGGCAATCATAACGACTACCATAATAGCTGCACCATTGTAGTACACAACACTTCGCAGAACCTGTGTAGTAAAGAGAACAAACAGTGCGTTTATGAATATGCAAGGAAGGATACACACTCACATAGTTGTATACCCTACTACCCTGTATTAGCAACGATAGGACTCGATACTGACACGTGGACGGATTTGGAAATCGAGAAGTAAAACAACTGGAAACTGGTCAGCTATTAAACAGCATAACATTTAATTCTGTTGTTGGCCCTTTGTTTCAAAAGCTGTTCATATGAATTATAATCTAATAACACCCCTCTTCAGACATAATTGCGTTAGATATTGTATATTTCCTAGATAGAAATGATTGGACGAGTCGGGGAAGCCTGGCACCTCCGTCGGGGAATTTTTCACATTCCGTCGAAGGGGGGCCTGAGTGGGTACGCTAAAATAACACCCCCGACGAGGGGCCTATTGCCCCGCCAATACCAAATTTTCCCAACCTCCTTCTACAAAAAATGCATGATAAAGCTAAACATTTTCGCAGCGCTTGGCGGCCGTCTATTATATGTTGTCCTTTTTGCAGTGGTTCCTCGCTTTTAAGTTAAAGGATCAGGCGGATCAATATTACACAATACAATAGTGGCATAGGCAACAAAGTCGTATGAATATTGTCGATATGTCACTGCAGAAGAATAATGGTAACAATTATGTGGGGTGAGGAGAATGGTCGTCCCGCCGTCTACCACTGTTTTGGGGGGGCCCTTTTTTGTGTGAACTGGTTCTACTCACGACGCAAATACTTCAGTTCAGGCACGTTCTCTGGTATTTTACGGAGAGCGCCTGAATCGAGTGGAAATTGCCCACTGGGGAGAGAGACTGAGTTTAGTGTAAACAATGCTTTCCACAATGTGCGTTTTATTTTGATCTCATCGGTCCAGAAAGGGCCCAGATGAGATATGTAGTCAGTGTGCCATTCACCTATATTTACTGTTTGCTGGTGCCATTAGCAACGGTTGCTATAATAATCATAGTGGTGTGTTAGGAAACTATCCACTGAGGGTACCCATTGGGGGGGTACTCAGGGGCTGTCGGGTGGTCCAGCAAAGGGGTGCACTCGCGAAAGTGGTTCCGTTTGTGATTGGCGTGTGGTGTGTGTGTTTGCGTGTCCGTCAATGTTTTATGGTTTTTCGCAAATATCTTCAATTTGGAATGGCTGACACAAAGTCGAATTTGCAACCACCACACTTGGATTAGTCAAAAAAACACATCCTTGTTCTCAAAATTAGGTGGAGGAGGAAAACTATCAAACATTTTGAATTTAGAGGGCAAATACACGAATTTTGGGGCAATCTCATTTTTACGTAATTTTAACGATTTTTCCAGATATTCACTGATTATCGAGGGTGAATGATGTCAATCTTTGTAGCAAATGTAAAAAGGCACAAATTACAACGTTTCCCATGTAATCAGCCAGAAATTTACCAAAATGTGGAGTTAGGGGGGGGGGTTGTGGAAGGCTTTCTGGCCAAATTTGGGAATTTTCGAGAATTCTGTTATTGTTGCAGTAGATTCAGAGATTAGGAGGATGAATGATTCCAAATTGAGAACAACCGGGTATCAAAAACAAAGGGTTTTCCCAGAATTTATGCTGAAATTCTGAGATTTATATGAATATGAATATTTTGTTTTTGGGGGCGGGGGGGTGGGGGAAAACACCGGTCTCCAGACCTATTTGGAAGATTTTGTCTAGTTGTAACTCGCGAAAATACAGAAGGTAGAAGAAAACAACTGATTAGTTCCACATTTGCGAATGAGATCCTGCAACTTAACTCCGGGGATTGCCCCCTTTTTAATTTTTTCTCCGAGAAAAAAGCGAGTTGAGGAGGTGGGGAACTAGGACCCCCGTCGGGGAAATCGGACCACCGTCAGGAAATTCTGGCGCCACCACTGGAATCAGCTCTCGTCCCAAGGCCCTTTCACACCATTGAGTTCGTCAATTCTGTCAGTATTCACAGAGGTAACCCATGTGAGTTGGAATATCGAGCGCTGAGGCAGAGGTCATATGGTCATGTAAACGATTGCTTCCGGCATGATGTTCATTCTATTGCAGCACAGGGGGAGTGAATTAAACATTCAGCATACACTACTGTGTGAGGCGTCAGAAGAGAAAACAAGTCCAGCAGTGTCATTAGGTATGAGGAACGAGGTTCCTCGATGGGTTCCACTTGACAGGGCAGTCTGAAAATTCCGTGGAGGTAGTTAAAGGTGCACAATAAATTTGGAAGAGGGGGGATAGTGCCGAGTGTGGACAGAACAGTGGAGAAGGTTCGATAAATGATGGATTGCAAGGCGACGAGGCTCACTGATAATCCGAAAAATGGCACTGGGAGTTCATGACAAACGCGTATGAGCGTTTTTAAAGCCATGTAAACAATAGTGCGTTTATTGAAATAAGAACTTACAAGATAATGTAATAAGAACTCCGTTTGAATTCCTCTGCGGATATTGCCTCTATCTTCCGACTATCGATGTGCAAAAAAATGGCCCATTTCCCGGGTAGATTACATATGCAGATTTCGTATCGCCCCTTTCTGTGCAGTTTGGACATTAGGTCGCATGATTGTTGTCCATCGGTTTGCCCATTACGAAATCGCCTATGAAAAAGATGACATAGAGGCCAAGGCCTCGTTTTCAGCAACTCCTGCAATTGTGAAAAGAAACTGTGTGCGCTTTCTAGTGGTAATTCAGTGACTATGGTCTATCAGCGAAGTCGAATGTCAACAATTCAATTCGACATTCTGGCATATCATGATTCACAAACGTTGGAGTCTATCTCAGATGGACTGTTGACCTGACCCAACAAAACAATGTGTTCATGTAATCATTATGGGGAACATATACCAACTATGAGCTTGCTCCACCAGGGGAGTAAGAGTTATTGTGTTCACAGCACCACACGCAACAACACACACACACACACACACCACACATACACACTAATAACTGTAATGACTGCATGGATTTCTCGGGACTCGTCAAGTACAAATAACGCAAGATAAAACGAAAAATTACCTTATACAAATCGTATGCCTTGCCGTGCCTATACGAAATCACCTTGACAGAGAAGGAGCATTTATAATGTTATCGTTCTCTGCGATTTCTGCAACTGTGAAAGCTCTTTCTTGCCTTCCAGTGGTATACATGGGTGACTGAGCCTTTTCCACTTCATCTATACGCTGCTAGTCCTGGACAGCTCAGGCTGCAATCTGTTCACGACTTCTGTGCGCCAGATAGGAACACACTCTGTCGACAGACGACGATGGGTGACTCGAATTTCATTTTACTTCTATACCTGAAATTAGAACAAGTTGCACTTGAAGCAGGATAAAACCAGGGAAATGCCGAACGAAAGGATTGTGATTCTGAATCTTTCTGACAAACCTATAGCCGACACGGGGCAAATGGAGTTATAGCAGATCTGATTATGGGCAAATAACTTCTGACAAGTTCCCATGTTCCCAAACCAACAACAGGGTGCCTATAGTCTTGATAAGAGAGTTATACACTAAATTTCAAGTTTCCAGACTTTGACAACTGTTGACCTCTGACCTGAACCCAGGACATAAGATTCATGTTCTTCATCATGGGACACACAGATACCAAGTATGGGCTTCAATCCATCCAGGTGGAGTCGATCATCCATGTTACAAGCCAAAATTTAACCAAAATATCGATTTTTCACAAGTTATTTTTTTGGAGACCGATTCATAGACACCCCAAGTATGAGCCTCCTCCATCCAGGTGGGTTTTTACCTTCCCGAATTTTCCATTTTGAACCAAAATACCCCCAATCTGAACCAAAAACATTTGTGCCTGTACACCCCCCCATAAGACATACCAAGTTATACTCAAATTTTCAACTTGATCAGATGAACCTTTGGACATATCGTGTTTACAGACATTTTCTTACTTCGACATTTTTTTTTTCTGGTGACCTCTGAAGCGATCCAAAACCAATACTGGTTCATGTACTCACATGGGGAACACACATACCAACAATTGATTCATCCATCCAGGTGGGGTCCAAGTTATCGTGTTTGAAGGCCCAAAATTGGCCGAGACTTCGAATTTCACAAATTTGATATTTTCGAAATTCACTCCGACTCTACAAAAAAAACTAAAGGGTTCCTGTACCCCATAAGAACACACACCAACCATTCTGACCTATTATATTTACAAGGTTTCAGAATTTTGACCTCTGGTGCCCTTCAGATGACCTCTGAAAACGACGTCCAAAACAATAGGGTAATGTACTCAGCTTGGGGAAAACACGTACCAAGTTATATCCTTCATCCCAACCAGGTGGGGTCCAGTTATCGTGTTTACCAAAAATTTCCAAAATAACGACTTTTCAGAAATGTTCTATTTTTCGAACCAGAACTCGCCCCTGACCTTTACTAAAAACATTTGGGTTCCTGTACGCCCATGAAAATTATCCACCAATTTCAATTGATCGGACCAACCATTCTGGACGGATCGTGTTTACAAGGTTGCAATACTTTGACCTCTGATGATTCAAGATGACCTCTGACCTGACTCCCACACGACAGGGTTCATGAACTCATCATGGGAAATACACACACCAAGTGTAGCCTGATCTACTCACCCTGATAATTATGGGGATTACACGTCACAACCACACACCCACACACACACACACACACGCCCACACACACACACCACACCACACACGCAGACTGCTAGATTCCTCTGATGATTATTATTATAATGTATTATCATTATTATTATTATATTATTCAGAGACATATAAGTTGTACAGACTGTTTTCACCGATGGCTCCTCAGCACCTAGCGGATTATACACATATGGCGGAAATAAAAGAAAATCACAAACTTCACCTCGCTCACTCGAAAACCATGGAACCATTAGACTTACTACAGTTGTATGGACCACCATGGAACGCTTTCATCAATACTAGCAACAGAAAGGTAACCAACCTCTAATAACGGGAAGCCCCAGACGATGACTTTTTTTTGTAAACTGTAAACAGGAGGAGAACCGTCCAATACCTGGAACTGCCCAACTAGCACCGTGATCCACTAAAGCCAAGTGGTACCACAAAAACGAGAAAACACCATCAGTCAAAGTCAGCTACATTCGAACACGACCGCAGTCCACAAGGCAACCCTCAACAATAGAGAATTGCGTCACAGTACCGAACTGAGCAACTACATATGGGACCTGAAAGACACTCAAATCGACCACACATCACTCGGGGGTCCACGAACCGCTCACGACCGCAACCAATGTTGCAACCTTTGCTCTGGAAGAAATATCAACCAAAAATATATATACATTTATAAGAGCGCCTTTCGAAAAATACAAAGCAAACATACACGAGTGAACATACGGAAATTAAACAAAATACTTTCGGTTGAGGTGTCCTTTTGAAAGAAGCACGAGGGAGCGTTTACAATTTCAGCTGGAAGGGCCATGCCACAGCTTAGGGGCTGTGACGGGAACACCCATCACCAGTACAAGTCAGTACCTCCAGCATGTCCGAGTGAAACTCCAGAAGTTATACCGAGGCGGATGCCTTATGACCAGCATGTCGACTAGATATTGTGGTGCCTCTTCATGAAGAGAACGTTGAAGGTTAAGTAATCATCTTGTGTGAATGGCGTTGTGGACTTTTAAGCCAGTGTACGTCATGGGATGAGAGGGGTACCCCTGCTGTCAACGTCGAGATATTTGCAGATCTGACTCAAATCACGAATTTGATCCTTGACTGATTAGATAAAATGATTACATATCCTTCATTTGCATGAATTGACACCAAGGTTCCGAACGGGATGACGAGGATGTGATATTAATCCCATTACCCAGCTCAAAACATCTTCGGAGAATCAGTAGATGAGTGGATGGCGCGAACCAAACCTCCTGAGTGGTCGGCACAGGTGGTAGAGCGGCGGCCTTACACCCAGTCGGTCATAACAAAAAGACGTTAAATTCTTCGCTGGTTTGCCTTCTCGCTGGGCGCTCAGCACAAGGGAATTGGAGCAGGGACAAACGAGGGGGTAGGCAATTAGCAGTAGCCGTCTGCGTGTGATTACCCCCATACCCCACACTTAGGTACCGCCAAAGAGGCATTTCCCTTATGCTTTGTACCTGGTGAGGGATTTGCAGCTGACAACATTGCAGTATCCAGGTATGCATCCTTGCTGGGCTTGAATAGGAAACGATCCTCAGCTCGGCAAGCATGCCATAAAGAAAAGTTTTCTCTTGAATTTTAGTATCAGCTTATGTTGCCATCCATGCCATCAATAATCTTGATACACAGTCTACTACGGAACGAGTGCGGCACTCAATCTCTCCAGGGATTCTGTATCCGTGATAAGATAACGTGTTATCATCTGCATAAATGTGATATTCAAAACCATACTTAGTGATGGTGTCACCGATGGGCGTGTATAATTGAAAAGCGCGATGGACCAATAACAGAGCCCTGAGGTGCACCTTCCTCAAGATTCACAGCCGCTGACCTAACATCGTTACAGTTACAAGATATTCCTACTGTTGAATAGGTTGACAACCGGTCCAGTGCACGACAGTGATGCTATATATATTCTGAAGCAAAATGTCATAATCCAGATTCCAGAGTGTCAAAAGCGCATAAGTCTAAAAGGAACGAGGACTACGGCTTTCTTTGTACGATGGCAGTGATGATCTTGTTCTGAACGCACAATAAGCGGTCCTCAGTACCGTGTGTTTGGCCCGATATGCTGATCATGGGGTACAACGTGATAGCAGCCAACGCAAACACCTTGAACTCCCGATCCAAACTCATATCCACACTGCAGCACAGGAGAACCCCCGCCTCTCCGAATACGAATGAAGTCTCTCGTGTGCCCTAGCACCCCGCTCTACGCGCCCGCGTCAATGGTTTCAAGTGACGTATATCGACTTATTGACTTTTGTGAGTTTTCGTTTTTCGCTCATGTGTATATTCCGCCAGTGCCTGACGAGGCCTTCGGACAACACAGTGTTTAACGTATGATCCTTTCCCTGGATATATCTATCATAGTTCCACTCGTTAAGCACTCAGTTTTTTCCCCATATGTTCACTTACTCACTTACACTAATACGATTAGATTACTTTTTTAATGCTATTTGTTAGTTGTGATTATGATCTACATTGGAGCAACATGCCTCTAAAATCTTCAGTAATAATGTTGCAAGGCGGACATGGTCGGCGCATTGATGACATTTTAGTATGCTTTGTTCAATAAAAATCACCCTACTCTCAGGACAACCAATATTTCACAACCGTGCTCGACAACACTGTTCCGAGACTGGCATTCTTCTAGCATGCAAGCACACTTCGCTTCATTGCAAAGACGATTATCTTTCTAGGAGTGCAATCTGAATAAAGGCACATTATTTATCATCAATAGGGGGGTGTTGAATCATATGTGCGGGTTCCTTCATGATATATACATGTGACAATTTAGGACAAATTGAATGCTACCAACTATCATTAGGGATAACTCATTTATTAATCAAAAACAACACCACATAGGTTCCGTCCCCCCTTCAACAAATGGTCGTTCACAGCTGTACTTCTCTTACAATATAATAATATTGTCGTTACTTGTTAGTAAACACAGACAACAGACAAAGCAAACTTTACAAAGCTTTGACATCCATTTGTTGTCATTCAATAGCAAGTGAATATCAACAGCAAATGATAAGGATCCATGATTAGCGTATGTATTTATTAGAAGTTTTCAATGTGAAACCAACCATCAAATGGTGATGTTTTCAGCAGCATCCTGGCAAATACTCGAGACGCCTAATTTGAATACTAACTAATAATTATTCACTGTAATGTTAAGTGAGTTCACCTGTGACCACCGTCACGCTGAAAGGTGCAACTTCCTTAATTTCCAGCAGGGTCTTTGTACACATATGTAAATTGGAGTTCTCCGGGAGGAAACTGTGTGCCGCTCATTGCGTTACAGATAGATACAACTGTGAAGGACCCTGAATCGTCGCTCACTATAGGGTCAGACCATGTCACTGTACCACTGTCGTCACTGAGAATGATAGTACGAACGGGAGATAGGACAGGTCACTAACAGGAGGCATAATAGCCTCTGACAATGAGAATGATGTTACAAAATAGAAACACTGACATAACGTAAAATGTTTAGGATGTAACGATAAGTTACGGGATTTTTAGTAATATGTAGGCCACTGACGGTTCGCGTCTTGCAGCACACAATACGCGTTCGTGAGCATAATGCATGTTGGATCTGTCAACCTGCAGAACCTTGTAAATCCATGATTACCAGTCTGCTCAGAGTGCGTTCTGCTCAGAGTGGTTATCACTATTGCAGTGATAAAACCACAAGTTGGCTTTGCATAGTACCAGACAGTGACAGGAGGAGTAGGACAGGTCAATCAAAGATTGAGGCGCAGTTCTGTTCAAGTCACCATTGCGGCCGACGGCTCAAAACGCACTTTGCACATGTCTTTCATATTTCAACTTTATTTTGCAGTTTCACGCAGACGTGTGCGTTGAGTAGGTGGTTGTGTGTGTGAATTGAAGGTATGGACATGATACTCTCGTGAACACGGTTATGTAGGTATTTGGGTGTTAGCTATACATGATGATGGAACCCTTGCTTGGGAGGTGCACCAATAGGAAAACGGTCTTTGAGGTTCACGTTTATATCAAATTCTGAAACCTTGTGTAAAGCGATAAGTCCAGAACGCTTGGCGGATCAAGCGTAAATCGGGTAGGCTGCGCCTTGTTTCTCGTGGGTTGAAAAAAAAAATCGAACGTTGAGAGAACAATATTTTGACCAATTTGGTTATAAAACACAAACCCCAAACTGGATGGATGACACTCTTATATTGACGATATGTAAGTTCCTTACATGGGCAGGCGATCCTGGAGACGGGGACATACCCCCCTACATTATTTTCTTTTTCGAAATGATATAAATGCCCAACAACCAGTGTTTCGAACAGAGACATGAAAATTGCAGCACAAAGGTAATCTAATGCTCCAACAGATTGTTTCACTAAGTAAATTGCAACTCCGAGCATCAGCACAAATTTAATGCGCAGAAACACCTCATTGCACATGGCAACACATGGGCATGCGCAGCCATCGGTTGCCCTGACTAGAGGGGCAGTACCTCCCTGAACCATACCATCTGTCAGTGGCTCGGAATTCTCAGCTCTGTAGTATGGCGTTATGGCATTTTTCGGCCCAATCAAGTTCCCCTACCAACGTTTGCTAGCGATAGTTTGAAGAAGATTTAGAATATTTCAAGGAAAACAGCACCTGGTTATGACGAAATATGTTTGATCTGGGTCAACCACATATCGAACGCACGACCTTGCTTGGAAATCAAAGCAAGGTCGATTTCCAGAGGCTCTACCCTGGGACAACGAAACAGGGACCTTCGTGTCCCTGAACCCATTGCGGAAAAGCAGTTATCTACTTAACTATCCTACCAGTGTACAGGTCGATTATTATTTAGGCCTGTGCTATGCTGCGATGGAGTTCCAGAAACTTCTGCCGAACGAAATAGCAAACAATTGTTTGATCTGGGTCCTCAATGCACAAGTGGTTTAGTTGCCAGAGCGTTGCCTCTGGACCTCAACATGCCGTGCGCGGTCACCTGACAGAAATCGAGAATATCACTCACTCTTCTCTCTCTCCCTCTTCCTCATTTGACTCCGACTATCATACCGGTATTATTGATGCCATGTCCGTACTCAAGTTACTCTTTTTAGGGGTTTCATTAATAATTCATAATTTTTTGGGGGGGAAAAATAGGCAGCTTGTAATGCAAAACAAGCTCGAACTGAGTCCTCTGGATTGCACAAACTGGCTCGACTTCCATGGGCTTCACCTTTAGACTCAGAAGCTTAGGAAGTTACATTCCTTACGCCGCCCCTTGTACCCCGGTAGGAAATGCAAGCACCCGGCAATGCTCACTGATCAACTCTCCCCCTTTCCACTCACTAGCCTCCTGAATTTGTTTCGTGGAAGCTGGTGTATGCATCACGTCATTCCCGGTCCAAGTTTTCAGTACCCTGTATTTTTGTTCACAATGTAGGAAATCGTTTGAGTAAAAAAACGAACAACTGCGTACTGCAAACATGGTTTATTCAGGTCATCTAGATTGCATAACCCGGTTCAATTGGCTAGTGCCACTAGGGCAAAGGATTCCCCTTCCTCAATCAGTATTACGAATCACCACCCCTGGTTTCTTATAATGGTCACGTGAAACCCTGTTGTTGTGGGGGCAATTTTACGATTATTTATCCAATCTTAGTAAGGTCAACATATGTAGGTCTATAAGGATGAAAAAAAAGATCAAGAATGCGAAGTGGTTCTGGCCTAATTACTCATCGGCGTATTTTCCATAATGAGGACCTTACCAAACTAAGCGATAGTGCTTGGCTTCAATGGAGTTCCCGAACTTCCTGCCTACATAGCAAAATATGTTTGTTGTGGTCCTCAATGCCAACGTGGTTTTTATTTCCAGAGGCGTTGCCCTCGTTGACCTCAACATGCCTTGCGCGGTCACCTGACAAAAATCGCGATTATCACTCTAACTCTCTCTCTCAAATTAATTTCCCCTTCCCCAATCTTATTAACGAATCACACCCCGGTTTCTTATAATGAGTAACGTGAACCCTGTTTGTTGGGGCAATTTTACGTATTATTATGATTTATTTAATTTGTAACATATTAGGTCCATAAAGATGTAAAAAAGTCACGAAGCGAGTGTTCTGGCCTTTACTCATGTCAATGTTTTTCCATAATGAGGACCTTCCAAACTAAGCGAATAAGTTTATTTCTCGAGAATTTTCAACGAAAGTCCTTGCAACTCATGATTCGAAATAAAATATTACGGAATCGTTTTGGCATTCAATTTCCGTGAATTCCAAATTGTACTGGATGGACAATTGGGGTGCTACGGTTGGGGGGGGGGGTGTGGTGGCGGCGCGCGCTCCTCCACGAAAGTCCCCCCCCCCCCCACTGGAATGAGTAGTTGTGTTCTTGTTTTCATGTGCGAAGAAATCACACCCTCTTACCATACGAGTCATGTTGCGCAGGTGAACTCGAAGAGGGTAAATTTTGACAATTATTCTTAGTATTATGAACAAGTTTCGACAGAATCATACTGCGCAAAAGATGGAACTGCCTAAATTCTCAGTCCCCAACCCCCCTATATCCAGGACGGCGCAGATTCAACTTTAAGGCAGAGTTGTATATGTTCGGAGAATCGGTGCACTGAGTGAAGTTGGCGTTGCCTGAGTCGGTGGGGGGAGTTAGGGGGGGGGGGGAGTGATTCCAATGACTGTGGTTTACCGTTACCGCCACTTCCCATGTTTATTTGGAACATCAAGAATCTTTCCGGGGAAATGAAAAAGACTAAACAAGCGAGCAAAAAATCGAACTAACGAATGGGCGGGAAGGAAAAAAAATCAGACTAGTGAATAGGGAAAACAAGACCTTGAATCGCCGAATTTTGTAACTGAATAGCTGGATTCTAGCAGCTTGAAAATTTTGTGCTCCCCGCGCAGTCGCTCGCTCCTCGTGTCACATCAAACTGGTGCAAATTCGGGAGTAGAAGTAGAATTTACAAAATGAACTTGGCTCCAGCCTCCAACAATTTAGTGCCGGTCGCCCCGTGAAGTATGGTCTTCCTTCTGCCGCAGAAGTCCCTGGTTTTGGCCGTTGTGCTAGTGCACCAGATTGCCTTAACGAATACCTTGAAAATGACCAATATTTCCCAGCGTTGATTTAGACTTTGCAGGTGGAACGGAAAAAACAAGTCCCCAAGTAGATGCTATTCGTGGTGTATATTGCAGAAAAAGAAAATTGCATCATAGGCGCCTAGAAATGCAAGAAAATTACGGGACTATTGAATAATATGAATCAAATCAGGGATTAAGCAAATTGGATAGATTACCTCGAATATTTGTGAGTGCATATATTTCCCCCTAAGATGTGTGGTAAAGCTGACACGCTCCGCGCGCGATAGTAATAGTGTCTGGTTATGTAGGCCTATTCTGAACATGAATTCAAGGGAATTTACTCAGGCAACTTTTGAATTCTAAGGCAATTTCAATTTTATGGCATGCCACCATTTTTAAGACGAAGAACGTGGCTATGCCAAAGGCTCAAAACACGGTTGGAAAAGTGCCATTTCCTGCCATCTGGGAGCTAATTTGGCTGAACTTCTCGGTATTGGCCAACCGGTAGTAGCGCTCCGTTCTATTTTGTAACATAAGCGCCCCCTAGTAAATAATTTTGCCTCCACAGCGCCCACCCCAGCGAAAAAAGACATGGCTTACGCACTGGGGGTAGATAAACAATTGGTGTTACTCAAAGATAGATCTGGCTAATTCACTCCTCTTAAAAAATACATTACAACATCCGTAGCATAGAACTGATATTTTTATCTCACAGAACAGAAAATCAGGGAGGTACTTAATTATAACTTCGTTGCATAACTTCGTTGCCTGTATGTGCGTGCGTGAGCGAGCATGTGAGCGAGCGGCGGTGTGCGGCGGCGTGTTCGCTTTGCCTGTGTTGTTTGAAGATAGATCGGTTTTTTTTTGTCCCCTGGAGGTCATTCATTTTCATTCGCACAATTCTGCCGAATTTCGGGAGTGTCAGATTCTCACAAATTTGTAGATGTGGTCTCACACATTTTTGCAGCCAAAATTTGAAATGACACCCGGGGAGGGGCCTCTCAATCGTCTACGTCCCATCATATTACCTTTTTTTTTTTTTTTTTATAATGAATTCCTTTCTTTGTTCCTTTGAGTTGAGGTATCCAACTTCTCTCCTGAGGTTGAGGAAGTTGGAAGTGGTCACTGTCGGCCAGAGAAATGCGTCTCTTTGAATTTGCACATTGCCAAATTCTAATTTAGTCACCCATTTTCAAAAACACTTGAATTTGAAGGTTGAACTTGGTCAAGTGCTGGTAATAAATAGAAGTTTGACGCTTTGACGGAGTTTAGTTGTTATTAGACATGCTGCTGGTTAATAGTGAAGCACATTTTAGGATGACAGAAATAACCAGAAATAGGCGAGGGGAGATAGCTTTCGAGAATCCCACTTGTTATGATTGTTTATTATTCTTCGATGAACAAAAATGCGCTAAGCAGCTGAACACGCTTGTGACAAACTTGTTCCGAGTTCGGTCAGTTGTTGCAGGCCCCTTTACCAACCCTCCTGATTCATCGTGTTCACAAGGTTTCTTACTTTGTCATCTGGTTGAACCCCCAGGTTGGAGTAGAGCTATGCATCTATCAAGATGAGTCGGTTTTCGTGTTACAAGCCAGGTTGTCACATACTACATACATACATACATACACCCCCCCCCCACACACACAGAATACACACACACACACACAAACAACACACGTCATGACTGCATAGTTCCTTTTGACTAGTAAAAGAAAGAAAAAAAATAGGTGACGCAAGCGGGGTTTTCGGTGTCAGATGGCAAGGCGCCTATTAAGTGGCTTTTCTATCTATAAATTGGAGCAGATAAAAAATCAGATAAAATCGATTTTCTATCCATAATTCAAAGGGGAATTTGTCGTTTAATATTGAATAGCGAGATCGCGACAGCGAAAATTGCTTGACTTTGCCGAAGAAAACTTTCCCAAAACATTTTTATTTCGTCGCGGTATATTCTCACAATATATATCAATGTTGTGAGAATGGTCGAGTCATCACGAGACATTCGCCGTGAACTTTATGTGAACATCCTCGTCCTTCGGGAGTGCGAGAATATACTTCCGCTTTAATAAATGTTTGAATTAATGGAGATTCGCAGTTGAGCTGTTGGAAAGTGCACTATGTAGACAGTCTTGCACTAACCCGTTTCAACTAATGATAAAGTGACAGGATCGCGTTACGTACGTAGTCCCAAACAGGTTTTGTGCGTGTGTCTAGGCTACAAAGAAACTACTTATTGTCCTACAGCCTAAATTCGTGTATTTGATTGAAAGGTAGAGCGGGTTTTGAACCAGAAAAGCCAAACAGTTTCTATGGTTCCTTGCGGATCCTGGACACTGATCAGCTAAGCATTGTCAAGATTTAAAATAGGAATCATTGTAGTACTCAAAATAGGGAACCCACATGCCCATTATGAGCTACAGTGGTCTTGTTTACAAGCTAAACTCACCCAGTCACACCAAAACACCAGTGTTCTTGTTTTTCCATGAGAAAGCTGCCATACCACCTAAATTCCAAACTGATCGGGTTAGGCATTCTGGAATTGGTCACGTGTTAACAAGATTCTCACACTTAGACCTCTCTTGGACCTCAGATGAACTGAAGTCTGACCCAAAACCAATAGGGAATATGCGCTATTTATGGGGGACCCTTATACCAAGTATTAACTAAATCCATCCATAGGGGTTTTGATCAGCAAGAATTGGCCAACATATCAATTTTCGCCATTTCCAATTTTGGCCCAAAACTGACTCCGTGTCAAGAACAATAATAAGGTGGTTGTACTTCCATAAGGAAGCTGCATACTATATGTCAACCTGATCGCGACACCAGGATCAGGACTGATCGTGTTGACCAAGTTTTCAGACGTTGACCTCTTTCCCCGCAGAGCACCTTTGACCTGACTCCGAAACAATAGGGATTCCACTGTATCATTTTGGGGAACCCATATGCCATGTATGACTTGATCCATCTGAGTTGGTGGCGAGTTATCGTGTTAACGAGCTAAAAATTCGCCAAATTATCGATTTTTTTTCCAATTTCCCATTTTCCCCAAATCTGTGCCACGATTCACACTAAAAACGTAGGGTTCCTTACTTCGCATAGGAAGCTGCATACGAAATTCAACCTGATGGACCAGGCATTATGGCATGATCGTGGTTATGTTACGATATTTTCCAGACTTTGACCTTCATGACCTCAGATGACCTTCGACTGACCCCAAAACAATAGGTATCATGTACTCATTATGGGGAACCGATATCCAAGTGTGACGGATCCTCACCCAAGTGGAGTTGAGTTATGGTGTAACCAGGTAGGAGAGTACCACAACACACACAGACCACCGCAAACATACTGTCATGACTGCATAGATTCTCGACTTCGTCATTGGAATCAAAAATGGCCTTCCTCCTTAATCATTCATTCTCATAGTGTCGCGGATTGTATGAACAGAAGAGTAACTTCTATATAGTGCTGTCCACAATCATTTCATCCTGGTGTAGATAAACGAACAGCAAACAGATACAGAAATGAAGAAAGTAAATGGAGATAGTAATAGTAAATGTAAATAAAAATCTTCGACTAGAAATGACTAGTGGAAGGTCATGTGACAAATGCAGACAGTCGGGAAACCGTAGGTCCATATCTTGATTCACTTCTACTACATATTAATCGATCGACCGACCGCCGAAGACTGAAAACTGAAAAACTCACTCATTAGCCAGTGAAGGGATATTCCACAATTATGCGAATTTATATGGCACAGCTACTCATACTTGTGTACGAATAAAGTCATTATGTTAACGAACCTGGGTCATCAACTCTGGATGTACTCAATGTGTTTAGATTGCAATAATGAAATACTTTCTCTGGAGTTGTTGCTCAGAGAGAATATTAGAGAAAATATCACGCACACACATGTCATGACTGCATAGATTCTCGACTTCGTTCATGGAATGCAAAAAATGCTTCATCCTTAAACACATTCTCCATAGTATCAGCGCTGATTGTCTGAACAGAGAAGCTAACTTCTATATTAGTGGCTGTTGTCCACAATAATTTCTGCCTGGTGCTAGATAAACGAACAGCCACAGAACAGAAATGAAAGAAAAGTAAAGGAGATAGAATAGTAAATGTAAATAAAAATTCTTTCGACATAGAAAATGACCTAGTTGGGCAGGTCATGTGACCAATGCAGACAGCTCGGGAAATGTAAAACCGTAAGTTCATATCTTGTCACTCACTACATATTAATCTATCGACCGAAGACTGAAAACTGAAAACATTCACTCATAGCCAGTGAAGGTATTCCACAATTATGACGAATTATATGGTCACAGCTACTCATACTGTTTACGACTAAATTCATATGTTACGAAAACGGGTTCCAACTTCTGAGTCCTCAATGGGGTTTAGATGCAATAATGAAATACTTTCTCTGGAGTTGTTGCTCAGGAGAGAATATTAGGGAAATATCTTTATCGCTTCTTTTAGCGGTCGTACATCCAACGTGTGAGGAGCTTGGAAAGTGAATTATGAAATTGAATACAACTTCACCGGAGCAGGTTTCGCCCGCATTCCAGGTTGTAGTTCATCCAATATATCTGACCTACACCTGCACTTCAAACTCCCAACAATAATTATGACACTGAGATGTTTGTACGTCGCACAGAGTGGAGCCCCCCCCAGAGCAGAAGAACACTCATTGATATCTGCGGTTATGGACAAATAAAAGTATGACTTTCTTACTCATTCTATAACAGACCCAGGGGCGGCGCAGGGTTTTACGATGGGGGGGCCCAGCAGACAGATTTAGCATGGTGTCTGACATGTGGGGAGGGGTCTAAAGGGAGTGGTTGTCCTCCTCCTCCCCTTTGCGATTTTTGAGGTCTTAATTACTGCTTAGAGCAGAATGGGTGCCACATTTTCTACACTTTGTAAGTGTATCGACGTCAACAAGTTTTGACAAAAATCTAGAAATTTCTGGAGTAAATTAAAATGCATGCCAATTCGTTCCAGGCAAGTCATATTTCTTCGATACACTGACAAAAAATAAACCCGATGAAACCGTACCTACGTTCTGTACAGGTAGGCAGGCTTACTTTTGCAAAAACGGTTTTTTACTAATGCAAATTCGAAGATATCTCATGGCGTAAATCGGCATGGGTCGGAGTGATCCACGCATGTCACGTGGTCACACACAAGGCGAAGGCGTTGCGAAGTTTGCAAGTTAACATTAGTCCTTTCACGTAATATTAAAAAAACAGTAAGCTCATAATGCCCACAGTGTTCTCAAAACGTAACCATCAGGGGCGTAGCGAGGGTTGTTTTTATGAAAATTTGATATTGAAACGGTCCTCAGATGCATCTGGTGCAATATTTTTAGTAAACTTGGCGCGTTCAGTAATTACTCGACCCCGCCACCACGTTACGCGTGACCCTTTCCATTTGGAACGCCGAAAAAAGTCTGCCCGATCCTAAACCATGCCCGATCTTTATTGCAGCTTCTGTGCGCCGCGAAGCGGCGCAAATTTTGACACTTCAAATGGGCAATTGAATCAACTTTTTTCAGCCATTTAGTACGAAATTTCAGACCATTTTTCCACTTTTTCCCACTCGCATGATTTCCCGCCTAAAATTCGACTGTTTTCATTGTTAAGGTTCTGGGGAATTCTTTCTTAATTTTGTTTCAGCAAAAATGGCTCCGAAAACTATGTATCCTCTGTAATAAGGAACTAAATGGAAATAAACACTGTTCAAACTGACAAACTCATGAAAAATAAATGTCACGCTAACGGGCAACGCCTTCAATTTCCCTTTAGCCGAAATGCGACAGACTTGGTCACTCGTCCAATTACAAACACAACAACCCCGACGGCGACGGGCCGTCATTATCCATTTTTTGCCGACGTGCCATTCTCCTTGCTGACGCTGAAATGGGCAATTAATGACCCGCCAAACAATCGAAATAGCCCGATAATAAATCTGCTTCCGTTGTTTTCCTTTCTATTCCATTTCGGCATTACCCCTGCTTCCCCTTCACTCCCTACTTCCCTTTTTTTCCTTCCCTCTCCCCTCTTTTCTTTCTTCTTTTCCGCCTCTCCTCTTTTCCTTTCTCTTCCTCCCTCCTCTTTCCTCTTTTTTCCTCTCTTTTCTCCTGTTTGTTTTTGTGCCGACAGACCGAACATTTGCCGACGGCATGAAATTATTGGGAGGGGGGTGACACCCCACTCCCCGCTCGTTTACGGCCCTGAAACATACGCTACCTTGCGAACGCTATATACAAGCAACAGTTTGAGTCTCGATTTGAGCCTCGATGAAACGAATAGAAAATAACCGAAGTTAGGGATTAAGCATTTTGACACTTCACGCCACCCCCGACGAAAACGTTTTCATTAAAACATCCTTCTGTCTGTCGATTTTCAGTTTTTCGGCCCCAACTCATACGGGGGGAGGGCGCCCCTGACTACCATATAGCTTCATACAAGTATAGAAAAGTAATACAACAGTCCTTAGACAATCTTTGACTGTTAGCATGAGAAGAAAATTAGAAAGACCCTGCTTACGTTGGCCCTTAATTTCATAAATCATATTCCAACATAGTATGGTGCCCCTGTTAATTTCTTCGGTTCTCCTATTAAATTTTTTGTTGTTTAAGTTAATTTTCGGGTTTTGCCTGTCTTTCTTCTTGGTTATATTCATTTCGCTCCGAATAGTGTTGTGGTTTTGTTAGGCCTATCAGATTTCGGTAGCCTCAGTAAGTTAGGGCCCTGGGTCCCATTTCATGAAGCTAAGATACAAAATTAAAACCTTGTTTTTTTTACCCACCGCGGGGGCCCGCGAGTTCATTTGCTGAGGATGTCGCTGAAATCACACTTAATTCACAAGGAGAGCCACCCCCTTTTTTTCCTCTGACCCCCCGAAACAACTGAAAACCTTCATCCAGAAAGCCAAGAAGGCTCGGTGATTCCCTGGACTCATTTCTAAAAACCTATGTCCAGACATAAGAAAGGATGGGAATTGTCCCGCTGATCATGGGCAACTATTCCTTTCTGAACCTTATCATGTTCACATGGCTTCAAACGTTGACCTCTGGTGATCAGACGAACCTCTAATCTGACCCCAAAACGTAGGGTTCATGTACTCATCATGGGAAAAACACATATCAAGTATGAGGGGGTCGAGTATGTTTGTAAAGGCCTCAATTAGCCAAAAAAACGACTTTTCTCGAATTCTATTTTGATCCGAAGAATTCATCTCGACCTAACCAAAAACAGAAGGGTTCCTGTACTCTCTCCATAAGAAAGCTATACACCAAATAACAACTTGATCGATCCAACCATTCTGTTTACTCAGGGTGTTTACAAGTTTCTGAACTTGACCTTTGTGACCCCTTATGACTACTGAATGACCCAAAACAGTAGGGTTTCTTGTACTCATCATGCGAACCACACATACTGAGTATGAGCTAATATATCCAGGAGGAGGTCGTGTTATTGTGTGTACAAGCAAGGCGTAACATATACCACGCACACACGTACACACAAACACACTACATACTGTCAAGACCTGCATAGATGCTCTGACTACGTAAGGAATAAAGGAGGGTACAATTTTCCCGGATTTTCGGTGCAAGAGCTGCGGACGATAATGTCTCTTTAAATTTGTTTGATTGAAGATTCGCATGAGCTGTTGGAGTGTGCAGTATGTAGACATTCTTGACCCCAACCTTGTCAATATTAGGATATTCACAGGAGTTGCGTTACGAAGTAGTCCCAACGGTTTGCTGCCGGTGGCTAGCCCTACAAGAAATACGTTTGCTGGCTCCCCACGTACGGTTACAGCCGAATTTCGCGTCTTCACTTGGAAGTGAAAGAGGCTTTTATTATTTTCATCATTAACAACTGTATCATAGCATCGCGTTGTTTGTCCAAACATAGAAGAACTTCGCTTAAATGGTGTCAGTCATAGAGGAATTCCACATTATTCATCATGTTGTGATCAACGAACAGAAAGGAAATAGAGTCAATTGAAGTAGTAAATAGTAAACGAAATATGGACTGGATCGTCAAAACTTCTGGCGTTGCGTCGATACCCAACCGACTTCTGATACAGACGGCGCAGAAAAAACGATAGTGGCATATCTTAATTCACTTTAACTACATATTTTTCGACTAGATGACTGAGAACATCCACTCATCAGACGTAAAGTAAATTTCCACCATTACGACAACTGTATCTAATTGTCACACAGCTGTTCAGACTTGTTTACGAATAAATAAATGCATTATGACACAACGAGGTCATTACAAAAAAATCTTGATACTCAATGTGTTAAGGAAGACTAAATAATCACATCCACTTTCTCTGAAGTTAATTGCTCGGAAGAATCATGGGGAAATATCTCTTCCTCGCTTCCACCTCACCCGGCGTCAAGTCGGCCGCACTCCAGATTTTAGCATTTCGCAATTCGCACTGACCTACACCTGCACTCATAACTCCCGCAAATTATGAACACTGAGATGTCTGATATGTCGCCAGAATTACTCCAAGGGGAGAACATCATTGATAGCTGGCGGTAGACAAATAGAGTAATATTATTTTCGGCTCACCTATCAACATACCATATCCAATTTCCACATAACAGATGAGAAAAAAAGACAACATGCTCAGACATATCTTACTGTTATATGACAAGAATTAGACCCTGCTAAGCGTTGGCTAATATTTCTTGAATTAGATTTTCATAATAAGCTATATTTCCATTTCACTCACTTGATTCACCTATATCAAAGTTGTTGATTGAATCAAATTAACGTTCCCTCTTTGTTCATAATCATTCGCTTTTGAGTATTGTTGTGTTTTTTTGTTAGGCTTACTGCTTCCTACCTAAAAGTTGGCTCACTGGACCCTATTGTTCATATGAGATAACGTAATACACCTAACACGGTAAGTCTTCGTACTGCTGAGGTTTCGCAAAATTACTCATCGACATCACTCTCGAAATTCGCAACGCAAACGGAGACCCCTCCCCCCATCCACCCCATCCGGAAAACACTAGAAACCTTCAGAAGGTGACGAACGTTGTTTAGTGGCATTGTAAGAGACGCTAATTTAGTGTACGTTGTCCTATTTAATGATGGGTGCCGAAGAAATTTCACAACGGAACACTTCCGTGGAAGAACCCAAGGGCATTGTGGTTCCGATAGTAAATGACGAGATGCGACTGCAATATTTGTCGACGTCACGTTGATAACTTTTCCATTACATGTTTTCCCGATTTACTGCGAGAACCATTCTGCAAGTGACTTCATGTAACAGTCTCGCTCATCTTTGTTTGTTACAGTCAATGGGTAGAAAAACGAAACACCTACATTTGCCTATGTTTTGCAATGCACTTTCTTCCTTATCAAGTTTGTTATAATACCGAAATCGGAAGTTGAAGTCCATGAATAGTGTTGACAGAATGATGTATTTATCTCATTTTCTTTAGACTGTTTATTAGACACCTTCGAAACCATCATGACATGGAAAACAAAATCGATTCCCTGAAACATGCCTATTCCCGAACCCCAATGAGATTATGCATGATTTCCTTAGGAGAGAATTATCCCACGTGTGACTCATTGTTTGTGTGCCAAAGCACTTTGGTGGTGTGCCTTTCACGAACGATTCGCATGAGCTGGATCATATGGTAGGATTCTGTGTGAGTCTGCGCAAGGAGCCTTGGTCGTCTTGGGTTCCTTCTGATTCTTGAACTATGTAATGGGCACGTTATCCATAATAAGGCAAGGGGATTAACTATCCTCCACATAATAATGATATGTGGATCATGCGAGCCTGGTGCACTTTTTAGACACTGGACGTCCCTCACATCCCTCCTAGTTCTTGTCCGGACGTTGTGAAATAGGAATCACTGATCTTAAGAACTAGGTGTGATAATCAACTATTTTCTTTAATCCGAGTCACAGTCAGCAGTGAGGATCCTTGGCCAGTGTGTTTTCATTCCCAATGAAGCTTTTTAAAGTGATACAATAATGTAGGCGGTAATAGAGGTAGTAACCAAAAGCAAAAGGCTTAGTGATTTCCTTGACTCTTCCTGACAACCGATAGCCAGACACATGAACAAATGGAGGATTGTACTAGCTCATTATGGGCCCATATCCTGACAAATTTCCCTTTTTCGTTTTTCCAACCAACCAACAAGGGTTTACTGTACTCTTGATAAGAAAGCGACACACTAAATTTCAACACTGTTTTCCGAACTTTGACCTCTGGGACCTCGATGACCTCTACCCTACCCCAAAACATAGGGTTCATTTACTCATCGCCGGGACCACATATAAAAACCAAAGCCAAAAGGCTTAGGAATTCTTGACTGTTTCTGTCACCCCATAGCCAGACACAGGACAAATTGGAGATAGTACCAGCTCATTATGGGCAACATAACGTCTGACAACTTTCCTACTTTAACCAACCGAGTTCTAATAGGTTCCTGTACCCTTGTAGAAAAGCTACACACCTAACTTCAAGGTTTGCAGACCTGAACTCTGAACTCATATGACCTCCGACCTGACCCCCAAAACAATAGGGTTCATACTCATCATGGGGAATACACAAATCAAGTATGAGCCTCATTCCATTCACACCCGGCCCTTTCCAAAAACAATGGGTTCATGTACTCCCCATGAGGGAGATACACACCATCATTTCAAACCTGATCAGACAACCTTCTGACTTATCGTGTTACAAGTTTTTCAGACTTCGACCTCTGGTACCTCAGATGACCTCTGCCTTACCCCCAAAACAATAGGTGTCATGTACTTCATCATGGGGGAACAAACATACCAATTAATGAGCTCATCCACCAGGTCGTGTCATTTCATCGTGGTTTACAAAGCCAAACTTGGCTAAAATATCAATTTTCACAAATTTGCTTTTTTTCACAAAATTCACTCCTGACTGAACCAAAAACACTAGGTTTCCCTGTACTCCCCCATAATAAAGCTATCCACCTGAGATTTCAACTTGATCAGAACCACCATTCTGGACTATCGTGTTTAATCAGGTTTTCAGACTTTGATCTCTGGTGACCTCATACCTCTGACCTGACCCCCCAAAACCATAGGGTTCATGGATTCATTATGGGGAACACAACATACCAAGTATGAGCTTTACATCCATCCGTGGGTCGGTTATCGTGTTTCAAGCCAAAATTTGCTAAAAATATATCAATTTTCACAATTTTCTATTTTTCGATCAATTCTCAACTCCTGACCTGAACCAAAAACAATAGGGTTCCTGTACCCCCATAAGAAGCTATACCCCTAATTTCACCTTGATCAGACCAACAATGAGGACTTAAGGGGTGTTAACCAGGTTTTCAGACTTTGACCTCTGGTGCCTCAGATGACCTCTCACAGACCACACAACGAGAGGGTTCATTGTTACTCCTCATGGGGGAACACCCATCCCAAGGTATGAGCTACATCCATCCCGGGTGGGGTTTGAGTTATCGTGTTTACAAGCCAAAATTGCAAAATTGGCCAAAATATTATCAAATTTTCCACATTTTTTTCTTCTATTTTCCGCCCAAATTCCCCCGACCTGAACCAGAAAACAAGGGTCCCTGTACTCTCCCCATAAGAAGCTATACACCGATTTCGCACTGATCAGACAACCATTCTGACCTGACTTATCGTGTTTACAAGGTTTTCATTCAGACTTTGATCTCTGGTGGATCTCAGATGACCACTGACCGAACCCCAAAAATAGGGTTCATGTACTCCCTCATGGGGAACACACTACCAAGTATGACTTCAATCCATCCAGGTGGGGTCGAAGCTATCGTGTTTATACAAGCCAAATTGGCTAAATATCAATTTTTTCACAAAGTTCATATTTTCGATCAATTCCACCCCTGACCGGAACCAAAATCATTAGGGTGCCTGTACTCCCCATAGAAAGGCTATACACCTAATTTCAACTGATCATACCCAACAATTGATGGACTTATCGTGTTTAAGGGTTTTCTACTTTGACTCTGGTGCCCTTCAGATGACCTCTGACTAAGACCACAAAACGATAGGGGTCATGTGACTCAATCATGGGGAACACACATACCAATATGAGCTTCAATCCATTCCGGTGGGTCGAGTTATCGTGTTGACACCAAGACCAAAATGGCCAAAATTGGCCAATATCAAATGCTCACAAATTTTTCGATTTCGACCAAATTCACCCCGACCTGAACAGATACAATGGTCCCTGTACTCCCCATAATAAAGCTATACACCTGATTTCACTGATCAGACCAACCATTCCTTGACTGATCTGTGTTCCCAAGGTTTTCCAGAGTTGACCTCTGCATGGTGATCTCGATGACCTCTGACCTGACCCAAAACATAGGTTCATGTACTCATCATGGGAACACAACTACCACGTATGACTCATCCATCCAGGTGGGGTCGATTTATCTGTGTTTACAGCCAAAATTGCCAATATTCTCGAATTTTCACTTCACACAATTTTCTATTTTAGACCAAAATTCACTCCCTACCTGAACCAAAAACAATAGGGTTCCTGTACTCCCCATAAAAGCTATACACCTAAGTTCAACTTGATCAGACGCAACCATTCTGGCTTATCGTGGTTTACAGGGTTTTGCAACTTTGGACCTCTGTGACCCCAGATGAACCTCTGACCTACCCAAAATAATGGGAGTTCATAACTCATCAATTGGAACACACATACAATTATGAGCTTCATCCATCCAGCGGGGTCGAGTTGTGTTTACAAGCCAAAATTGGCCAAAATATCGATTTTCACACTTTTTTCTATTTTCGACCAAAATTTTTTCCACACCCGACCTGAACCAAAAACAATAGGGTTTCCTCTACTCCCCATAAGAAATTATACACCTAATTTCAACTTGATCGTACCAACCGTTTTTGACTTATCGGTTTACAAGGTTTTCATACTTGGACCTCCGGGGTGACCCCAGATGACCTCCACCTGACCCATCAAAAAACATAGGGTTTTCATGTACACCTCATGGGAACACACATACCAAGTATGAGCTTCATCATCCAAGTGGAGTCGATTTATCGTTTTTATTACAAGCAGCGTCACACACACACACACGCACACACACACTTCATGACTACATCGATTCCGCTGGACTTCGTCAGAAATAAAAACTCTCGCTCAGTGCAATTTACCTACAATCTACATCCCGATCAGTATCACTACCACATACCTGAGTCATACATACCCATGAACGTTTCAATGAAGTTTTCAATTCGGATGACCTATTGTGTTATATACCATGATTCTTTCGCCAATTCCCGGCGGGCCGAATGAATGTCGAGTCCGTTAGCTATTTAGCTTTATTAAGTGCTCTGGTCGTCCATAGCAAAGTTTGTTACATAACGATTGTTGGTGGTTAAGACTACCCATGAGGTCCGCATGCGGCGCTCAGTGGGCCAGCATGAGTCCACTCGAAAAGGTGTCCGCTAGTGTGTTTGTGCGTCAGAACCCTTGATGTTTTTTGGCAAATGTCTGCAAGTTGGTGGGAATGACACCATCGTCACATTTGACTCTAGCCTATAGTGACCACCAATAACATGTTCTTAATATGCAGAAATATTGAAGTTTGGGAACGCAAAGTGCTGTCCCGGTAGCTGGATTCACCCCTGGTCTCGTGAATCCCCGGACTATCCGTGTAAGAGGAGGCTATCCTGCTTCACAGCCAGTGCCAGCTCACTTTTGAGCGCGGCTAAGCAATAGTTTGCGGCTCTGCATCTTGGGCGTCACATCATAGCAATCCTCAAAGCTGAGGAGGATCGGAAATGAACACCTGCAGTGAGCCACTGTTCCAGTGCATGCTCTCCTAAATCAATTCAATATGTTCAATAGGTCGTCAATCACAGCGACAATTAGGAGGCCCCAATAATCAACGTGTCCATCTACAGAGCAAGTTTAACTATCACAGCATCTACATGAATATCCGGAGATAATCAGTACCCGTTCCCGTGTTTCTATACGGAGTCTGTCCGCAATCGTTGAAATCTGGCCAAAATTAGAAAATGGCATTATCTTCAACTCTCTTGTGATGTATTATGGCTTTCCGTTTAAATGTTCACATAAACAAATACAACGTAAAAATAGTGTAAAGATTGATTCACAGACGCACAAGAACACTCTTGAGGTGACGCAAGATTCTAAACAAATAATAAATCATGTAGATAGTTTAAAGAACAGAGTGTGGTTATAGGCTTTCTGCTCACGCGTCCCGCGTTGTTCTCCGGCGGGTCCTAAGGCTATACTCCGCTTTTCGCTGATTGTCTCTTCTCTATTATTTCACTCGGATTCGGTGGAGCGTGACTGGGAAGAGTCATGCTCACGGGCAAATGCCTCTTCCTGAGTGCTGGTGCACCCACTTGATCTGTTCACCCTCGGCGTTCCACAGGGGGCTCCCCTAGCAACTGGCGAAAAAGCGATGGCGACGGTTTCATGTAATTACGATGAAAATTCGTCCCCATTGGCAATTCGATGCCGACCCGTAAGTCGTTGCAATATAGTAAATGTAAATGAATCCGATATGACCACCCCGCGAGACGGTTTTTCGTCTTGATATAAATGACACATACGAGGACGACGGAAGTCTCCATTAATGAAAAATGAGAACTACTAGCAGTGAGTTCTATCAGCTTCTTTATTATCAATTGCTTCATTATAAATGCGCCATTGACAATTGCTTCATCAGCCATTGCTTCATTAACGATCGCTTCATTATTAGCAAATTGTTCCATTAGCAATTGTTGATTTACCTTGTCCACCAACAGGGTCCACGTATAACCCATCCGGGCATTCACATGAATACCCGTTGCTTTCATCGGTACACGTTCCACTGTTCCTGCAGGATTACTGCTGCATTCGTTGATGTCTGCCCAAAATAATAATAATAAAATAATAAACACGTTATTACCTAGATGTGATGTAATTCTTATTTCCATTGTTGAGCTAACGTGAAATATTAGTTTCTGAGTGTAAAACAGGTATAATGAAATGCGGCAAATAATAGCAAATAGTCATATCTATTGTAAATACGAATTTGTTATTTGCATTTTGTTGTTTTGTTGCAATGCTGTTTAATGATAATGCACATAACAACAACAATCAAGTACAACGCCCATAGTTCTTCGGGATTCCGAAACCTCGAGTTCTGCAGTGCCGTTCGTCATCTCGGAAATGGGTAGTGCTGATATAAATTTAGGGCTGATATGGATTACCTCTGACATGGGGTCGTTCAGGACCAGTCGGTTCGCGGCTGCCCATGCCTGATATCCCCCATGACAACATGCCGACCTCGGTATGAAGAATCGCGTTCACTTGGGTGGAATAATACGTATAACTGTGTGTCATCTGCCTATGTCATGAACTCCGTAATTATGAGGCATTGGATAAGGTCCCCGAGGGGGGCAAGAGGGGCAGAAGAAAGACTGAACAATAAACAACATGGAACCACAAAAATGAACAGAGCAATATCTCCCATGAGACTATACTCTCTATTATAGTTCAAATCTACAATCTCGCAAAATGTTCACTTCTTACTCTTGAAGATTTTGGTGAGAAACTCAATGGCAACTGGATAATCAGCCTATAGAACGCTCAGGAACAATGGCGAGGACATATGCATTGACACCAGTACTGAAGATCAGCCCGACTAAAACCAAATATACAGGAGACATTCACTAGGATTCTGCCTGAGAAGAGGGTACCGTTCAATCGAGTAGTACAACAAGATGGACTGGAATCTTCATATCTTCCTTATTATGAAACAAAATAACAGGGATCTCACTGACATCTCAGATTTACCGGAGGCCTCTTTGTGGGTTACCGCATCAGCAAAATCTACTCACAGAGAAGGAAAAATAATGTAGCTTGAAATTATTCTATACCCTTTTAAATTATTTAGAATGAAGACGGGTGCATCAGTTGTAGGCCCCAAGTGGGCACATTTCAACAGTCCATCGAGGCTTCTACGCAAAACCCCCCTAACGCGGCTCATTTGAGGCGGACGGTTTTACAAAAAAAAATCTTGGTAGTACAATCCGCACGTTTGGGTGTGGTAAGTTGATTTTTGTACTAGCGTACTTAGAATAAATAAATCAGATTGGAGGTGATCTTGAGAATCTCCTTCTGATACAAATTTGGATATTTTTCGAGAACTGTCGAGGGAATCATACGATAGTTGCGTTCGTGCTGAAACTAGGTGCTACTTTTTGACGCCATAGTTGAGTTGGAAAACTGATAACAAGCTTGGGATGGTGTGCTAGGGGAAGAATGGTAGTTATATTCATTAGTTTCTCCCTGTTGTGACATGTAGGCCTAGCAAATAAGTGGTTTGAAATTTGTTTTGTTAACAGTAGTAGGTTATAAATTATGTTTGCAACTGAGTTGAAGTACTTTACCTATTTGAACGAAAATGTTCCAACACGTTTGCGAAAGTTTCCAGGGGTGTTGTTAATAACTTTTTTAGAAACACATAGAACAAACTGTTTTGTTGTATATACGACGGTCAATCTAAGGAGCTTTCTAGTTGGCTGAGTGTGTAGACAGTGCTCTCTGATCGGCTGCTGTCGAGCAGTCTCTTGATGGCTGAGTTGAGCGAAAGTGCATCCTGAAGCTCACTGAAGTCGTACCGAAATTTTCGGGGTTCGAGTGTATCGAATCGGTGAGGCTGTCTAGGCCGAGTTTGAAATGGAAGCTCTTCTCTTATATCGGGGAGGTTCCGGAGCTAATATGACTGTCCCCCTAGTGTATATTTTTCGTTAAAATATACAGTATGAGACAGGGAACATTTGACCATGAAACGGAGTTGAATGTTTGCGATTTGCAGTGGCGGCACAAAATTTGGTTATCGCCATGCTCTAGGCTTGTTAGGTTCTTATCGACTGTTAGAGCCTGGGGCTTGAAAAAATGTAGCTGGTTCCTTTTTTTAAAAGCCACCTTTGCGTATGAAAATATGCAGTGGCAGGACACGTTAAAACTGAGTGGGAGAAAGGTCCCCAAGTTGGAAAAACTACACGTGAGTGTTGGGTAAAGATCCTAGAAACATACACCAAAATATATCAAACTATCTCCTCTGTCCCGAAAATAAACAACATCATGCAGATGATGCAGTAACAAAAATACACTCATCTCAGTTCAGGTTAGCTCTGCTTCGGCCTCTCATATCCTAAAATACATTACTCCTTCAACTTCCAATTGCAATACTATCCCATGTGGGTGTCATGCTAAGAAGAATACCAAAAAAACAGAAATTGGTAATAATTCAGTATACACGGAATTGCGTGTTTAGTAATGGAGTGTTATAAAAACTATGGCAAATCTCTAAGATTATATATTATTATCTCAAATTGTACTACTATGTCATCCATTCAGAAACCCCCATCTAGTATAATGTTCCCGAAAACTCGAGCTCTCGGTTAAGTTCTAATAAATGGGACGATACTAAAAATATCAATATGGCAGCCCCAACAGCACGCGGCAGACCACGGAGGACTCGGACAGCAGGGTCCCCTCCAGTCCTCCAAGGATGGTGACCAAACTGTGAGATGACCCAGCGGTCTCTACGACATACGTCTAGTTGGACACGTCCGTCGCACCACGACCCATATATACTACTTAAGAAACATACGAATGGCCCATCACGAAACAGAAATTGGGATTCGCGTTATCCAATATTTAAAGGCAAGCGGAAATTATAAGGCTGGCCGTCGCTCTAAAGTACAAGCAAGAACAGTACGTCGTCCAAAAGCTTCTAAATTCACTGCACAATATCCTGTCGGCAAAAACTCCGCACTTACTCAGGACGCTGATTCGCACTCAACCTTCCTAGTGGAGGTTGTCCCATGCGAACACCCCTGCAACACAGATATTCCCCTCATTCCCCCAGGAATTTTTCGATGAGTTCAGCCACATCCCGACCTCCGCAGAGGGAGAAACATGGAGGGGGGGGGGGGGTGAGGGTTTCTCATGTCGACCACCTGAGTGTTGCGCTTGCCGGCGAACAGGACTCAATGGATTTTTGGCCTGGATCTGGAGCAGGTGTTTTTAAGAGTTTGCAAGTGTACCGTAGTCAGGCAAAAGACCCACTTCGGAGAACATCTCCTATGTTACAACTTTAAGCGATGGGTTGAACCGACTTTGGTAAGTTAAAGAAGCGTGCAAAAGCTTGTCAATTAGAAATATTCCGTCCGTGATATTGTTATTCAGGGTTAAATTAATATATAGCTGATCAAAAGATTCGATCACTTTATGGGTTTTTCTTTAACCCAGGTCTTGTAAGCTGAGTTGCGCAGGAGTGTTCAGAAGTTTAGGGGTAGGTTTAGTTCAGTTTAGTGGAAATGGGGTAAGGGAGGACAAAATCCTCATGAGAGACCCTGAAGCCACAACATCCCAAAGAAGAAAGAAAGAAAAACCCAGATGCTTAAAGAAAACGCCTACACTTCTTGAAAATGAATCAAGACTGTTCTTGAACGCATTCACACCCTTACACAGAACACATCTTCAGTAAGGCTATAACACTCATTGATAACTCGTGCGAGAAAATGATATTTCCGGAAGTCCAATCTACACATTTACCACGAAACTTGGGGCAATGAAGGAAAGGCCATCTAATCATTAACAATTCTGAAAACCTGGAACAAATCCATCGTTATTAGTCTCATCTTATCGAAAGTTAGACTGGTAAGGTAAACCTTTAAGACAGTGAATTTATCTAGTGGCCCTCCGCTGAACGTTTTCAATTACCTCCTTGTCTTCCGAGAATAGGATTCCATACTTGGACAGAATACTCCAGTCAGGTCTCACCAGCTGCTTGAACAGCCTGGCAATAGTATCTGTATAAAGGAAATTGAAAAGTGAGCGTCCAATCAAGCCAAGGACTCAAGTAATCCTTTCCTCGCAGCTTCAGCATTCTGCTTAGAAGGTTTCGAAGAAGAATCAAAATTAACTCCGAATCCTTTTAACTTTGCACTTATCAGCATTGCTAAAAAAAACATTTGCCGAAAGAAAAACCATTTGGAATTTACATAAAGATTCCTTTGGACAATTGCAACATCTTCGTTCGAATCAACTTGTATCGTCCGAAAACTTTTAACTCCAAAATGCATCGAATCATCGAGATAGTCAATATACGCCAGAAGAAGTGAAGGCCCAAGAATCCGATTCCTTGGGGTTAACAACAGTAGTGACCTTTTTGCCGAGGAGACAAACGCCCATGGTGGCAACTCGGTTGTTCCCTATTGGGAAGCCACTGACCGAATCTCCTCCCCCCCCAAAGACCGTTCCCGTGATGCCGAAACTGTTCAATTTAAGCAAGAGACGATCATAAGGAACCTTGTCAAAAGCGTCTCGGATGTCTAGGAAAATAATATCAACAGCACTGCCGTTGTCAACTGCACTAGTAACATCTTCCATAAATTCTATTTGGGAGCTAGTAAAAACGACCAATTTTTACTGGAACCATGATGAGAACCCCGATTAGACATACTCATAGCGAAAAATCGGACGATAGATCCCGAATAAGGGATTCTAACACCTTGCAGACAACACTAGTAAGTCTCACCAGTCTGTAATTACAAGGCAGAAACTGATTGCCTTTCTTGAAAACAGGAGAAACATTGGCTCTTCTCCAATCATCCGGAACAACACCTTCTTGCAAGGTTTTTATCGAAACAAAAATAGCTACTGGAACAGACAACTGATCGGCAGAAGATTTCGATAAGAAGGGGAAAACTCCGTCCGGACCAGGAGTTTTTACCACTTTTGAACTTCTGTAGTTTCTTCTTTATCACATCAGGCGAAATACATATATACCAATAGTATTATTAAGGCATACCAACCACCAAGCGTCGCTGGTCTCGGTGGAGCATTCCTGAGTGAATACCGGCGAAAAAAAAAATAGTTGTTAAGAACGCTCTGCCATCTCCTGATCATCGCTGGTTGTATTACTAGAATTAAACACTAGACCATTCTGCTTCCCCCTAAACATAAGAGAAAAACGCACGAGGATTATCCTTTATATAGAGGCCATCTGCCTCTCGAAACGAGCTTAGCACCCAACAAACTTGGGACTAGCCTCTGCGGAACTTCGAAACGATCTAAATCAGACAAATAACCAGTAGACGATAGTCGCACTTCAAGGCAGAAAACCTCCTTCATCAAGAAGGCTGTTGTTCTTAGTGCTGTGGTTCTTCAGGAGCGGAACTCGTAACTTACCATAAACACTCCCCATGAGTCACACACATTGAGACTTCCTAACAAATAAGATCAACATACATTACTCAGACCCCTGCCATCCAAGCGGCTCACGACAAACAAGGAACTGACTCACGCTCTGTGGAATATGGACAACAATCGCAAAGCTTGCACTTGCACCAACTTACTTAAACTCTCTACATTATCCACGACCCTGGATCACACTCAGAATAAAAAAAAATCTAAAATAGTATGCTCTCTGTAGGAAAATGACATGCTGCGAAGGAAATCATCTTGGGTGGACATTAAAAAAGACAGTTCCTCACCTACCATTCAGTGAGGGTGTTTAGGCCTATTGACTGGCGCCATTCTTGGTGTTTAGAGTCGGAATGGCGCCAGGCAATAGGCCTAAGCACCCTCCTGAGTATCAGGAATGACTCTATCAGCAATCAGCAGAATTCTGTGACTTCCAACGTTTATTACCTACCATTACTACCATCAGACCAAGAAATACCTGGATAATCACCCATAATAATTATACGCTCCGGGGAAACTTTGAATATCATGTCAAAATGAAGCGAGTTATTGCTTTATAGCTGTTGGGAGTCGATATAAAGCACCGACTATGAAGGATCGGGAATACATGATGCGTTTGAATGAAAATTTCACACCGAACAAAATTGACGTAACTAACACCATATTGTCTTTCTTAATGCTATCAAGCCAAACCTCAAATACAACAAAACTCCACCTCAATGCACGAAGAGTATAGTCCGATTTGCCTATAAGCAACTGGACAAAATTCGGAACTCATCAATCAAATTTGTTCCTCCTGCTAATTTGACATTAGCGCAGGAAAAAGACAGCGGCTGATATGTAATCCCTAATAGTATCTCCCCCCCGGCATCGGCTAGTATCCTGCGTGGACTACTATTCACACCCTGAAACATTCGCCAGAATCTAGTTTACACAACCCTTACACAAGAAAGTGACCAACTTCCCGAACAATGAGGCATCTACCCCAGAACACGACACGTCCATGCTGAGGCGCTATCTTCCTATCAACAACCCAATCGTCAATCCTGGGGGGAATACCCAAATCCGACCTTTAGACCTCGCAAACTTTACTTGCACAACATCTCCTGGCAGTCACCCCCGTAAAAGTATTGGTTCCTATCTCACAACCCACAATCTGTTTACTCCGCACTCATGGCCTTTCACCCTTTGATTCACCCGGAAGCAGACACGCGTACGTTTGGGGTTATTTAGCGACGACTCACGATCAAAATACCGGACAATCGAGTGCCCAACCAGACAAACAATGCCCTTTTTGTCTCGCTGAATGAAATTAAAGAAGAGACTTAGGGGTCACTACGGCCGTGGTGTGTGGCGTGTGTGTGTGTGTGTGTGTGTGGGGTTGTGATGCGTGTGTGCGTGTGTGTGTATGTGCGGTGTGTCGTGTGGTGCGGAGTGGTGTTGTGTATTGTGTATGTGTGTCTCACGTTCTCGTTAGCAGGATATCTTCGAACGGTAAGTGCAAATTGCGACCAAAATTTTCGGAGTGGTGAACAAGATCTGATTGATTAAGTAGTAGGTAATTACCCATTTCATGTAATCAATTGCTTAAGCTCGTTAGCAAGATTACGGATGTTCCGTAGGGCACTATGGTGATTGGTTGGCACAGTTAATAGAGCGGGGATATAAGGGGAGAAGATGAACTGATTGGATTTTCAGCGTAACTATGGTAATTAAGTCATCTAATTTGCATGTAATATGCAAATTCAAAAAGTTCGTCAGATTTCAACGAATTGGCAGAATATGGTCTACTTTCGGTCCCAGAACTTTTTAACAAAGATTCGTGGTCAATGGAGGTCATTGTTTGTACCTAATTTGCATATTTAGGAAATCTTTAAAGTTTGCCGGATTTTCGTGAAATTTTTTGTAATTATGAATTTGAGTCACATTTCCACAAACTTTCACTCCCTCCGTAGTAGGACCATTGTCAATAATCAGGCCTTTCGAATTTGAAATTGAGCACTGATTAGTAGGCTGTTTCTTTTAAATGCTGACACCGAAATCTTTAAGCGACACATGGAATGCCTCGTAATTGTTTGCATGGTGACTAATAGAAGTATAAACACTGATCGCGCAACAGGCGAGACACTGGGGGCGTTGCCTTGTGTAAACTCATGCCTCAGGCCTCCGTCACCTTTACGAACACCAACTCTTTTTGCACTGGCTCTAGCTGCCCTCTTATCCCCTACACTCTCACGAGCGGCACAACATCGACTGACCCCCCCCTGCCGCCCCTTTCTTCCGCCAGACACTAACACAATTCCTAGTGCAAGGCCGGGATCAACAGCCACGTCGTTGCATCACCTACTCCGGATCTTCACTTCGCTTCAACCCACCCTTTCCGTTAGCGTCGCCAGTTTAGTACCTTGCACGATGTCCCAGCCTAGTCTAATAAACTCGTTTAGTTGATAAAGGTTGAAGAGTAACAAATCATTCAAACATCACTTTATTCCAGCCTATAGCACTTCGGTAGGGGAGATTGGCTTCTCAAATTCATGTAATTTGTGATTTTGGCAAACTGGCAACCTTTTATGATGTCAATCTACCAATTATAAGGGAAAGAGATATTTCTTTAGTTTTTGGTAAAATTGGTAGATATGATCATCAAAATGCCAAATTCGCAGTGATAATTAATTAATCTTCAAAAATTCGTAACTTTATAACCGAAAATGCTATGCACATGATACAAGTTTGATTGGCAATGATTTCAATGCACGATTCATTATGACATTAAAATATTTGGCTGGGAACTTGTTCCTTTGAATATGGGTCTATTCAAACTTGAATAACATGTTTCTGACTGTAAAACTTTGTTAGCATTGATAGGACCGAGAAGCTACAACTAGTAGGTCAATCCGTCTAACTTTAGGGGCAATATTGGTGTTGGTTTGTAGATCGATCGATGGGGAGTGGGGTGAGAGGGTTGTTATGTGGGAAGTGATATCAATAATGTGTGTTATTTGCTCGTGGCACATTTGTGACTCGCATTTAATTTTCCAGCATAACCTTTGACAATAGAGACTAGCATTTGCCCTGTCAGAAGGTAAAGGGAAAGCCTCACGGAAGCAAGAGGGTGTGATAGCCATGAGGCAGAAAAGTATAGATTTCTGCTCCTTTTTATAAGATTTCCCCTTTCTGACAAATTATTTGCTGTGAAATTGAAAAGAATTATATGGCTGTAGGTTACAAACAAGCACTCCCAATGAACTTTATGATGCGACTATCGGTCTTTCTAGCATTCGTTATGGGAGTAAATATAAAAAATGAACTGATCGCCTTGAGGTCAGACAGGGAACGCTCCGATCGACAGCTAATTGACTCTAAGGGAGTGAGACATCGCCCCGTACAGAATACTCGGGGTGATGTCTCATGGACTGCTAAAAAACCATGAAAACGGTATCAAGGAAATATGGATGAGCAGTTTCTGCACAATATTAGAAGGTTTCGAAGGAGAATCTTGTTTTCAAGATTTGCCTATGTTATATGTGGGTTTATTTCGTGTGCTGCAAATTGCAAATGAAAGCCACCTGAAAATTAAGATTATCGCCCCGATCGTTTCCAGGTCAATCCCCCACACGCCGCTGGTAATTGGTCAATATTCACATCAAATGCAAAACCACTCCTTCCCATATTGGCCACTAGGAAGCCCCATTGTTGCTTTGTGTCCATTCCAGTTTTTCAAGTATTCCAGGGGATTTTTCCATTCGCCCGACCACACAATCTCTGCACCGCAGACCTAGACTGTTTACAAGACGTACTCGTTAGACTATACGTTTCACTTTTTAGTTCTATTAATATTCAACACATGTTTTCTTAGGATTCATAAACCACATGTTTGTTCCGGTTCTAGTCGTCCCTAGTTTTTATTGACTCAAAAATAACATATGAGAGAAAATGCATGTTAACAACATGAACCAGAATGCCAAAAGGCTCATGATTCTTTGACTCATTTTCTGGACAATTTGGCCAGACACAAAAAACAAATGGAAAATTGAACAAGCTCCTTAGGGGTAACATGATGTCTGACTAATTTCCGATTTTTCACCAAACAATGATGCTATCTTAATCAACCAATAAGGGTCTGCCTCTCTGCACTCTGAAAAAAGCTACACACTATTAAACTTAATATCAACTTATGTCCACTTTTTTTTCAACAAAGATTTCCCAGCTTTGACCTCTGTTGACCCTCACCTGACCCTGAAAATAATGGAAGCAATGAGTTATCATATTGAACCATATACCGAGTAAGAGCTTCACATCTAGGTGGGGTCGATTTATCAACGTTTACAAGCTGAAATTAGCCAGCATCATTCTTTCCCAGTGCCTTACACGAGTATCGTTACTCTTGGTGAGAGAAGCCACATACCTAATTCACGATCAGATCAAAAGCATGCCTTTTAGGTTTACAACAAGGATTTCTCTTTTTCTGCATATGGCCTGTGGTTAACCATTGGGTGGCCGTCGGTGCCCTGACCCCAAACAATAGGGTTTATGAGCTCATCATGGGGAACTCACATATGAAGGTTAGCTTCATCCATCCAGGGTGTGGTGAGTTATCATGTTTAACAAGCCAAAATTGAACAAAATATCATTTTCTTGATCAAAATCCACCCCGACCTAAACCAGAACAATAGGTTCCCGTACTCCCCATAGAAAAAAAAAAGCTATAACTAAATTTCAACTTTCGGGACAACCATTCTGGCTGTATCGTGTTCACAAGGTTTTTCAGACTGTTGACCATCTGTGACCTCATATGACCTCTGACCTGACCCCAAAACATAAGTTTATTTAATCATCATGGGGAACACACAGACCAAAGTATGGAGCCTGATCTACTCGACCTATCGAGTTATAGTTTCAACTGGGCGTCCACACACACACACACACACACACGACATGAACTGCATAGATTCCTCTGACTTCGTACAAGGAAATAAACAAATGTTTGCAAGTTGAAAGTATCAAATCATTCAAAATACATCCTCATATCAAAGAAATCGACTTTCCGTCCGAAATTAAATCGTTAATAACATAACAAATAAACACCATCACAATAGCCTCAGAGATATAACCTCGTATTTACGGAGATCCATGCATCGAAGCAATTCTTCTCCTGTATTTATATACATAATCGGCGGAAAAACAGTAAGCTCAAACTAAACTTTGACATCAAAAATAAGTCCTCAATTTGCATAATCGAGAATAATCTGTTGTCTACTGATACGATCGGTCATTCTTCCAAATGATTAAAACAAAAACAGTTCATTCCCTCAATAGATCTCGTGTAGTACAGATAAGTTAGGAGGTATAAATTCAATTTGAGTTAAGGATATCGATTTGAACACACTCCCCCAACCCCAAAGTCGTAAGCAGGGGCGTAGAATACTAAATTCCAGGGGGGGGGGTGCATCATTTTTGAGACCGACAAGATTTTTCTAGACCGATTATTGTCAACCCGGGAACACCAGAATAGACAATTTTCACAGAAAACACAGACCACAAAACAGACCAAACAACATATATGTAGTACTCTTTAGCAACTCTGTGCACTTAAAAAACTTAGGCTACAAAATATCTCCTAGGGATCTGGCAGATACAAAACTAATGCTCTTATGTTCTTACATTCTAATCAAGAATCTCTACTACCTACACTACTAACATACTGGCTGAGATTACTGTCCTCAGTACAACGACAAAACGACCCTGATAAATCACAATGCGTGGTGGAGAGAATACGGCCTATTCACTCATATGCCCTAACAAGGGCGTCTCCCTGCAATTGTTAAACTTGGCCAAAACTGGCCCACGATAGTTCGCCTAGGAGCTGGGGTTGATACAAAGAGGATGTTTATTTTCCTCCGGGCTCCTTCATATCTCGTATACGCCCATCATATCCAGCACCGAACACAAGGGAGACCAAGAGTCACAAGCCCACGCACTTTCATACTGCACTGAAGAACGAATATGGCGTGTTACCCAGGAAAAAAACAAACAAATAACTAACTCCGCAAAAAACTACCGAAAATGCTAAACCACAAACTACGATATCCCTATTTGACTATACGCCTGGCAGGCACGTAAACCCCAGAACCAAAAATTACGCCCCCTGATAATAACATGTCACTCACGGAATGCTTGTTCAACCCCTCGGATCCACTGCAAGCCGACCACGCCCGCTCGCCGGCAGTCCGTCGCCTAAACGAGCCCCGAGACAGTTCGGCGCCCTGATCTGCGGCGCCCTACACGCACATGGTATAAATTGAGGGAGTAGGGAAGGTCCGTTTTCCCTATAAAACTACAAAATGCTCCCGAAACGTGGTACAAACGTTGAACAAAGGCCTGACAGCTAACCGACGTTGAAGATTCGAATCCAAAATTCGGAGTGGGCTTGCACCCACGCTAATCCCATCCACCCATAAACCCGGGAATCGCCTGGCTGCCGATAATCTCCTACAGATCCCCGTTGATCCTAAGCACTAGAGGACAAGTAACCAAAAGGTGCTCACGATCACATACCCACTGCAACCTTCACTCACACCGTAGTACCCATCACCGCGCATGCTCAGAAACTTCCGACTCAGGCGTGACATTCTTTTATCGGTTTTGTACCAGAGGCGGCGCCGTGCGGTCGTGGAGGGATCTGGTTCCCTGATGGGTGGCCAATCGGTTTCGTTAGTATCTGTTGTGATGGACTGATCGGGGAGGGGTGGTTGTAAGGGAATTTTTTTCCGGAAATTTTGAAACCTGAAAAACCCCTCAAGACGCAAAATGGTGTATCTGGACGATATCAGCATGAAACGTCATTAAAATATTTAGTTTCTACCAAACTTTTTTTTTACCCGAACGTAACTGTGTGTTAAGAAGGTGTGTCAACCGGTCTGTAACCTAGCTACATGAATAACCTGGTACTTTATTTGGTTATCATATTAAGACTACTAGATTGCTGTACGCTGGATATGAGTTTATGACACGTGATTTTCGAAGTGCTCGAAACTAAATTCACATAATGATGACTGGTACATTGAGAATTAGCATTCACATCGTGGTCTTGCATATGTCCAGAGCTGATGTACCGCATAATTAATAATTTGTCCATGGGGCTGAAACTTTCAAACAGGTCCTCATGTTGAATCATTTTCCGCACCCGTGGCGGCACATGCCAAACTAGGCGGGCACAAGGGGGCACAAGGGGGCACAAGGGGGCACAAGGGGGCACAAGGGGGCACAAGCGGGGACATAATTTTGTGGGGGGGGTTCGAGAATATTATCTGGGCGTAGCGCCACCATAGGTTCGGTCTTATTGCTGCACCGACTTTTTGGCCAGAATGTTCACTAATTTGGCTCACAATATGTTCACCAGTGCGGCGAAGCGCGTAATTTTTTCGGTTCCCGGCACATATGGGAAAACAGGATCTCAACCAGGAAATTTGTAACATTCAGCTATCTTCAGCTCTACTGTCCCAACCATGATATAACGTCAGCAGTAGTTACTTGGAGAAAACGCGTTGAAAATTGAAGCAGTCTGACTAGCCTGAGCTACTCAGTTCCAAATCGCGCGTGGTCTAGGGAGAGGAGACGAAACGGAGGCTAAAGGGTTTAGTGATCAAAAGAGGTGGACTGTAGTTTCCAAGGTCAATGGACTGTTTGTGTATTTAATTTCAGTAATTCACCTCACAGATATGTATGAGTTAGGGGGTCAATTAGGTAGAAATTCCCATAGAGTGATGCGGCAGACTGGAGAGATGACGCATTTTTTTTTTGTTTTTTCACTTTTGGACATTCGATCGAACGAATTTGGCACATTTCATGGTCTTTCTTGTGATGTTTTCTGTTGTGATTCGCCAGATCTATTTCAAATTTGTAGAATCTCATTGGGGGGGGGGCACACGAGGTTACGAGGGGGGACGTGCCCCCCTGCCACTCCCCCTGGCGGGCCACTTACTCGCACACCTCGGACTGTGCAGCGACTATTTCTTATTTTCCCCCCGACTTTTCTCGCTTTGACTCCCCGAAGAGGGGGGGGGGGGCACTGCTGCCGCTGGCGCCGTCCCAGTGTATTGTGCGTCGAATTTTTCGAATGAAATTTACAAGTGGGTAGGAATATATATTAATCATGAGACAATGTGAGGTGGAAACGAGTTGTTTTTTCCCCATTAAAACTCTCGTCTTTACTACCAGGAATTCCAGATGCACATCGCAACAAAAACTACAATTAGATTTTTTACCAATCTGACGATTTAAACATGCAGTTGGAAATGCAAATTGGGAAACACGAACCAAGGCACTACGAATATCCACTTACATAATGTGGGAGAAAAAAAGCTGGCCTATTTACGCCGACCTCCTCCCTCTCGGTGACCCTCGACAGAACACGATAAGGCGACCCAAAGTTAGGGCAAGTATTCCCACGATCACAAATTGCATCCAAGGCAATGCATCTGTGAGATCACGCTCACAATCCAGTGTCCCGTAGTCGGTCTTGGCTCAGACAGAACGTAGAACGTCTTCACTAGTTTAAGCTTAGAGAAACTCTCTCATTCGATGCCGAAGTTATTGGTTACAGTCCATAATCAGGCAGAGGCACCTCTTAGGTAGAAATACTAGGTCATGCTTATAAAATCAATCATTTTCACCTAACTCGAAGGAGACCCGACTTTTGTCGCCCAGCCCAGAGACCGACTTCTGATTTACAGGGGGTTGTTCACACCCCCCGTATGCACGCCCCTGGTTAAGTAAGGCGTAGGAAGGCGATTCCCAATGTAAGATTGAATCTATCACGATTCCAACGAATATTTCATTTTGACAGAAAATATTTGGTGAGCCTTCCAGACCACCAATTTCCACCAAGATAGGGATGAATAAGTATATTTTCTTAAACCAGAAATACTACCAAAACATTGCAAAAGATCTGGAAAGATCAAAACCCACAATCTATGAGGAAGGTTGTATCCCTCTGCAAATCGGTCATTTTAATTCAAACCCATTGAAATTAATAACACCAATGGATGTATACTGCATTAATACACACACTCAAAACTTGGAACAAAAGACGAAAGGAAAAGGAGACAACGGCTCGTCATGTCGGGGACCCCTCTCATTGGGAAGTAATCAATAAATACCCCAGTCACTGAAACTGTGGAAAATTATTGACTATAAAAGCATGAATCATTTTCATAAAAGGACGGGCCAAACCATATAAGTGCATACCTTTTCATAAAACAAAGAAACCGAATCGAATACTTTTCCGAAATCGACCTGCGAAGAGTAACCCTGGTTGGCGATCTTTCTCCGAGATAAACATTGTGTCATATATTGTGCCAAAAAAGCATTTCCTATGTGTTCCTTTCATAAAACCATGTGATGTAGGAAAGCAAATTAAGTAGGACCGACTCAAGTGCATTGGTAACACACAACAAAACCGCTATTTTATAGGATACATTCAACAAGGATATAGGCCTCCAGTAACTCAAAAGGTTCCTAGGTTTAATCGCCTTGGGGTATTATAGATATCACACTCAATCGTTGTGTAATGGACAATAAGGAGTTTCCATTCCGTAATTAATTAAGCGATTTAATGAACGAGGTTGGCCCAACTGGGCAACGAACGTATAAAACCTCTACTGTGAAGCCTTCGAACCGGACGATTTATCATTTTTTCTTTTGTTCAATGCATCATAAAACCTCATAATATCGACCACGGGCCTACAGCGACTCTGATTCTAATATAGTCCATACCCTTACTAGGGGCGTCGATCTGTTTTGAAAAGAGGGGGACAAATAGAATGCAAATGACCATCTAAGCGGCGCGTGGGAGCCAGGGGTTTACCGAACGGACCCTGGTCGGATCGACGGGAAGAGACCATGAGGTGTACGGGAACCATTCCAATTTGGGAGCAGAATTTGCTGCCCGAATTACAAGTCAGTCAGTGGAAACCACCAGCGCGCTCGAAGCGCGCGAAATTTTACTTGCATGTTTCCCGAGCATTCTATCAGGAAAAGTCTGCAGAAAAACAGGCATTTTCACTTTGACTTTTTCCTTCCCAAATTGTCCACGAACTTGCGCTCGAATTCTTTATCTCAGGAAAATGGGGGGGGGCGTCTGCTGGGGGGAGGGGCGTCTGCGGGGGAGGGGGCGGGGGGCAGTCTGCCACAAGTTTCTGAATATTCGAAGTGACAAATGATCGATGCATTACATCGCATTTTTACAACGCCATTGCGCGCGAAACACTTGAAAAAGTTAGGTAATTTTTGGATATTCCATTGAAATTCGAGAACTCGGTATGAAAACATGGGTAATCCTTCGACTTCGGTTCGTGTCGGGTCCAGATCTCACATGGGGTTCCGGACGGGAATTAAGTTGACTTAAGACAATTTCAAATCGCGATTATTTTTTGTTTTAGAGTGCCACAGATGGCGGATCATGTTGCTAGCCTAATTAATGCTTTTATATAGGGGCACACATCACAACTTTCGAAACGTGTTTGTTGGGTGCCCTTGAGTGCATTATCATTCATCCATTTTATGATAGATGTAAAATAGACATACCTGTCAGTCATAACAGGGGGGAAAAGGAGTTGTATTTCTCTCCGTTGTTTGACTCAGAAGCCTTGAATTGTTGGGGTTCTTCTTCAGTCGAACTGAGAACGTCTCGAATCGGAATTGTAAGACGTGATTGCGAAAGAAGGGTGAATGCTTTACGAATGGTACTATAGAAGAGGTACAATAACTCGTTGCCAGCGCGGCTGGTGTCCAAAATTCTTATGGTCGTAAAAATCTCGTCCTTGTTGTCGGATAGTGTTTATTAGTGGGTAAGGAGCAGAAGCCTTGTCTAATTACGGACGTTACTGACATGAAAGAGGATATTGTCTTAACAATTTTCCGATTTGATGTACCACTCGGAACAGCCGTAAACAAATGTGATGCAAAATCTTGACATGTGCCTTTATTTTTCATTACTGTCCGGGAAAAAATGTGGGGGGGGGGGTTAAAACGACCATGATATACCCCCACTGTGAAGTGGGGAAAAGGGAAAAGTAAACCACCCCACCCCCGTCCCCACAGTGAAGCCCATGACCCTTGCATTACCAAGGGGGAATTTGTGGTCAATTCTAATAATGCACCTCATGTGTTATATCTTTCCTGATTCTTCTTTGTATAAATAATCTCATGTTTTAGTAGTTGATGAGTGATTAATTTCTTCGTCGCCTTACGCTTTCTAAATTTAGAGAATATTAGAAGGTGTTTATACGTCCAATCATTGTACTCTTGCTCAAATTATTTGAGAACGCCCTACTCTCATCTATTTTTCCCCCACACCTCTGTGATCCTTACAAATACTTAACTGAGAGTTAATTAACGGTATTTTGTTCTTAAGAAACTCATTTACATTATTCATATCGTATGGTAGACTCGCATATTCATCTATGACACTCTTATAGCATTTTTAACCCGTATCGACAAACTATCATCACAAACGAGAGGATTTATTGCCTTTGCAGTAACTTCTCCCAAGTAAAATAATTACACACAAATGTGAAATTGTGATGTTAGACAGTGATCCGACCTATATCTATATTTATATAATAAATTGAGGAATCGATTACAATATTCATCAATCCAGAAAACACCAAAGAATCATCTGAACGGCCTTGTAAAAGGTTCTTTTGACGTCCGTTAACGTCCTCTAAGTTGGTTGATTGAACTCTCCAAACATCATACAGATCGTACTGGTCTAGTATGTCATTGAGTATTTCTTTGACGAAGGATTGTTGGTATGTTGGTAATTAGATGTGTCAAATTCTTGGTTGAATTAATATTCCAATCCCCCCCCATAATGGCTTATCTTATTGAATATTCAATAATAGAGACAGGAATCTTAAAAAAAGCCGGGGTGTCCGTATTTGGGCATAATTTCAATAAATGTGATATTGTAGGAGCCCATATTTAAAATCCTGACATATAATTCCATTACTGTGCCAAGTGAATCCGGTCATATAATCTCAATTTATTTTTGAAAGTATGCAACACTCTCCTGTAATTAGTTGTCTAACCCAGGTCCTATACGACATTCCTATATCCTATTCTTTCGTAGTACTAATAAAACTATTATCCCAATAATTATCTAACCGAACACTAAATGATCGATGATTCTTACCTTAAGGAATCGGTAACGTCAGCCCTCTTGTCACGCTGCGTAGGCTCGGCATCAAGGAAGAACAGTATAATTTCACAACACATCATTTCACATGACGTTATCCATACCACACACGGGTCTTCTCGTTTCCAATTTGGCTTGACCGTAGGGGCAACCCCATAATATACACTTCACCCAATGTATTGTATTGCTATGAGTCATTTTTGAATGGAATGAAAAAAAAAAAAAAAAGTCTCAGCACAGCTCCTGTCATTCGACCTGTGAACTGAGAAACTGAGTTTACCTTTTAATGAACTAATCCCATCCAATAGGGGTCATAATACATTTTATGCTAATACCTGAAACAACGCAGCCTACGTCATTCTATAGTAGATCCCTGTTAGAGCAGATTTAAATTGAATTCTCAGTATAAATTATATTGTTACGGCCGTTTTCTTTCCTGTGGGGGGGTAGTTGGGGTCACCCGATCTGAGTGGCTGAGTTACAGTTCCCACCGCAGTATTGTCGTGAGCCGATCTTGGTGCCCCTCAATCCAGTTACCCATCTTTCGACCTGTAACCGGAATTCCGCTGAGCCGGATGAGGGGATAGCGCTGCTGTAAGGCTCCTTATTGGCGGCAGCTGGTATTTTTGTCCTCCTTTGTCCCGGCCAGCGATGACACAATCTTGGCGGGAGTGGCCATTGGGAGGCCGTGTGGCATCGCTGGCGGGCTAGAGACTGGGGCGTGGCATTGCCCGTCGGCTTGGGGAGCGTGCAGCATGCCGGGTGCGGACGAAGTTTTAGTTTGAGTTTGTGCAAGCAAGGATGCCAAAACTTTTATTTTAAGGACGGCCGTCTATACCCGTTTGTGTGTTGTTATAATTTTCATATAGAACAAGGAGAAAGAGTACCAAATATCCGTGTTCCTTTGTTTTTTTTTTTGTGTGTGTGCGTTCCGGACTCCCTCGCGTTGGCGGGCTAACTCCTGTGCGCCCATTACAAGACAATACCTTGGTCAGAACCAACCACGCGAATAATGGTCGACGGTTACAGTGGCGCCCACCGTGGGGCCCAAGGAGTTAAACCTGGAGGAGGGGGAATTTTCCTGGACGCAGCTCACGCATGGAAAGTTCCGGTCCGGTGGCGTTGTCGGTGAGTTAGAACAGAAATTGCAAGTTTTGTTACGATTGGTAGATCGGGATTTGGAGAAAATCTCGAATGTAGCACGCGTCTACAGCGGAGGGGGAAGTCCTTGAAGCCCTGCGTGGGGAACGGAGAACCAGGTTCCTCCCGGGCTTTGATGTGACACCGCACATCAAGAACCTAGAAAGCGGACCCAGGATCATGTACATTTCATACAACCTGTACTCAAGGACTCTTTTGTCTGATATGAGCCTGACAACTACGTATGAAGATAACGAATGTATGGTAATAGCGAAATTCTGTTGTAAATTCGTGTTTGTTCGCTGGTCCGCATTCGCGCCCTCATATGAACGAGGGGGGGGGTTTGACGCGAGGGGGCAACAGGTTTTTCCGACGGAGACTTTGTGTCCCCCTAGTGGCCGCCCCAGTGCACTCAGTGAGAGATCGTGGTTCCAGGTCTTACTGAGTGTCCATCCTGGCTACCTCCGCGTTTCCTCCCTGCGAGCCTGCGGCTGGTCCTCCACATAGCCATTTAAGGAATTCGGATCCTCGGAAGACGGCAACAATCCAGACTGTGACACCTGGACAGCGAGTGTGGACGGTCAATAGTGCCTTTCAGAGAATCTACCGGACCACCTGTGGAACGATTATTTCCATCACTTATTTCGATGATCTTGCCGAAATTATGGATGGAGTGAGCCAGAAAGGCCCGATTCCTGCGGATTAGCCTAGTGGGGGAGGCTCCGACCAGTGTTTGTCACAGCTACTCACTGGGATTGGGTCGGTGTATTCTTTACTTGTGAATTCTGACAAGTCATTTTGGGCAAACCCACAAAGGACCCCCTATTGAGGACGCCAGTGCCGTTCCTATGCACGGAAAGAGGGGGAGTCCTGTGATCAATTTGGGCACGACGATCCAACGGATGGTGGAAGGGGCATACCCGACGGTCGACAGGGCCACGGCTGATATGCTAGCTTTTTGGATCATTCCAAGAACGCCTTGAATGATAAGGGATGGAGAAGATCCTATTCATTGGACGTCCGAGGAATTTGCAGGAAGCTGTGCGCCTTGCCTCCGAATTGAAGCCAACCGAACGGCTAGCTCATAGACAATTCGGAAGGGCGGAGGATATAAGGTACGGTCGGTCACGGAGGGGGAAGTTACCAATGAGGTAATGGAATTATTCAAAGCCAATAAAAACCAACTGGAGAAACTGAATGAGAGGACGTAACCCACGTGATTATCGGCCTTGTTTGCGACAGTGTAAGAAAGGAGGGCATATTAGACGAAAATGTCGGGAAGGAGGAAGAGGTGGCCTCCAAGTGTCCCGGAAAAAATTGACGGGGCGCAGAGAAGTAGGCCATGGTGTGGACCCAGTGAAAGGGAATAATGACGGCCGAACCACAACGGAGAGAGGGGGAGATGAATTTGTTGGGACCCAATGGGTGTCCCTTCCCTTCCCCCATTACTACAACATCAAGACCAGTTCGTCAGCACGATCGAAGTGTGCACGGGCCCGAACCCACGGTGCTATCATTGCCCAGCAGTCAGCATGCAGACTTCCAGGAGGAGAGGGCCCAGGCGGATCACATCGATGGCGACGGAGAATTGACCCAAGGTTTACCGGAGATAGGCAGGGCAGAGTGGGGGGAGGTCTGACTGAGCCGGGGCTGTTATCCATCTTCGTGAGAGGCTGGAATTAATGGCAGAAAGGGGGACTTCCTCGTAGATTCGGTTCTACGACGATCATTTATCGCGCGGGAAATTTATGAGGAGGTTTCGTGAAGGAGGCGGTAAGCTGAGTCCACCGGGGTCGCAGAGTATGGCGGATGGAAAGTTCTATGGTGGTAATTGGCGGGTGTGTAGGGTTGTGGGCAGAATGGAAGGAAGGCATCATCCAGCGATCGTCCAGTCCATGGGCATCTCCGATTGTGTTAGTGAGGAAAGAGGGCGGGAGTATGCGGTTCTGCGCGATTACCGTAAACTGAACGGGTACGTGAAAGACTATTGAACACGTTGCACGAATTGACGATAGTATCGACGACTCGGGGGATCGATGTGGTTTTCTTACTTTGGACCTGGCGGTGGATACTGGCAGGAGCCAGGATGGGGGGACCAGGCCAAAGGACGGCGTTCGTGGACCAGGGGGGACCTCCATGAGTTCAAAGTAATTGTCCATTCGGTTTGCAACTCTCCAGCCAACATTTGAACGGCCTAATGGAGGGGTTTCTTGGCGGGGTGAAATGGGAAAACGGTGTGTTGTACCTAGACGACATTATCGTCGGTACGGTTCTACGTTTGATGAGCACCTACGCGGCTAAGTACCGTATTCTTCAGCCGGTGAGCACCGCCAATCTGAAGTTGAAGCCCAAGAGGTACCCTGCTTTAGCATCACAGGTGGCATATCTTGGACATGGAGGTCATCGTCTGGTTGTCCAGTCAGACCCAGCCAAGGTGGCTGCTGTGAGAGAGTGGCCGTCACCGACGAGCATTCAAGAGCGTCAGAAGTTTCCTGGCTAGCCTCGAATTATCGCGGTTTTTCAAGAACTTGCCGAGATAGCGGAGGCCGCTACACAAACTAACGATGGAAAACATGAAATTTGACTGGGACGGGAGTGGCAGCAGGCGTTTGACACACTGAAGGATCGACTGAACATTGTTTTTTGGTTTTTGGCGGGGGGGCCGATTTTGGCTTATCCACGAGCTGAAGGCCGTATATCCTGGACACTGATTGCAAGAATGAAAGCACGGTGCCGTACTGTCCCAACGCCAAGATGGAGTGGAAAAGGTAATTGCCAGTCGGGCTTTGTCTGCTCCCGAAAGGGAACATTGTGTGACGAGAAAGGAACTGATGGCTCTATAATGTTCTCGTGAAGAACTCCCGGCACTACCTCCTCGGACAGCGGTTTCTGGTTAGAACGGATCAAGATCTTGCGTGGTATACAACTCAAGGACAACCGCAAAGCCAAGTTGCTAGAGGGCTGGAGACCCCTTGGCTGCTAGGATTTAGATATTGAACACCGCCGGGATGAATGAAGCATGGCAATGACAGATGCCCTTTTCGAGAAAGCGTGGGTAGCCAGTGGGGCTGGGTTGGAAGGAAGAGGTGGAACCCGGACCGGGTAACACCCAACCTCCTGGCCATACCAGCCCATCGAGGCTCAGAAGAAGGGCCTCACTGAAGTTTGAGTAAGGAATGACGCACGGGGGACAGGCTGCAAGCGGCCAGGTGATTCCGAATCTCGGGGAGGGGCGTGTTCCAGCGTTGAAATCTAAGTGTAGATTCTAAGCGGGAGCAACAGCGGAATGATACTGAGCGGGGGCATAATTGCCCTACTGATGAGACTGCACGAAAGCAAGGACCAGACTGGGAAACGGTGTGCCCGGAAAGTGAGGATGTGAAGGTTTTGGTGGGCCAGAGGGGACCAACTTCGGTTAGTGGACGGTTTTTGTGTAGTTACTACGGTGGGAGAAAGACGACGGAAAGATAGCAGTAGTCTGAAATTTGTGGTACCCACGATCTGCGCCAAGCCTCATGTCCCAATTGCATGATGTAAGACAGAGGGAACTTGGGCGCTCGAAATTCAACGAGCAAAGACGGAGCAGTTAGCAGTTATGGCGGGTATGCGGAGCAAATGCAGCGATGGTTGTAACCAGTGTGACCGTTGTGCATCTAGAAAACCCCCAGCCCGTTATCGGAAAGCACAATTGAGAAGTAAGTATCTGGAATGCACCAATGCGAGAGGATCGCGCTGGACACACTGGGTCCCCATACCCGAAACGGGGAAGGGGAGATAAGTATGTTGTAGTGATAGCAGGATTATTTACACGAGTGGAAGAGGCGATTCCTATTCCCAATCACACTGCGAACACTGTTTGCCACATGCTTCGGTGAGGAATTCTTGTCGTTCGGTTGTTCCCCAAGGGAAAGTCACTCTGACCAGGGTAGAGACTTGAGGTCGCGGCTGATTCACCGCCTCGTGCAATATGCTGGGATATTTGCAAAACAAAGAATACCCATTTCACCCCAATCTGATGGAAATGGTTCGAACGATTCCTCGGACGTTACTGGGAATGTGAGTATGTTCGTGTCTACTGACCAACGGGACTGGGATCGGCTTTACTACCGTATACCATGAGGGCATACCGTTAACGTGCACGACCGTACGACAAATTCACCCCAAATCTGTTGCTGCTGGGTAGGGAGGTACGGCTTCTCTCGACCTACGGTAGGGTTGCCTCCAGAGGAACCAGTGATCGCTGGTGATGTGGAACCCTATGCGGAACGGTTCGTTCAGCGGAATGAGAGATCGTTCGTATAGTAGGGAGGAATGGACAAAAGTGAGTCCGGCAGACGAAACAGTATGATCGGACAGAAGGACGCGCCAACCGATCAAGTCGCGGATGCCGTTGGTGCATCGTCCTTCGAGGAGAGGGGGGGGGGGCAGCCTACACTTGCAAGGCAGTGGCAAGGACCTATGTTATCATCACGAGGCTGAGTGCAGTGATTTATCGGATAAAATTGAGCCCAAGATCTCGCGCTATGGTTGTTCAAGCGGATCGGTTGAAACGTATTGAGGCACCAAAGATGCAGCTGGGCGCAGCCAGATATACCCAGGGAAGCAGGGTACCACCGTGGGGGGAAGAAGAGGCCTCCTACTGAAGATACAGTGTACTGGTGGGGTTGAACAACGGCCAGCGGCATGGAGTCGCGGGGTCTCCTCCCCAAACGACAGTCGGTGAACCCGTTATAGAGGACCTTTCTCCTAGCGGGGACTAGATAGTTTCAATTCCACTGTTATCGATTCGGACTTCGGCGGGCTGAGGGTTTAGTGGTTTCCCCAGGATAAATCACTTCCGTCAATGTACAATGCCACAGCCCCGAAAATGAACAATGAATCGGCTGGCGTAACGCGGACGGACGCGAGCCGGAGGGAGTTAAGGGTTCCCGACGATATCGGGAATAAATTAAATGGGAAACTGATATGTTCGATACACACCACGATACCGGGTTGAAGGTAAATCAACTGTTTCCACTTGTGGAAGAGAATCGCTATTAGCACGGTGATATATAGGCAGTGGTATAATCGCCGACTATACCAGATGATCTTATATGTGGAAGCACTTCATTGTATGTGAAAAAAACTAGCGAGGGCTATCCTTTCATTCAACTGTGCAAACGGTTCGAAGCGAGTAAAGTTAAATAGTCATTACAAGTCACTAGTAAGAGACCGAGTTCGTCTACCCACTGCGAAAAAGCAACTGTTACAAGCGCTGTGATACGGACATATTAACAAAATTGCTCTTGTGAGGGAGCAGAACTGCATATTTCAGTCTGTTCGGAAGACTGGAGTGCACGGGGGCGAAGGGTTCCGCCATGCAGAGGGGTACAAGACACAGAGAAGGAGGTTGGTAACTGAAACGGAGGGCACGATAGTCCGTATTGGATGACGCGATGCATTACGGATGGCTCTGCCCACCCTGGTGCCCGCTGCCGAGGTGACAAGTGAGGGCGTATCCATGGGGCACCCAGATGGAGGATTCGCTAGGGGAGGTTTTCGCGAACGAGTGGTAAGGTGGACCATGAGGTTATAGGGTATAGCGCCGTGGGTATTCCGCTACGGAGGGCTCATGTTACCCATGTATATGAGTGCCCATATCGACTACTACAAGCTACCGGAACGAATGTTGCCAGTACTTCACACCACTGACGTTGCCCGGGATGGGGGGGGGGGGCGAGGGCGGTCCAATCCCTCCTGGCCTCGCGTCAATATTGCGCCCCATGGATTTCCTCAACCACCCCAACATTCCCGCCGGATTGAAGCTGCAGAGCCATGGTAGCAGGGATGCCCGTCGGGAAAACACTGCGGGATCATTACCGGACGATCGGAGAATGGAGTTGTGAAGAAGCAGGACGGACGTGAGAGCTCATTCTGGTGGGAACGAGGGAACAGACTCTGGGAAGGTACCGATCAAGAGAACCAAGAGAACTGCTCGGTTTATTCCGTTATTGTCATGATTAATGGTGTACTGTAATTTTGGCCAGTTATGTAAGGTTTGGATCTAGTCCATGAACAAATAATTGGGGCATATTTCGCTTAGTTGGGGAGTGGGGGGGGGTTTACGCCGTTTTCCTGTGAGGTGGAGTCACCCAGATCTGACGGAGTTCAGTGCATCCGGCCGTATTGTCTGGCAGATCTGGGTGCCTCATCTATCACCCATATTTCACCTGTACCGGTTTCGCTCCTGCCCGGATTAGGTGGATCGGGCTGCTGTAGGCTCCCTTTGTTGGCGGCGGCTGGTATTTGTCCCCCTTTGTCCCGGCCAGCGATGACGCAATCTTGGCGTGAGTGGCCAATGGGAGGCGTGTGGCATCGCTGGTGGGATAGATACTGGGCGTGCATTGCCGTCGGCTGGGGGAAGTGTGCATCAGGCCGGTGCGGACTGTTAGTTTTATTCTCGTTTTCGTGCAACAGGAACCCATTTCATTTTAAGGACGGCCGTCTATACCCGTTTTTGTGTGTGTTATAGTTTCATATATAAAGGGAAAGAGTACCAATTCCGTGTTCCGTTTGTTTTTGTGTGTGTGCGTTCGCGGACTCCTCGCTGCGGGCTAACTCCTTGTGGTCCATTACCGACAATACCTGTGGTCAAGAACAAACCACGCGAATAATTTCGGACGTTACATATCATACAAAGACTATAGCAATCGATTTACTCACTGGTCGTCACCTTGTGTCAACTAGAATGCACTCTGGATGTGTTCTCGTTTTCATATTTCAGTCAATCTTATAAAGCTTTTTGTCGAGTGCATCTCCTTTCCATACAATATCGAGAGGGGAACATCCATGGGATTTGTTGACATCTCTCATTTCGCCGCTTGCGTTCTCGCCTTGCGTACAGTTATGTAACATCGTCTGTTCTAAAGATCCTGCATCCTCATAGTTTTTGCCTTCAATGATTTAGCTGGCTGGATCTGAGTAATGAAGAACGTACCGACTCGGCGTGGGTCTGCCACCAGTCAACGGATCTCTTGGGATTCTGTTGGGCTTTCATGGCTTCTTTCATCGATTCCCACCATCAGATCTCTCAAAACAACCCTGACTGAATCACTCTCTCAAGAACCACTGTAATTAACTGCTCGCAAAAAACGGCTTTCCGTCGATTCTGATCGTTCCGGGATACATGGAAGATGAAGATTATTACGGCGTAATCGGTTTTCCAAAGTTCCACTTTCGGAATAATCATCCTTCGTCGCAAATAAAATTATCTTCAATTCGAGTGATGGCAATCTTATCTGCTTTCCGTGTATGCACAGAATTAATCTGCTCTACCTCATATCAGTGAATGAACAGCCGAATGTTACATGTCACTGACATCATTAATTCATCATTACAAGCTTCTCTTTCCCTCAATCAATAACGCTGGTTTAGGGTATTGAAGCTGAGCAGGCATGGCTTTGCAGCTTGAAATCTCTCTAGTAATATTGGCTAATTTCCCAACCATTGTCCAGGCAAATTAAATCCTCTTAAACTGACCGTACAAGCGTTTTAATACTCTGAACAAACGAGGTACCTTCCTACAGCAATGGGGTGAACTATACTACATGACACCATTAATGTATTGCCGATCACTGACACACATATCTCAAAAGCCTATACAAGGCTAGACGACGTTGGATAACGATATACTATTTCCGTTTTACATTCTCCTCCTGCAAATTCAAAACTGTATTTTACCGCATTCAAATAGTTAATCAAATATCAATATTATGACCCAGAAGGAATTCCATAAGACTTCTGAACAAATTAAACGCACGTAACTTCATAAGAAACCCGATAGAAGGAGGAGCGAGCGTTTGAAACGCTTTAACAAACATCATCCCTACTGCCCCCTCAGCAAGCTGTCCCTAGTGCTTGTAGTTTTTTCTTTACAGGGCAAATGGCAAGCGTGCGAGATGGAGCTATATAGTCGTCGACTTACAGGACAAGGTAAGAGGCCGGTGTTGGAGACACCTGGTGTCACTACGAGCCTAGTGACGGAGCGTGATCTTGATCGGGCGCACGGCTACGTCGGAGCAGAGAGAGAAACACAGTTACACCCCTGAATCTAAGAGGTCGGAGGAAACCTTGGAGGAGTAGCCCGTCTTGGCGAGAGGAGTCGACATCAACCCATTCTCAGTTATTGCACGGATTTCTTTCGTACGCTCAACAAGGTTACAGTGTCCTATACTGTACAACTTCATGAAAGGAAGAGAACTGGTGTCTACCACAGGAATAAACGGCATAGCGATAGGAACTTACAATAGGCAAGCAGATCAGGCACAAAAACACAAACACAACACACGCACCACACAGGGGGAAAGAAAACTTCTCAGCTTCCCTGTGCGAGTTATATGTTGAAAATGATGTAGGGTAAACTAGCAGAAACGTAACCACTTCAACGCAACAGGCCGACTAGTGAAAATACATAAATAATCTTGCAGTTAATGGGCTTGCGATAGCTTCGTGAGAAATAATTACCTGTTCCGCAGAACGGTCCGGCGAATCCTGGAGAACAGCGCAATAGTCCAGGGATCCGTTTTCTCGACACACAGCCCCTCCGGAGGAGGCAGGGTTACCAGAATAAGTCGGCTTAAAACGAAAATAAGAAATTACTTCTAACATGGTTAGTGCTGTAACATGGGGTCCTCATGCATGAAGAATGTCCAAAATGGAAAATCTATATTATTATATATTGATTATATGTTTCGCTTGAAAACTCTGTTTCAGGGAGCGGGAAATTACTAGGGTTGGCACAGGAATTTTGTAATGTTATGATGTCGACTACTATTAGGAAAAAAGAACACGCTCTTTCAAACCCCTGAAATGACGGCGGGTCATCCCCCACCCCCACCCCCGCTCTCTTCAGTTGGTTGGAGGGTTATAGGTATGGGTTATAACAATGGAACCAAAATACAGCTATATTCGAGCCATTTGTAATTTTGCCAATATGGCTGCTAACAGTTACGTCCTTCGAACCGAGCTGCGCAAAACGGAGCAGACTTGACTTCTCTACCTTGAAATACCTGTACCGCAAGAGAATGTATTCTAAAGTTGAATTTTGCATGCATCACGTCGTCACACACCGTGAAGCCTAATTCTTCCCTTCAAATGTGCTGTCACTGATTCATTGCCATGAATATCTGAAACAATAATGTGAACAAATAGGTGGTGGATGGTTACAGCGAACCTGATTTCCCAGGTTAAACCATCACATTAATCTCCATCAACGCGAGCCGGTACCTTCCACCTTACTGAACTTCTCTACTTTGCCTTACACGACTCCCCACCACCGCCCCCCCACCCCCACCCCCCCCCCCCCCCCAACATGAAGCGCAGCGCACACTACTTGCTATGCCAATGGTTGTGCCCGCAAGTGATAAATGTCCATTCCGTTTCAGTCTCATATAGAGAAATAGAATGAGACCGCAAACCCGACGGTAGTCCTTCTCTTACCTCAGTCCCGAAGAAAAGACAATTTACAATACTATTTGGAACACTTAGTGTCCATTTCATTGTTTGATTTCAATGGTTCATACAATTCTCCCCTTCGCCACATTTCCACTCAAAATTGAAGCTGGAACTTTGGTCACTTGGTAGCCTAATTTGACGGCTAGTAAGCTGCCGTACAACCTCCGTTCCCGTTATGATGTTCTGATCTGCCAACATATAAATCCAATCGTCCTCCACTAATTGCAAAAAGACAACAATAAGGTTTGAGAAAAAAAAAACTTGGTATCACCTCTCACATCACGCGGTGAGTACGCATGAGAAAAGTAAGTATCGTCACAGTTTGCCGATTAATTGTGAGCCAATACGAGTGAAGTCAATTGCGTGGGGGGTGGGGGGGGTTTAGGGAATCATTACGCCATATTGGAAGTGGATCAGTCCTCCGATACGCATCAGTTAGATATATTCCATGTCACCGGGGCAGATGTAGGAGGTTTCGATGATCCGTTTCAATCACGAAAACCTCTCTCAGAGCAGAACGTCTTGTGAGGCTGTCAAGTTCTCCGATGTTTTTGACGCTATCGAACAATGCAAAGTTGTTCACGGTGGTAGTGGAGGCATTCGTCGGTATTGTCTAGGCGACATATAATTGGTCGTAGCGGGGTTTTGAGGCCATTTAGTCATGTGTACATGTTAGTCATGCGACGTTGTCGGGCTTCACCCTGTTTAGGTTTATCACGATACTGTAAACTGTTCAAGTTGTTTTTCTTCTCGGGTCTTGCCGTACGTTTATTCTATTTACCTAGTGCGTCGTTGGAGCTCCGTGGTAAATTTTGGTTAGGTCATAAGATGTTACTTTTGTAGCAGCTATGTTGACGTGTTCTGCTATTGCGTAATCTATCTGCCTAGACGTAGTTCAGAGGGTTGGGAAAGGGACACCATGGCCTTGGATGTGTCATAAGGATGTGTCATAAGGTTCATTGGTACGATATGTGTTCGGCGAATGCATCCATATCCTATAATTTGAATACTCCGCCTTAGGTATTCATTGCAAATTGAAAATTAATGAGTTGACTAGCATCAAATAATGATGATATGCCCCTAACCCACACTTCCAGTGCAATATTCTTCGCAATAGTCCAAGTTATGTTAAACTGATGTCAGGGTTGTAAATACAATACTAGAAGACCATAATCCCCTCATCCGTGTCCCCTTCTACCAAACCTGTGATAACGTACGAAAAAGCCCCTTCTCGATTCCTGGAGTCCGGTAATATATGGCAGTCAGGACAGTTTTTGTGTGTGCTTGCGTGTTTGTGTGCATGTGTGTGTGTGTGACAACACGTTAACTCGCACCCCACCTGGACGGATTTAGATATGGGTTGCCTCCAATGATAAACATGATCCCTATCATTCCGAGAGATCAAAGTCGAAGAGCTTGTAATAAGATAAATCGGAATGCCTGGTCCGATCAGGTTGCAATTTCGCTTGGTAGCTTTCTGATGCGGAGTTCTGAACCCTAATGATTTTTGTATAGGCCGGGGTCAGCTCTAGTTGACATTGTGAAAAAAAGTACTTTTGGTAATTCAGCTTGTACACTACTCGACCCCACTTGAATGAATGAAGTCCATACTTGGTATTGGGTTGTGTGGAAACCTTGCAAGCGTGTGAGTTGCCATATTTAGCTTATCAAGTTCAGATCATTCAAGAATTACTAAGCCTTTTGGCTTTTATGATCAAACGTTAATTTCTGCCCATCACGGAGGAGTTTATGCCATTGAGATCTTCAGTATAAGAGATCTGTTATGAGGAAGTCGTTTACCGTCAAACGCACTGACAACTGCGAACGCTAACGTCCACTGCACCCGTGAACCCACAATAGCACCTCGACTCACGTCCCAGGCACTGATCTAATTTGTAGATACAAGACTGTGGTCCCCCATCCTACTTGCCATAATCTACACCACTTCCTCTTCCCCACCTCCAACTCAGACAACTTATTGCATCACCTATAAACTACCTCTTCAAGTCTAACTCTTATACGCATTTCGGACTGATCCATTTATTGGGATTTCCACCTAACTTTCACATTCCTTACGGACCACAAATTTCCCCTTCAATGTCCATACCATGTGACCCGCACCCCAACCATGAGCAGCCCGAGCGTATTCACAGATCGACGACGTCACAAATTCCACTTCACTGTCTACTTTGTATCTCTTTCGGACTTCACATGATATTAAATGTCTATATGAACGAGAAGTCACTATACAAAAGAGGAGAAAATGGTTGTCTACCACTAAAATAATTGCAATGGCCACACCGGCAGCGACAGATACCGGGACAAGTAATGCACCGAGCTCACATAATATCACTCATGTAAGCAATCGAGCTTATATTAACCGACAGGAAATTCAGGCAAATGCAGGTAACCATTTTAGGGAAGAAAATGCCCCGTCCGACTTCGAACACACCCACGATAAGCAATTACATTTTGTGTATGTGTAACATTAGATCAGCGCCACACATTTTTTGTTACTCTATACTAGGAACGGTATGTAAGCTGCGGGGACAAATTCTAGATAGAGCAACATGATGTAAGAAGGGCCAGTATGTGTGTAGGTTCTCACTGCAAGGAGTGGGCAACATCCTTTCCAGTACGGTAAAACAAGCAAAAGGCCACATTAAAAAAAACAAAATAACAGTTCAAATTGAAATTGGGAGTCGATTCCTATTGCGCCATTCCATGTCATAACCATGGCATGTCACCCGAGTAATACATTTTTGACACCTGCTCTGAATATTCCTGAGGAACGCAAGTATTGTATTCTGAAAGTTTGCTCCGTTTCACATTGTTTTTGTTGTTCATGGTGATCACATGACTGAGCTGTTATCTTGTTTCGTGACTATAGCAGCACCGACTCTGATCACATCTCGAAACAATGCAGCATTTCATATCAATTGCCCTTAAACTAAAACAGTAACATGTTCTCCCGAAACTTGACCTTTGACCTTCGAGCCTCACCACTCTGATGTAGCTTGCACCCCCTGATTCTAAAAATGCTGAAGTCACGTGAACAAGGGAAATCTGACCTCTGAGTACCTTCACATAAAGGACCATTAGTGGGATAGCACGGAACCTTTGATATCTGAAATCACCACAAAAGTTCCATTCGGCCCAAATACTTTTGTTCATGGTATTCTTGTCAGTATGAACCTAGATGTTCCTGAACTGTTTTAGTCTCCGATGATACTGACCAAATTTCCTCAGAACATTTTCCCAAAAAGTTCCCGAAAACTTCCCAGAAAGTTTTTCCCCAAAGTTTCCTCAGAACATTCCTTATACCTTTTCCCACCAAAAAACAGAACTTGTACACCGTTGATCTCCGCTATCTGAATACCCTATGCACCGTTGGGCAAAGTTAGAATATCTACCTTATATTCGACAGTAATCTTAACTCACTTTGGAGATATAATAAGCTGATAGGGCTTTGTTTCGTTGACCCCTGAACACATAATGTGCCCGACTTGTGAACTTAGAGTGGACTTCCGCACCACATTTATGGTATCCTAATCAATGATATCTCTGATCTACCTAATCGATGGTAAATACAATGAAAAAAAACAAGAAGAACGATCGGTATGTTTCGGGATTGAGAAAAGGTTATATCATCCCCGGGAAAGAAAAATCTTGATTGCTTCTCTCCTCCCGCGTCTTGGGTCTTTCTAATTAGTATACAAAATATTTATAGCATACTATTTCTATCCTTGGTAAAAATAACAAGTTATTTTCACTCGGGTTAAAAAAACACGGTTTTCTTGACGGGTATAAATATTGACTAATGCAACCAGATTTTTTCCTTCCCATGACACCTCAAACCTCTATATTCAATGAGATTTACTGATATTAATTTTAACGGCCAGACCTCATTGACACATATTTGCATTTTAAACCATTGACGTATCAAGTATATGGCTAAATAAACCTCCGAAACCTGTCGTTTGTGAAGTTTTAATAGTTTCTTAGGCGATATCGTTGCATTAATGGGCAATGGTTCTTAGAATTAACACCGGGGTTCAATTCAAACACTAGATGCGTCTGGTGTTTAATCAAAAACATTAAAGATAATATTTTAACTCAATCTGCAGACAGTCCGCCTTTGCTCTCTTAGAGCTCCTTAAGCGTTAATACGCGGCAACTGCCTGGAAACAGGCTTTAACACGGCTTGTTTTTTTAATGCTCTTTGGACACACGAGTAGTGTACCCTTCCATATTCAAGGGTTCGTATTTTCCTTATTGAACCACCCTTGTATTGGAAAGGCAGACACTAATACACAGTTTTGTGAACCGCGTTTTTACGTGGCAGTTGATGTCTTCAGTCTGAACATCTACAGTACTGCAGTACTGCAGTACTGCAGTAAGTATGCAGTACTGCAGTACGCAGTGTATGAGCCACGGCCATTCCCTTCACCTGGATTCCTATGGGATGCAATTCCATTCATATATACCATACCACCAGTCCGTGCAGTATAATCTTCGTCAGTTTATTGAAACTTGTGGGCTGATGACACGACGCGAACAGATATACTTAAGACTTATATAATATATCTATTATAGCATGCCACATAGCGCATAAATAAAGGAATGATACGTGTGCATATCCCCCATGCTAAATTACCATGCGAATGTTGTGAAGGCTTTCCTGCCTACGACTTTATGACTTGTAACCCTTACTGCCCATGTGTGGAGGGAGGGGGCGTGTGGTTTACCCGGTGGCTTGTAATCGTTGAACGGAAATAGAAAGCCAGCAAAGGTGTTTTTTACGCGAAGGTTAAAAAGAAGGTAACAATTTAAGGAACCTGCTTTTTCGCAGTAACTTAATAACGGAAGTACTATGATACTCTAGCTCGCCCGCACCTATGTAGCTCCGCTTCAATTGATTTCGGATGACCTTCATCAGTTTTTTTGGAGAAATTGGTTTCCTTTGCCATTTCAATATCAAAAGTGCCTTCTGTCATACAGTATCGCATTGTTTTTTCAACGTCGTTAGTCTCCTGGGTTTGGCGAGGATATTTGTGGTACCAAAGTAAATTAGTGGCAGTCAGATGTTCTGCTCTTTATAACAGTGCCCTTTGAAATCATTGGGTCAAGCTACATCGATATGAGTGTCAAAGGTCAAGGAAAATTAATATGCCTCTTTCGTTGGTACTTGGTATGGACCTCAGTTTTTTTCGAAAAAAAATGCGGAAAGGGCCTGTCACTGATCTTCCAGCCATAAAATGCTTAGTATAATGGCATTCGATGTCAATGTCACAGGTTCATTTCCATTTATTTGTCTTCATCCTATGGTTAAGAGATCAAAATGATGATCACAATATGTCCTCATATATGGTGTCTTCCATGTTGAACGGTGAATGTTCCTCTTTTGTCACCCCGCCAACGAAAAAGAAGAGAGTCCATCAGACCCATCGACTGCACTAAATTACTAGTCGAATTTCATTTTACAGAGGAATTGGGCATGTAGTCGTAACCGTGATTGACCACTGATTAGTTGATGTATAGCAGGCTTCCAGATGGTCTATGCATAGTTCCTGCTACTTCATATGGTGCGAAATGGAGTGCTTCTTATTTATTAGAAGTCAGTCTCGTCTAGAGAAAACCTGGCCGACGGGTTATTCGGGAATCTAATGGTCTCCCCATTAGATTTTATTACGATTTGGACATTCCCTTTAGTGAACAAATGTGAATATGGGGAGTCCCTCTGCGCCAAAGGGCCGTTCCGTGAAGTGGCATAATCAATCCTCACCATCCTGAGTCGAGATAGTTACTGGTTATACAGGTTGTCGGTGTATCCATCCCGACATGCAGTTGTGTGAACAGGATCGCCGACTCGTTTCAGTCATAGCAGGTGTAGTCCAAGGGACATACTAGAACCCTACTACTGAAGAGTACGATGAGATCAGTGGCAGAGCGTATCTGCTCGTTAAACTTTGTGGGTTCGAACCATATTGACGATCAGTTTTTTCTTTTCCGAAGCGACCCTGGGCGCTTATCTCTATTGCTTCTTCGACCTAGGTGCTCGAAAATGCCTACTATATTATTCTGCTACCCCTTAACTCCCCGCATTGCTTATCGGTCCCCTATAATCGGTGAATCTCTGTGGAGCCTGCCGATGTTAGATATCGTTAGATAAGCGCTCAGCCGTAGGTAGAAATTGTCATCAATCCTGGCATTCCTGACCTATTCACCCGGTTTCACCGTGAATAATTGAACACACGGAACATGAGTTGTGAGTAACGTTAGACAAGTATTATTGTATAGTTTCGCGACAAAATTTCTCGTTACTTCCCAAACGATAAAACATATACTAACAATCATAGAAAATGTCCAAACCATCCGTGCAGATATCTCACACGTGTAATCCGCCCAGGGAGCTCAATAGAGATCATGATGAGTACTGGTACACGTCACCGGACGACGAAGCAACTGTTAGTACCCTCAAATAACTGTGAAAAATAAATAAACTAAAACTAAGTAAATAAAACTCGTTCCATATCATTCAGTGAGCATCAGCATCATTTTCCTTCACAGATAACAGCCAAATGAAACCAAAACTGGGGTATTACTACCCAGTGCCACTGATAACCCACTTTTTCAGTTAATTGAGGTCTAATCCAACGCCTGCTTCACTTCTACGGCAGCATGCTTCAAAAAAATGCAATTACGTATATTTCAGCCGGAAATTGAAATTCTAGATTGTCCACAAATTTCAATATACAGCTATATATGGCTTGAACTAACCTCTGAGATCACGGCAGTTAGTTGATGACCAGTGGACCTGCTGAAGTACACTTCACTCAACTCCTCTTAAATAAATTAAGGTCCTCGACATAATCAGAACTGTGTGGATGGAGGCTCGTTGTCTTATTATGTTATTCCCATCATAAGTTAATGATCAGACATTGCTTTGATGTCAAAAAAAGTTAATCTGAGTCGAAAGAGCACAGATTCCGGAAACCCTGTAACACAGGCTTAGCGATTGAAGTACATTGCTGCACATCATTCATTCAGCGCATTCCGTACAGATGACCTTGATACGACTATTCGACTGGTATTGTATACTGCATCGCACACTCAGTGATGTGCCAATACTATTATTTCTCACTAATCGCAATTTTAACACTACAGCATACAAAAAAATGGTTATTTTAAAATTACTTTCATTTCTTTATTCGTCAAAGAAATCAGCAATAATAACATAACATTGTTAATTCCAAATTTCCTAGTGTACCTAACGCACCTACTACACAACCAGCTATTCTGATGTTCTATTCACAAGATACTCGCTTAAAGAATGATACACGAGCTTTATTAGTAAATGCCACTTTTCGTCTGTCTATGCTTACTATTCGAACACATTTGTGAACGCCATAACCACCGTGTTATATCATGAAATTAACTCACAAGCTTGGAATAAACCACCGGAAGACCTTTCTGTGGTTACAGGTGCTCCACTGACTATTGAGATTGCATCTCCGACCACTTGGACAACCGCTCCAAAACCGACCACTGCAATGAACGGTTCGAGAAATACTCTGAGAACTCGCTTAATAGCTGTGCTGACACCATTGGCGGATACAGGGGGGGGGGGCTAGGGGAAGTTGCTCCCCCCACCCTTCACGATTTTGGGCTGGATTTGCGCCCCCATCCATTAAATTCGCCCTTGCCCCTTCGGAAGTTTGAGTCATAAGTGTAACTCTATTGTAATAATAATTCCATGTATCAAGCCCTGTGTACCGACCTCCTAGGGCCTATGTAGTAGCCTACAGTAGGTACATCGGCCCGTGAAATTTGCGTGGCTGAAAACGCAGCATATACATTTTTTTTTAGCTTGGCCGAATGATCTAATCTACTCTGGTCAGCGTATATGCCCTGACCAACTCCTGGAGCACACTCTACCTGACTACCTGGCCATAGACTCGAGCTGTCTATTAAATGAACCCGCGCCCATCGTACGCGTATGTTACGACATGTCAAGATGTCACTACACCAACACACACCAGGCCGATCCAGGGGGGGGGGGCGCACCCTGCGCGCGCCCACCTAAAAATATAAAGGATTTTTTTAAATTTTCCTTTTTTTGTATTTGTTTGCCGCTCGAGACGTGTTTTTGAAGCTTGGAATGGCAGCAGCTTAAACCTCTGGAAGGGTCCATTTCCGGCCATCTGGGCGCTCGTTAAACCAACATTTTCTAATATGCCCGCGCCAACCGCTGGTGGCGCTCCGCGTGATGATAGATTTGTGCCCCCCCCCCCTCCGTCCAAATGTCTTTCCCCCCTTGTGCCTCCCAGAAATGAAATCTGGTGATACCACTGCCCAGGCCGCCTCTTTTGCAACTCCAATTTTATTTGAGGAATGGACAAATGACTGAGCCCAGACCTGGGCATGCATGGTGTAATGGATATATTAGATCTACTTTCAATTCATTACGATACCGATCACTAGAGGCATGACATGACTACTTGTTGGTATTTTTTTATTGTTTTTGTGCTTCTAAACCCACGTCCAGACTCCATAGAGCAAATTTTCCTTAGAACCCTTCCCCAGAACTTATGGGTACATTTAACTTAGACAACCCAGGAAGTGCCGTCTTTCCGGCCATTTGAGGGTTGTGGAAGCCACAAATTCTCTTTACGCCAATTGCCGCCGATTCGTCTCGATATGGGGGGGGGGGACATGGACATTTAAAAAATAGGTGGAAACACAAAGTCAATGGGATCATTCCGAATCTTGGTGTGGGACATGTCACCCCCCCGTCCCCCCGGTTTCGGGCCCATGTTTGTTATGCTGCGTCCAACCGTAGTGGGCGCTCCGCTTAGATAGTGCGACGGTTATCCATTGTCAATAATATTTGCTCCCTCTAACCAAAATTCCTAGATCTGCCCCTGAACACTGTCCGTCCCCCATTTCACTAGATTCCGTATCGTATACCGCAGACAAGCCGATCGAAATTGAAAAGCTAGATCAGCCTTAACTAGTTTGATATTCTAGTTATCGCATGTACGATAAGTATGTCTATAAGGAAACTGTTCCAATACGAAACCGCGATTCCTGTATATGTCACTTGCCATGGTTCATTATAACTGGTGTCTTAAACTGGCCAGTTTATATAAATGTTTACCTCATAGGGGGCCTACTCAACCACTTGATCGTGCAAACGGTCAACTTTCGTTAATCATAGTTGAATGTTTTGTTTTATCCGAATTAGTCCCGGTTCTGGCCTTGGGATACACATATTGTTTCATTGTTTTACTCCATCCGGCTCCCTTAGAATTTGGCGCAGGCGCGAAATCAACGGGGGGGGGGGGGGGGGGGTAAGGGGCATTGCCTCCCCCCAAAAATGATAAAGCATTGTATAATAGTATTTTGATTATAATAGATAAGATGATTATCCAATGCCCTTTCGAAGCTGGGAAAGGCCTTTCCTGGTGATCTGAGAGGCTCAATTTTAAAAATTTTCTGATAACAACCTGATGGTGGCGTCCGCTTAGATAGTCACATAATAATGGACCACAACAAATCTGTCGCCCCCCTGATCGACTGCCCCTCATCAGTGTTGGTAGAATCCGCCCTGCTGACACATTTGGCCTACTGAGTTCCTAACTAGCTAACATCTTACATTAAGTAGGAAAATCACATGCCTATTTTCAAATCCTAGCCCATGGGGAGCTTAGATGTATAATTCAACCTTATCATGCGATTACAGATCCTGTATAGTTTATCGGCACAATATCGTGATCCTGGTGTATGAATGTATCGTTGCGTCGAAGCAATCGGTATCCCCATTCCTTGAAGGCCTCATTCAAACAAGGCAAACTATGGGGTGTGCTACATTGCACAAAACGTCATCATTGTCGTTATCATAAATAGAGGACCCTACAGGGGTATCAGCCTTGGTGACACTGGGGGATCCCCCTCCTCTTTTTCCAATGCAGTAAAAGCGCCCTCATGTGAAAAAAGTTGCTCCTTTGATGAGGGACTAGCTTTGAAGATATTGTAGACGCCGAGCCGTTTATCAATATAGTTGCAGGCCAGAAACAAGGTGGAGGAATAGCCCCCTCTTCCCTGAGCAAAGGATCAGCCAGACCCCTGCCCAGTGCCAAAACCACGACTCATTGCCATGTCGAGCTCGTCCATGTCTTCAAGGTGTGTTAACGGCTGCTAATCGAAAGGAAATGCAGCCAAGACCTCGCTCTACTGAGCCGCCAGTAGACCCAGTTGTTATCCTCGTGAGTACATTCAGCCTTTGCTTAGCCTTCCGATTATATCTCACTTTTTGCCTAGAGTCTTCATTTGATCAATGGGGGGGGGTCGTAGCCATTGGTTTCCTTGGGTCAGTTGGATCCCTTTTCTAGCCTTACCGAAGCCCAAGGAATCTATGCAGTCAGGCACTGTATGGGATGTGTTTGTGTGTGTATGTGACGATTCTTCTAAGAACAATATCTGAAGAAAGAACGTAAGCATCATTAAATTCAATCAGACCTGTTGGTCACAGATAAAAATGAGGAAGCCCAGATCGTTCTAAGGCCCAGAGGTTAGTAAAAGCGGGCCACGGAGGTCCGAACCGAAAAAACCTCGCGTTAAAATCGAAACTGCCACGAAAGCGGTGTAGAGAGCTCATACTTACGGACATATATGAACGGTTCATATGCAGGCGTAGATATGCAATATTGCTTCGGAGCAGGTCCAAGGTCACTAAAGGTCAAGCAAGGTAAACATTTGACGCTTGTGAGCGAAATAACTGTGCAATGAAAAATGATGATTCCTACTGGTTTGGAGTTAGGTCTAATGGTCCCTGAGGCAAACAGAGTCTTAGAAAACAATGCGAGCATGGGATAACTGGGTAACGAAATGAGTAGAGAGCTCTTACCGCCATGTGAAGGGTGTTTGCCATTGAAGCATTTAATCCTATTGTTTTGCGATGTGGTCCAAGGTCATCGAAGGGTAACTATAGGTCAAAGTATGGATAGCAGGGGAGCACAATAACCGTGCAACAAAATGAGGTAGAGAGTTATACTTCACACGAGGGTGCCATTTGAAGTTGGAGGATTTCCCCTGGATTCGGGGGGGTCTAGTACTCAGATGGTAACGAGGTCAAAGTCCAAAACCATGTGGGCATGACAAAAGTGCAATCAAATGATTGTAAGGAGCTAATACTTGGCACGGAGGTTGCCAGTAGTGTAAATTCTACTATTGTTTGGATGAGCCAAGGTCAACCGGAGGTCAGGTCAACAGAGGTTAACCTGGTGAGACACAATAACTGCACAAAATGTGTAGATAAAATCTACATTGCACGAATGGTTGCGTATGGTATAGATGATCCCCTTTTGGTTTTAGACGGGGTTCAAGGTCACCGAAGGAAAGCACAAAGTCACAAAGTCTTGAACAAAGCTGGGAGTGAGCTTATGTGCAAACGAAAGATGTAGAGAATTCATACTTGGCACGCGGGGTTGCCATTGGAATAGGCATCCTATGGTTTGAGGTCAGTCAAGGTCACTTAAAGTCAAGAGAGAGCAAATTATAAACACCATGTGAATGAGAATGTGCCAACCAAATGAATGATGAGGCGTCATAATTTGCAGAGGGTTGCGATGAGGGCGAAAGTGAAAAAAACAAAAACATGTGGAGCATGAGAACTGTGCACCCAAATGATTTAGAAAGCTCACGCTTGGCACGAAGGGTTTCCATGTGGTGTAGGGGATTCATGTTTTGGTCTTAGTGAGGTTCAAGATCACCGGAAGTGAACAACGGTCAGAGTCAAAAAAGAGTGTGTGTGAGTCATGATAGACATGTCAATTAAAGTACAAATTTACACCTGGCCGAACAGGATTGTCCATTGGAGTAGATGATCTAAAACGTTTTGGGTCAAGGTCGAAGGTCCACGCTATATTTCAATTCAATAAAATGGCATGAACCAAAAAACGCAGTTCCGTCGTTACTAAACGGAACGGAAGAGCCGGGGGGTAAAATTTCATTGATAAAAAGAATGGAACAAACTAGGTGCCGAATTGGAGCCAATGCGTACCTGGATCTTGTAGACGTCCACCATTGTTTTCATATCAGCCTCAAATGACAAAGATTTCTCATGAGGGGAGGGCGACACATTATTCTCCTTAGATCCCTCTCCCAGGACGGTGACCACTACCTATTTCCCCCTCCTCCAAATCTGGATACACCCTACTACCCTTTGCCAAAACCACATCCGGTGGCGCTGCCTCTCGGTTGCTCCCCCTCCTCCTCCGGTTCCGTTTCCCAGTCTATACGGACCCGCCATTCGTCAGGTTAGCACCACGTTCACATATGCTTTCGTCCATTTACGTCAGTGTTAACCCTCTTCGACTAGTATACTACTCGCACTATGTACTATTGTCTAGTCACTCCAGCCGAATGTTGTCACTACGCCACCGTCCTTCACGTTTTAATTTGCGTTTGGATGGACTGATCTGTTCATCTCAGTTTCAAGGAGTCAACGAACCCAATCAAGATTCTACTAAATAGTATCGGTGTGATGAACACGGAACATATTTTAGGCAATGTAATATGGTTTTATATGTTGTTGGCTTATCATTGATTCAGAGAACCCCCTTGGAATGCAAATTGATTGGCTGGAACACACCAGGTAATCACCCTTGGCCGAAGGGGCGACGCGTTCGGATGTCCACTCCATAATTTCACAAATCACGCCACTGAACAAAGGGGAAGAAGAAATTCCCATGACCTCTCCCTATGACGGCGAATCAGAGCTTACAAAAGTCCTCATGAAAAAGTGCCCCTCTGATGCCCTGGAGAGACCTACCACTTTTGGAAGATCCGAAGGCTCTCCTGAATCTTTCAATAATGGCCTAAAATTCTTTTCGTCAATACGTTAATTTTGGTGCGCTCTCAGTGAACTACTCCAAGATGTGTTGATGAGGGCTCAATAGGCCTATTCGAAATATTCCTTCTCTCCGTGACCCCGTTTCTACTAACCATTATTAGCATTATAATAAGTGTAGCGTTGTATATATAAAAACGCAGTTCATATAACTATGGTGGTAACTATAAATGTTGGGACAAACACCCTTGGTCAATTTGTTTAACCAAACCGTACCAAACCGGGTAATATTTTCCCATTTTTGAGTAATGTTTACTCTGTTTTACCTAGGATTGCAAACCAAGGGGCCCAGGTGGTATTTTTTCCAACATTATTCAAGTGTAACTGCTCAGGTAACTGTTCAGCTACTATCATTATTAGCAATTTTATTAGAGTGGTATCGTTTGTATATATAAGGACGTGCAGTTTATATAACATAGGTGTAACGTCTTGTGATCAAAAGCAGTTATTCTCAAGCTATAAATGTATTGTCGCGAATTCTGCCATTGTCATGATTACAGCACATATGCACATCCCTTTTGTCGCTGTCGTATTAACCGTTGAAACTCAAAATATATACAATATCGTTCGCATCGGTAGATCAGTGATTCTTTGATGATGGCCATTTCGGTAATCAAGCAATCATTTGAGGACAACGTTGCTAACGCACAGTATTCTAATCAGGGCATTCTGTCGAATAATAGCCATCAGTCATGATCTCTCAACGGGAACGCGCCCTATCACTGTTGTTATCACACACTGTTGTAAAGACTTTCTAAGACGGGCGCAGGTTCGAGTAGGCTTACGCTTATCCGCTCTTTAGTAGGATCGCATGAGCAATTGATTGTTTGTCGGGGCAAACGTTGGGGTCAGTCCCTGAGGCCACCATACACGTTGTCAGGGTGCCCTACTAGGGCGTGTTTGCCGGAGAATGTGGACTACGATTGGTCTTGACAACAAATGGGTCACGTGTTGTCTGGAGGTCAAATTGTCCCTATTCGATTTGTTTTCCTCTGATAAGTCCACAAAAAAGTTTTCCTACGGGTATACAACGTCATTCGGTTACCCGCCTGCGCATGTCTAGTAGGTCCTGTCTCGTCTATTCTTGGTCAGGCTCTTAGTTACATGTATTCCGGAGCAAAGTTTATTGCCTGTTTTACAACCTTCAGCCGGTTGATGGCTTTGATGTGTCATTCCACGTGTACCCTAGATCGTGCATATTAGCATGGCATTAGTATCAGTTACGCCGAGAATGACAAAGCCCGTTGTTAGATGACTCAGTGGTGGGCCATGTGGTATCACTTCTGAAAATATTGAATCAGAATGCCAAACCCAGCGAACACTACCTCAAGCAAATTATTCCCTATTAGGTGTCGAACACCACGTCCACTAATTACTTCATTACCTACTGCTTCGACTCCTCTATATCTGAACCAGAAAAAAATAACAGCATCTCAAAGGCTGTTTGATCTTCGAAACACTTACGCTTTCACACGCATACATCTCCAATAGCTATCTGGTGACGGAAACAGTCCGCAACTGGAAACGACCCCGTTGTTTAGGCACAGCCTTCCTCTTAGGCGAAAAAAAAATGTTTGGTAACAACATATCAGATCTGTGATGATGGGTGTGTTAATTTGGGTTCATGGGTCACCGATAATTTGGGCGAACTGGGGGAGGAGGGGGGGGGGAGGGGGGGTGAAGGGAATGGGTGTGCATGCTCACCCTTGATTTATGTTCAGTGTTTAGACCTATTCCTCGTACGATTGGGGAATGATCTGAAGGAAGAAGTGTCGACCTTGTTTTGCAGTTCGTAAAAAGCAAATGTAAATCGCTGATCAGAGGTTGATCTATCGTGTCAAAATAGAACATGTGGGTGTAAATAGGCCCTACTATACAGTTCAGACTTTGAATTGTTGCCCTATACACCGATATACATTCAGTTTCGGTCTCGATCTCGGTCTCGGACCTTGCTGGTCTCGGTCATGGTCTCGAAGTTGTGCTCCTGGTCTCGGTCTCGGTCTCGGTCACGGACCTTGCTGGTCTCGGACTTGGTCTCGGTCTCGGTCGCGGATGTGCCGGTCTCGACTTCAAACGGGTGTCCTCTGAATTACTGATTCGTGATTCGATATGCCATGGGGATGCTGGACTGGTATTTCCACCGACAGCGTCAACCACTGTATAGACCAGCGATAGAGTTGACATGCTGATGAGAGTACTGCTTGAATAATAGGCATCTATCCCATCAACACCTTGCTGTTCATTACTCTTCTTCGAGTTCGACCTCCCATTTTTTAAATAAACCTCTACAATCGACCTTAAGAAGTTGATGCAATTCCCTACGTCAATTTGCGTGTATTGCAGTGTATTCGTCAATTTTTGGCAGTCGCCTGACGGGCTGGATGAGATGGAAATCCTGAGCAAAAAATGGTTATACTTTCAAATTTGCAATCTCAAGGCAGTCATGCGCAATCCTGTGCGATCTAGGGAGATACTGTTCTGTTTTTCCGTGTCAATACTCATGCGCGCCCGCATTGCCTTCGCCTCGGCACTCCGTCCGGCAGAACTTCGCCGGTGTAGATCCTGGCGCGGAGAGCTCTCCCGTTGACAAAGAGGTACAACCGGCTTCTACCCGCTCCGGGAGAAGTACAACCAAGGTCCATCAAGATATCGAGTTCTACGAAGACAGCTTTGACTTCCATTCGCTTACAACAACGAATGTTTACGATCATAAACAAAAAGAACGGGAATCGACGGCCACAAGGAGACGTCGAGCAGGAGACCCAAGCCTACAACATACACACAGATTAGCGCCAACCTTTTCTGTGACCAAACGGCTCTTCCCATGGCACCAAAGCCCAGAAAAATGCAGAAACCCGAGAACCTCTCTCAAAAAAACCCGTGTCTGTGTTTGTTTCTCCTACTAACATCATAAAGATAACACGACCCGTCTGAGAAAAGACGAAATCCAACAGGGCAGGTAACAATGACAATGCCTTTCGAGTTATCATGGCAACATAACCGGCAGCGGACACAAAACATTCCGCCTGCTATCCCCCTGGTCCCCCCAAGTGGCCTAAAACCAGAACCAGGAGGACTACCTGAAGCAAAAGGCTTGTGATTGGCTAGCATTGCTATTAACCAGGAACAAAACAACACAGAAGCATGTGCCAATCTCCCTTACAATGCCATACAACCATGAAGGCCCGCACGCTCGTAATATAAGCCCTGCTGAAGCTGCACAAATCACTCCAGCTAGTCGCAGGCAGAACTGTTACAAGCGGAACGTGTTCCCAAACTGAGCCAATCTGTGAATGAGTTACTCTCCCAATAGATAAGGCAAGAAAACATATATGAAAGACACAAATGACATCCCTGAGATACGGCCAGGGTTGAAATTTATCGGTAATGTCCGATAGCCACTTCTGGATGTCATTTCCAACATTTACACCCAACACGCCCTAGTACGAAGCTCAGTCTAGATAATGCAGTAGGCATAGATTTAACGCACCTGACAACTTAAACGATATATCGAAAATATCGCCTGTAATCACTGCGCAAATCATTTTTTCTTTTTATTGTGGGAAGGCGCCGACCGGCGGCCTACGGAGAAGAAAACAACTAGGCATTGAAAATGTACAAAAAAAAAAAAATCGTAACTGACAAGCGTACATGATGTTAAATGGCATTGTATTGCTAGATGTTAGTTATCGGACGGAATAGAAGTCGTGGCTCAGGCCAAGCATCTAACATTCAAAGGCATTAACAAGCCCCATCTATATTAGGAGAGAAACCATATCGTATTGTCATTAGAGGAAAATTCCCCCAGAATCCAAGTTCTTCCCGACTGGAATAGACCAATGTCAAGTTATGTTACATGCGGTTTTAGAAAATAGTCAATCTGTATGCTGCGCGTTCAAGGAGCCCTTGACCTGTATTCCAAAATGCAGCTTTGTCCTTTGATATTCGCCATATCAGGTCTTATCAAGGGTGATTTCTATCCAATCGATTACCGTGTTTCACTGTCATTAAAGTGTTACATTTGGCAGTTACATGCTGTCACAGACACGGCCATATAAATGAAAGAGTTTATACCCGTCTTTTTGAAAACAATATTGTGTAAATTCTAAAATCCAAGTTCAGTATCAATGTTGTTTTTTAAGCCACCGTAAGTATTTAACCATCTCATAATGGCTAAGGTCCTTATCTGAAGTCGTGAGGTGTTAGACATGATGGCAGACAAGTTTGAAGTGTGTGTCGATGACCTCACCACTAACCGAGATAGGGGTCGCGGTATTGCGTCCCTCGATAAAGGCTCAGGGTTGGCCTGACAGCTTTCAAACCAGGCAGGGAATGACGTCAGTGGGTCTAAAATATAATAACTAACGTCAGCAATCTTGACTTTTGACCTGTGGGTGCTGTAAGGTTGGAGGCATTATGAATTGTAACATGTGGAGCACGATTCGAAAATATCTCATACCAATATAATTTAAAAAAACCCCCCTCCAACAAAATCCCTAATATACAAAGTATCTCCAGCGCTGTCTGTAAAAATGGGTTATGAAAATAGGCTGCTGTATGTAATATTCCAGTGCGATCATCAGTGAGGCTGTGAAAACAATTATCATTATCAGATTCTTCCATGTCATGAAAGGTTTTCTATAAATTGCGGGAAGGGGGGGTGGGGGGGGGGGGGGGTTCACGTAAGGACGCCGGGTCGCTCTGACACTTTAACATGTGGATACCTAACTTCATGTTATTGTAGTGATTTAAAAAAAAAAAATACAACAGTAACGCCTTTAATTGCACTAACTTTGTCTTTCAACAGTCGGGAAATCAAAACCAATTCTTAGTGCATCTGTTTTAGCTCAGGTCACAGATTCTCTCTTCGAGGTGGGAGAGTTAAAACTCCACAACTTAACTAAAGGTATCTTTCATTCCAGATCTTGTCGGAGGAGGATGGACTGATTTGAGCGGCAGCGGGCTAGTGCAGATCCACTACTTGTATAGCCACAAAATGCTCTGGTTCGCACTGCCACATTATCAAAGCCACCTCAGGATGCCTTTGACGAGGCTAACATAAGCTGGAGGACAAAAAAAACATAGTTGCTGATCCGTCCGAGCCCGACGTTCATTCGATTTTCATGTTGGAGTTTAGAGGCCGTTGTGACACGGGTTCGCGCGATAGACATAAGGCATACCATTCAATGCAATTAAAATGATGCTATAATTGTAAAACATTGAACCATTTTTGTTTTCTATCAAAATAAAACTAAACTGTTCCTATGAAGCGCAGAATCCAGGATGAATCTGCTTCAATGCGTATGGGGACAATGAAGCAAAATACAATTATTTATGAAAGTAGAAAAGAAAAAGAAAAAGATGTGTACAAGATGTTTTCCAGAAGGGTCAAAGATACCGAGATTGGAGTTCAAATGGTTAGGGGTTCAGAGGGCTGGGCCTTAACACAGAATGTGTGACAGGTAGTTAGGTTGACCAGTCTTCACGCCACGAAGAGGAGACAGAGGGTTTTGATTGGATTCGGTACTGAACAGATAGCCAATGAGAGTTGTCAGAATGGGGGTGGGGGGGGGGGTTTGTAGTAGATATGGGTGATGGTAGACCATCCTTGCAATAATATTTGGGGAATTGAGGTCGCCTGGTTAGGCCAAAAGCCTGCATACTGATAATGGTGTTGTACCGATCTCCGGGTTAATATGTAATCCAGTATTCCTCAATGGCTGATCGTCGGTATGGAAAATGATATTTTTGGACATTTCTTGCGTCCAATCTGTGAATCCATTAGAGAGTATTTCCATATAGAGATCCAAGATTCGAAGAGATGGCGTTGGTGTTTGATTTTGTTACCGATTTTAAGGTTGACATGATATGGAGGTTCTGACGTCAAATCGCGACTTGAAAACGATCATTCAGTCTTATTGTCGTTGAGCTTTGGAAAATGGCTAGTCATCCATTCACTAATTGTGACCCATTCATCCATCTATTTTTTGTGAACAAACCACAGTTAAATTACCTGGTGTGATAGGCAGGTATAGCTAAGTGCCATCAGAATAAAAACATACCGAATGCCATTTAGACATTATGAGATCCCCAAGGCAAGAATTATAAACAGAAAGGGGGAAAAAGAGCACGGTTCCAGAACAGATTGCTGCGTCCTCCAATTGAAAAGGTTTTGGCCTGGACGAAGATGAAGATGCTGACAGGCCGGATGATCATTTTAGTTGTTGCAAGTAGGATATGAACCATTTCGAGTGCAGTGCCGATGATATAGAACTTGTTCCGTAGAATTGATATGAGCAGATCAAGGTCAACAGTGTCAAACGCCACGGATAGGTCCAACAAAACTAGGATCACGTGCTGGCTGTTGGTCGAATTGCGCTATATTGTCGGGCGACACGGCGAGACTGTCTCTCTACTGTGTCCAGTGCGATAGGCCAATTGATAGTGTTGATGGGGTTTCCTGGCGTAGTTCTTTCTTTTTCAGCACTGGTTTTAAAATATACACAATAATTCACCGGTAGGTGTTGTATAGTTTCTCTGATGAAGCAACAGAGTTTTTCCAAACATGGAACAATACAATACTATTGTTTTGTCACCTGTGAAATCGTACTGTATTTGCGCAATGGAGATTCTCTGCATATTGGACCACACTATGGAGGCTAAATATTCTACAGTAGAACATGTGTTGAAATGGAGTTGTCCATTTCCACATGATCCCCTCTTTTGTACCCAAGCATGCAAGTTGTCCCTCAAAGGCAGCAAAGTCAGACTCATTGTTGATGTAACCATAAGATTATCAGTTGTTTGGGCGCTTGAACTTTAATGAGTTATTGTCCAGGAAGTGACCCCCTTCATACATTACGTCCCTACTAATACGCCCATTAAGGAAATCAAACATCTAACTGTTTTGGCTACATTAATGTTGGTACCACGTTACTGACTGGGGTATGTCACTGAATAACGGCGGAGGCGGATCAAGCTCATTCGTATAGCTTCCGTACTAAACGTCAAATCGATTGTGAGTTCGAATCCCAGTGAAGGCCCTGATGGTTTTTCCGAAGTGCTGTTAAGACAGGCAAAATGTCTCCCCGAATATCACGCTACCCACGTGTAACGTGAAGTACCCCCTCGAGGTTTAACAGAAGTAGGCGGCGCTGCGTTGGCTGCCAGGGGTGTAGTAGGCGTGGATCTAACGTGCACCCTGGGTTGTGCAGGCAAGGTCTTTCATCAGGTTACCAATACCCAGGGGATTAATTCGCTAGTCGTGTGGAAGAGGCGCGGCCTTTATACCAACTATAAACCCTAATCTTAATCTTATACCGTGTAGCTGTTATTTCTCAGTTCCTGCTACGTCCTCTCACCAGCTGATGTGACTCCAGTCTTGTCAATAGGTTTGGCATTGATGTGGATGGAATTGAAACGAGGTTAACCGTGGTAGTCTCCTAACAGCATCACAACATCACTTCTTTGGCTCCTCGACAAAGTGATGAAGGAATTGTAAGGGACAACTGAATAGGTTTGGAATCGAACAGGTCACGCAATGCCTTCCTGAATGACGAACTATGAGTTTACAGGCACAGGGCCTAGAAACCCGTACCAGTACTGACTGACGATTACAGACAATAATATTTATCATGATTCTATCCTCCACCTCAAGCAATATTCCAATTCGCCGAGCGAAGGTCGCCAATGCCTTGAAAGTATGGAAGGGTACTGGACGAGCATCGGAGCTGATGTGTTACATAATTTTTTTTATCTTGGGTCACTGCACCGAGCACGGTTTAAAGGGGCCTTCTATGCAAAAGAAAAACGTAATATTTGAAAAACATGAACACACACATCCCAGCAGCTGAAACAGACGTTTTCTGTATGAACACTGGGTAAACGATCTTCGTCAGCTATATCACTTTCCCCCGGCTTGATCTTTTTCGGCCAATCTGGTCGAATCGTAGCGCATAACTGATCTTCTTTGTCGTGACAGAAATTTGTAACTGACTTTTGCAAGTGAACATTTCGAGTTCCTGAAGTCATCAGACGTCTTCCCTAGGTGAAAGTACTTTTGCGATGGGCTAAGTCCTCCACTTGTTCATGGTTTCTGGGGGTCGGTTATACTTGCACAGTCCTCATAGGTTGGCTCGGAGCAAGTCAGGTTGGAACATGATCTTCCCGCTATTCTAGATTCCGATAATGTGAGCGAATAAGGGGTCCACTGATCGTCCTTTCGAAGGGGACGTAAAAGAGCAGGCTTGGACTGGTATTACACCTCTGTCGCCGTATGTTCCTTAATCCTTAGGAACGAATTGAATTCTGTGGAAGTCGAGTATCTTACCGGGCTGCATTGTTTCCATTACAGCATTCCCCAAAACTTACGTATATATGTTTATGTGCACATGCTTTTCCCCGTTATCCGAATGAGACGAGCAATAACCCAATATTTCTAATCGCCTGATGTGTCTGCGTACATGAGGTTTTCCCTGGCCCAATATTGTGCTCTCACACAGTACCGTCATACTCCTCTCCAGTGCGCATTCCACGCACACGATATTTCCGTTTTTTTTTTAACAACAGTTTGTAAATGTGCGTAGGTTTAATGAAGATAGACAACTGTGCTTCCCTTCCGCTCTGGTTTGTCGTCATCACTGTAAGTTACTCCATTCAAGTAATGAAGAACCGCTAACCGTTGTTCAGGGTTAAAACCCACATTGCGTATCTCACCTTATTGACGTTTGTTTATTCCACCTTACCCAAAACGACAACTCGATTCGTGTTGCCTGAATAAACAAACGTGTCTGGTCTCGATTTCGTCAACATTGTTATTTGCTTGGTTCAGGGCACTACAGTGGTTTGCTAAACATTTCATCCATTTACCCCCCCTAGTAAAGCCGATTAAAACATTATTGTTGTTCAAAATTTCGGAGCAGAGGAACACAAATTCCGATAACATTTTTTCACCACACAGCGATTTTATTTTTTCTGCCATTCACTTTGATCATATTTTAGTTTAGTTAGTCTTCATTAGTACCTTCATCTCACGGCGGTGGTGTGATTAAGATGGCTCATCCCCTAAACTCGAAACGGAATTATGTTGCTCCCCCCAAGATACAAACTAGCCCGGAAAGCGTCCAGTAAACGACTGATCTCTATAATTTGTACTCAAACAGCCACCTTATTATATAACGCATGTTGACTGTGTATTCCCCATCATAGTGACTGTCATTATATGTCCTCCTCTCGTTTCTCTCCATGCCAGTTTAATGTTTTACGACAACGAGTGTTGGTTTGCTGAAAAACGTGTGTGGAAGCACTGGTATTCATGCTATTGCCAAATTGTAACTAAACGTTAAATTACCTAAACGTAGATATTGTTTTGTTGTTGTCTTGAACCTAGATTGACAACGATTAAACTGAAAACTGAAAACGATTAAAATTGTGTTATGTTCAAAACGATCATAGTACATTCGCCTATAACTATTGGTCCTAAAAAAATAATCTTTTCTTTACCTTGCCTTCACATAATCGACTCGTCACTGAACAAAAAATATTGCTGGTATTCATATAATGATCTTTTCGTATGCTTTCACCACTACAACCGCCCGTGGTACGTGTTCCACCGTTGATTAAAATCTTAAATCGATGTTCCTGTTGTCATATGTCCATATCTGGTATGTTTGCTTCAATTTAACGCCGTATCCACTGTGAGGCTACCTTTACATTCAACCTATCGAGAGACATTGGCAACCCACAAACTCACTCATTCATTCACTTACCTTTGAAAGGTACATTGCTTTATTTGTAAGAACACCAGCAACTGCCAGTAAAAACAGTAAAGTACTACAGCTCGGTCCCCATGCTTCCGTATCTTAAATAGCAAGGCTCTTCACATCCAACATCGCCAGAGCATTATCAAGAGAATATTCGGAACGCACTGAATATCCCATCCGCTTTGTGGATAAGGAAGTTATAGACTGAATGTATATTCGACACTGGCAGTCCGAGCAGTGAGCTTTATATTGGGAATATCGTTTTAGAGGCAATATTTAACATTTCCCAAAATAAAACCTCCCTTTGTGACAATCATTCCCAGTAGGGGAAAGCACGCAGTATCAATGGGTGCACACATCCCGTAAGCTGTGTAATGTCAGACACTGAGACCATTCACTAGTAGTGCGAAAGGCTTCTATGAGTCGATAATGGCGGTTCCTTAGCGTCAGATTCAACCGTTACGTGACAAGAGGTGCGAACTGACCCGAATTGAAACCCAGAATCAAAGGTCCTCTCATTAAAGAGTCACTACTACAGCACCAGGCCAACTTCACCCTAAAACTTTTTTATGTCCCGTTCAATAGGTTGCCAATAAAATTAATAGGTTGTGGTAACGATGACCGACAGATCTGCAATCATAACAATCTTTAGTACCCAGTTTGGGATGGCCACCTACTGTTGGGAAGCTGTGAAACCCAGGCATTGGACCCGGCCTGTACTGTCATTTTGCAACGCACAGTTTATGATGTGTGGTGTATAGGCAGGTAACCCCCCCCCCCCGCCCCGGCCCAACCCTCCACGTTCCAATTCAGGGGGAATGCAAAGAAAGTATTATGAGTTACCTTGGTTTTCCAGTTTTTTACCACATGAAGTCTCGCGCAGGGAAGAAGGCAATATTCAGTGTTGTTGAACACCCTCGTGGTGTGTGTGGTGTGTTGTATAGAGTACTGGAGTAGGTAAAGTCAATCAATGGTCCACAACTGCTGCATGACACTATTCATTCGAAGTAACACATAACCGAAAAGAGCCTGGGTCTGTCTTAGTATTCCCGTTGGTCTAGTTGACTTTTGACCTGCCGCAGGGCAATAGGGTTCATCCGGAAACACCTGTTCCACGTTGATGTTTTACCACACCCTTTTTCACCGACAAATCTTCCCTTGTTCTTCTAAGATTATAATTTCTCCCCCCCCCCCTCCCCTAGGAGTTTACACGCGAAATTCAGCTTGATCGGACCAAGCATTCTGAACTTACCGGACTAACAAGGCTTTCCTAAATCATACGAAAAACAAACAAAACGAACAGTTAATATATCTACATATAGGGAATTCACTCGAAGGTAAAAACAACGAAACCAAAAGATCTTTTTATGTCTTGTATTCCGTGGTTGCAGTTGACCTTTGACCTGCCGCAGAGCAATATGATTCATCCGGAAACCTGTTCACGTTGCTGTTTTCCCCACCCTTTTTCACCGACAAATATCCCTTGTCTTCTAAGAATTAATAGGTTTGCCCCTCTCCCCCTCCCATAGGGAAGTTACACCGCGAAATTCCGGCTTGATCGGACCAAGCATTCTGAACTTACCGTAATAACAAGGATTTCCTAACTAAATACAAAAACAAACGAAAACGAACAGTTAATATATCTATCATATAGGGAGCATTTACATTGCAAGTGTGAGGTTTATCCGTCCAACCGATCAAGGTCGTGTCTACAACTAAAAACTGATACGAAATCTCAATCCCCACTACAGAATATCCCCGTCTTCACTGGAAACAATAGGGTCTTGTACTCCCCAAAGAAATGGCCAATTTGGACCGCGGATTCTGGTCTTAACGTGTCCCAGTTTTTAGAACTCTGCCTGAACTAATATGACTTCAACCGGACCCAAAACAACACGCATCAAACACTCACCAACACCAAGAGACCATATATAAACAGATATTGGATCATTATCAAGAAGTTACGGGCAGTGGATTCCGCGACCACGCGCTTTGGCCTCACCCTCTTGTTCTAAATGTTTAAATGACTTGAACTATGTGACATTAAATGACTATCACCCGATCAAAAAACAAAAAATTTATAAAAGAGAAAAATATATACCAGATAGAGGCTCGTTCTCAACCTCGATCGAGGTATCGTGTTTACACCTGAAATGGGGCAAAGACAACTCAACGGTTCGTGTGACTTCCCTAATCAAAAATCTCTACGTCGAATTGATTATCAGGCAGGTCGCACTCTTGTTTACAAGGCTCGTCTGACGTTGACTTCTGCTGAACTCAGTTGACCCTAAACTGCGGATCGTGAATTTGAATAGAAAAACAAACTACACCCAAATCCACGTGATCACGAAGAAATATTCTGGATTCAATCGTATACAAAGAGCGTACTGAACCCACTTCCCGATCCAAGAATACTTTCAATATAAATAGTTCGGATAGCGAATCATCCTAATATCTCTGAAACGAAGCTATAAGGTTTAAATGTGAGTTTAAGGCCATTGTCGTGGGTCCAATACTACACAGGCTATGGGGTCGCTGATATGAAACATCCTCAAATCAGGACTGCCTATTGATTTGGTCGAAAAAAAAATGATATCATCTGAAGACAAAAATCTGTTTTACTATACTTCTTTCCTTTTGAACATTTTGGGAATGAGTAACTAAAATAGGGAGCGTTGTTTTTTTGGTTGAACTTCTTCATGTACTGCCTGAATAGGAAAATCACCACATTACTTGTTAACTGAGCCAGACAAAAAACCGAAAATTTAGAATACCAAACATAAGAACTCTTTCCCAAACATATTTCTGCATCATTTAAACGAGGTGTCTTTTTCAAAAGAATAACAGTTCTCCTAAATAACTGCTCACTACTTAAGAAACTGCCTACTGGTACCATCATGCTACATAGGAGCTTCTCACTTTGACGTCGGCTGACCTCAGATGTCTTTAAAGGTCCCAAAACGAAATAACACACAGGGAACGCAATACGATGCGAGTACGAGCCTATCAATAGAGGCAGTGACGTATCGTTTGATTGGATATGAAATCTTCGGGTCAAGAAGCCAAAAAAAATGTCGTATGATCATGGAGGGCACCGGTACTCGCCGTCTCTTCTCGGTAGTACTACAGATGGTATCCAGGCGGGTCTTAACCAAATCCCATACCTGCTCCGGGCTGCCAACTTACGTCCCCATCAGAAAGGGAGATTCAGTGAGCCCCGAATGACCATTCCTCCCCAGATTATCTATTATAACGGAAAACGATCTTCCAGCTGTGCGCTGTGTGCGCTTGGGAGTGACAGAAAGAAGGGAATGCCATGGAGCGCATCATTTTACATTTGGTTGAAGAATGGCAATTGAAATAATTATCACAACTGTTGATCTCACTGAGGCGAGTCAACTTTCCTAGACGAGAAAGACGGGCAAATCCTGGACACAGGCACTAACTTGTTTCAACACGGTGGGTAGATGGAGCGTATGTCTAATACGAGTTTGGGCAGCATTGGCTGAACGTAAAGGTTATTTCAAATGTAATTTTCAGCAAGCTCGAAGTCCAGATTTGTTCAGCTTGGGTAGTACATGTATATCTAGATATATAATATACCAGAACACAGTGCTCTTTCATCATACCAAAAGGCAAAAGGCTTAGTGATCCTTGACTCTTTCTGACAACCCATAGCCAGGACACACGACAAATGGGAGATTGTACCAGTCATTATGTGCAACATAACATCTGCCAAATTTCACATTTTCCCAACAACCGATATGGTTCATATAACTCTTGATAAGAAAGGCCTACACAATAATTTCATCCTGGTTTTTCTTCCCCCCGTGGTTTCTGACCTTGACCACTCAGATGACCTGTGGTCTGACCCCAAAACCATAGGGTCATGTAACCCATCATCGAATTGGCCAAAACATTAATTTTTCACAATATTTGACCAAAATTCACCGGAAAAAGGTAAACTAAAACAACAGGGTTCCCTTAACTTCAACTTGATCGGACAACCATTCTGGACTTTCATGTTTACAAGGTTTCGTACTTTTCACCTCTGTGACTCAGAACGACCCCAAAACAAAAAGGTTCATGTAATCTCAGTGGAAACACACATACCAAGTAGAGCATCATCCATCCAGGTGGTCGAGTTATAGTGTTTACATGCCAAATTGGCCAAAATATCGCCATTTCACAATTTTTTTTGTTTCGGACCAAAAACATCCTGGACGCCCATGAGAAAAAGTATACATGAATTTCAAAGTGATAGGACAAACCATTATGGACTTATCGTGTTTACCAGGTTCCCAGACTTTGTCCTCTCTGGTGAACCTCAGAGGACCTCTGACCCTAACCCAAAACGATAGTGTTCATGTATCCTCACATGGGAACACACATTCCCAAGTATGAGCTTCACATCGATCCGGGTGGGGTCGGTGTTTACAAGCTGGGCGTCACATACGCATACGCACACACACACACACACACACACCACATATACACACACTGGCATGAGTACATAGATTCCTCTACTTCGTTATGATAAGAAGTAAGAGTTCTTTTGTCAATGCAGTACCAGACTGTTAGTAATGTGTATAAAACGGTAGCGGTTTTCATGCTCGATCAAACGTCATTTCGGTTTTCCTGACGAATATATTGTTGTCAACTGTTCAAAGCCCTTGGTGTACATCATACTCGTGCAAGTGTAGAATCTCCATTGTGCAAAAGATAAGCTTCTAATTGAGAACATTCAAGGGTTTACAGCGAGAATTCGCCGTACGATGACCCGTCTTTTTTGGCTACTTATTTGAATTGTCTTTAAATTGTTACAGTCAATAAGGGCCATTGTCTCTCTGTTAGCCATCGTTGAAACTTAGAATTAGAAATTAGAGTGACAAAAAGTACAAAATATTTATTATTAATTTCGACGCACCCCTGGATTCTTCTTTCTTCAGCAATAGTGTCACGATCAAGCCAGTCGTAAAGTGCAATGATTCGAGTTAACCGAGTCTACATGCGAGACGATGGTCAATATCCTATATGAATCGACTTAATAGGCTATACTTCTACTACTGTTGGTTAAGAGGGTGACAGGCTTAGGCAGATAAGTGGAAGCTGTATCTACTGAGCGGTCCCAGATTCTTATTTAGGCCATTGGAGTGTGACCTAATTTTTCCGTAATAATCCATTTTCTTTTCTGCTTCGTTTCGCTTCAGATATTGTGTGATGAGTGTGGCCTGGAGATTGAAGTGTTGTGCGACGGGGAAGCCAGGGGGGTTGTCACGGATTACGTCTTTATGATTGTTGAAAACGCAGTCTGAATTTTCCACCCGTTTCTTCAACATAGTTGCCATCCGCGCGAACTTAGCAATGAGATATGTAGATTACGTTGCTGGCATCGCGTGAAAGGTTGGGGGGTCGTGAAGGATATTGGACGTGGGATAGTGATGCACCCCCCTCTGGTTATACGTTAGCATATTCAACACCGGCTCTTGCCACATCCTACATTTACCACACGGTTGCCCGACAGTTCAGTGTTGATTTGAGCGGATGTGAGATGGCTCTGAGGTTTGAGCTGACGTAGTGCTAAGAAGTGGGGATGGGCAAATGAGGCAAGCGATAGATTGGTCGTCCTTGATGGTGGCGAAATCCCCTTCTGAGGTTTTGCTGAGGATAGGATGATGAGGGGGTGTTTAAAGTCAATGACAAAGTGATGATGCGCTCATTGTCCTTCACTTTATATTTTAGAAGAACTTCGCGTGCACTTTCACAGCTTTTCAGAATGCCATGCGTTATAATAGGGAAGGGTAACCCGATGCCAGGAAAATGTGGTAACTGAGCCACTTGGGTAAGGTATCCACTGGTCCGAGCCAGATTGCTTTCCGTCTCAGACACTGGCTTAGACCACGATTGCCCTTTTTAGGTTGGGTGGATACAAGCTATATATTGCTTGTCAGTGGGTTTGAAAGATACATATGTAGCCCAGTTGTTTATTGGACAACCTTAAACGTAACGTCCAAAATGGATCTGACGTTAGAGCATTCCTGTTAACTTGACGTCTCATGGAAACGTTAGCTTGTTTCCATGAATAGCGTCATAGCGTCCTTGCCATGAGTCCATATACAGAATATGTCATCAATGTATCTAAGTAGTTATTAGGTTCGAGAGGGGAACTGCAAGTAGATCAGTTTTCCTACTCTTAATGCAAATAGTTGCGTAGCAAGGCGGCCATCTTGGTCCCCATTGCTGTGCTATTGACTTGTAGGTATTGCTTGCCATCGACTTAAAGTAGTTATTGGGTGAGGATGAACTTGATTATTTCAGCTAAATCAATCACATTATTTGTCGATCATCTACTTAGTTATGAAGGAATTGTTTGCAGGCAAGGACAAACCCCAACCTTCGGGATATTCGTATAATACGGACGTAACATCCCAGGGGTGACTAGTAAGCAGCATGGGAAGAAGACTCTATGGAGGCAAAATGGAATTCCAAAAGTGAGTGGTTTCCTGGAGATGGCTGGTAATCTTGTATAAATAGATGGTTAAAGACCGAATCCCATTAGACCTTTCGGTGAGGGTGCCAATTCCATCCCGATATAAAATCGGCTCCAGGGGGTTGTGGATTCCAATTTGGCCTTTTGGGGCATTCTAAGTAGAAAAAGGTGCGTTCATTAGCTAGACTCTGATGGATGGATTCATTCTCTATGGCTTATCAATGAGAGTGGGAAGCTTGTGGACCTTGGGGAGAGTATAGAAAAAAAAATGCCCAACATTCGGATTGGGCTGCGAGTTTCCTAGTACAATGTACATCAGCAGGTGACATGGAATTACAAAGTTCATTCGGCTCACGCTTGAGGTTTGGTCGGGTCCCTCGGTAAGTTCCCGGTAGAGTAGGATTCTCGGAGTTGGGGATTTCGCTTCCTAAACGTATCCGTGGTATAAAGAGTGTCACAGCGCCACCTGTCCGCAGGTCGTAATGGTGATGTTGGTGTTTCCCCCCTCTTCATCTCCCTGATTTTCTCCCGTTGTTCCCCCCGGCACGATTGATGTTTGGAGGTGTATCTGCGGTTGAAGCTTCCTTTAGAGAAATTTGTCCAGGTGGGTTCTAGCTAGGCTTGTGAATGTTTTCGAAACGGCGTTTCGTCCATCTGGCGGTGTCCAACTTCTGGCCCTCCAGTAAGGGGGGTTTGTTTCTAGCGGTGATTGGTGTCTGTCAGTGTCTGTCCTAAAGTCTCCCGGAGTTTTACTTTCGCTATGAACTCCCTCCAAGAGTCGAATAACCACGCCCACTTTGGCCAATTTCTGGATGGTCAAAATGAAAGAGACTCTCCCAAGAACATTCTCCCGTTTTCATTTAGGGTGTGATCAGAGAGGGTTGATGATACTACTGCTACTGCTGTTATTTCGTATGGTTGATTTTGGTCCCATATTTGCTGGAAACTTTGTTGAAATAGTTTTAAGAGGGTTCGAGTGACCTCTATGATCTTGAGAATGGGATCATTCAAGGCCAGCTATTCAATATTTGGCAGTTCACGACAGAAAACCAGTGGGTAGCTAGCTCGCGTTGTGACGCATCGAGGGCGGTATGTGACTGCATCGGGGTCGACTGTGGTTGGGATGTCCGGATTTCAGTTGCCTCCTCATATGGTCGAATTTCCCTCATCAGTCGGATTGTCTGCGATACGCATTCTCGATGGCGAGGTTTGTATTGGCTCAAGGTCGTAGACAGATGGCATCAGCGATGTGATCCCTCGAAAGCCACTGCCTGTTATAGGGCTGTGTAGTCTCAGACCATTCGGTATCAAATCCAAACTCTGCACTGCGACAGAGAAACAATGTCCTGTTCTCGCCTGCGAGTTTTTGTAAGAGAATACTCATGGTGGTCTTCCTGGCGTGGAGATTTGCAACCGTCAGATGATCGTCCCATACATAGTGAAGGTGTGGGTCCACGCGGACTCCGACAATTAATAATGAATAGAATAGGCGAGAACTTCGAAAAAAGAACTCATAGTTGACATCTAAGAGTACGATATATTTACTTTATTTTAAATTTCCCGACTTCTCCCTGTGAGTCTTCATCATCAATAGTGACACGCATCAAGCCGGTCGTGAGTGCAATGATTTAATTTAACCGAGTCCGACATTCGAAACGATGGTCAATACACTATATAAAACGATTTAATACGCTAAGACTACTGTAGTTGAGAGGTTACTGGCTTGGCAGATAAGTGGAGCTGTATCTCTTTGAGCGGTCCCAGATCACTATTAGGCCATTGAGTGTGACCTAAATCGTATATCCACTTTATTTCTGCTCGTTTACGTTTACGACGCTTTCTTCTAGCTGGACTTCTATCCAGTGGCGAGGAGGGTACACGAGAGTTTGCTTTTTCCGAATACAACTTCTCAGGCCGCAACCACCCGATTCTGCCGCATAAATTCAAATTCCCCTTTGGATCTCTCTGCATATACCAACGTGATCTTCCCGATTGTCTTGGATCCGTGACAGAGAATGTTGGAGTAAACGACTTGACCGCTGCATATAATGAGGTTAACGACATCGATCTGGACAAGTATGCCCGTATCGTCACTCCTCACGCTGTTCTCGGAAATAGTATTCCCGTGGTAATAACTAGACATCGCTGCGTGTAACCGCCCCGCCAACGTGTATATTTACCCCACATTTGAGCAATCGTTGGGAGAGCATGTCATTTGTTGAACGACTGAGATCGGGTGAGGCTCATGGGGGATACAACGAAAGTGTCCTAAAACGATCGCCAATGTTTCCATAACGCGCAAATCAGCGCGAAAACGTTTCCGCCCAACTCCAATGCCACCGTGTGGCGGGTCCATGGGCGAAATTGAAAGTTGGTCTCAAAACGATCGCCTGTTCCGAAACAGCGCAAATCACATAACAATATTCCATCGAATATATATATATATATATTATATATATATATACGAATATATATAGTATATATATATATATATATATATATATATAATAATATATATATTATATATATATATATAATATATCATTATCCGAATTCCTCTTCTCCTGACACAGTTGCATCGACTTGGGGGTGGGGTGGTTGATTTTGGAGGGGAAGGGGAGATGTCATACCATTTTATGCCAGAACGATTTGTCTTGGGTCTTTTTGGTGCCCGATGAACTTCCGATAGCTCGGTATCCTGTTCGTACCGTCTGTTCCGAAAGGATTTAGTGTGATGGTTGCACCTGTTTTTAAATGTATTGCCCTCCATACCTATGTAAGTGTGGACCTCGTTGCCTCGGTTGACGTTCCAGTGGGTATACAACGTGTAGTGCAAAGGCCAGTGGTGCATTCACTGAGCACACACGGTCCGGATATGCATCGGCGCTGGCCGCCGTTGTAGGGGTGTGGGGATAGTGCTGCTGCAAGTTGGTCGTTGTAAGACCTTTCTGTCGTGGGGGATTGTGATTACTTGTTCCAACAATGGTTGGGTAGGTGTAGCTTACCACATTGTTCCTGATGAATATCTTGTGAGCGGGTTGGGCGTGTGGGAAATGCCTGGTCGATGATGTGTAGAGGAAGGTCTTGGCTAAGTTGGTAAACGACGCTTTTGCAAAGGGGGTGGGGGTTGGGGTGGGTTGGAGTTGAACCAGATGATGTTCCGCTTTCTGTTTCTTCTTCCCTTTGCTGTTCCTGTCCGCGGGGTGTGCGTCCAACTTAAAGAGGTACCCGGATGACCTCAAGGCGTCATTGTAGATTGGTGCGGCTGCGTTTAAGGCTTCTCCGTTGTGTGATAGTTTTGATTGCGTTTTGCTGATAGTCCAGTACGCTTAATGACCCTAGCGGTGGTTCGATGAGCTGTCGAGTATACGCTTCTCTGCCTGACTCGATTGATTCTACCCAGTCTTGTTGCTCATTTTTCCTCCTAGCTTTATTTGATTACAATTTCTGTTACGAGCTTCTTTATTGTTCGCTATCGAGTTTATAGAAGTTCCTCGTTTTGTCTGCAGGGACGCTGGAAGACGATATTGCAAATGTGGTGCCATCTTTCAGTTTGTCCTAGAATGCGTTGTTTACTCTTCGAAACTCGCCGTTTCGTGATTGTGCCGAGGTCGGTCTGTTCTGTTTCATTTCCTCGCCTCAGTCCGTCAAATGTGGTGTTGGGGTACACGCTGTGTCGGATTCGTTGAATCATTTAGAAAGAAGCTTTGCATTTCACCTCATTCTTAGTATGTATATGTATATACGTAATTAACCATCCTTGCCGATGGCTCTTAGGTCGAAGAGTGTTTAACCCCCTTCAAGAACAGTCTCGACAGCCTGCAGTATTGTCACTCCGTGAGTTATGATGTTCTTTTTCTTGAGGTCCCTCCACAGGGCTCAGTTCCCTCCTGACCCTTTTTCACATAACAAAACAGCATTTAACTGAAATAACATACTTTTAGGTGGTATATGAATTTTGAATACCGACATGATGCCAAAATATAAACGTCTTGAATTATTTCCCTTGCCATAGAGGCATCTTGTTCCCATTCGAGAAACACATCCATAAAGTATAACATTCGTTCAGTGAGCTGAGTTTTACCACGAAATTTACTTTACTTTTACAAATAAATAAAAGTACTCATACATACCGCAAGTGTAGTTGAAAATAAAGTTTTATTGAGCCGAGTTCACACAAATTCACTTCATCAAGTTGGAATCAGTTGTCTATAAAAGTATTTGAAATGAGTCTAAACTAAACTCTCAATTGATGACATAGTAATATTTCACACATTTGATCACCTAAATGCGAATAGTCATGTAAATACGACGGGAACTAGTACTTTCAGCCATACATCATCCATACATTTACCTTTCGATATCACAGGGGAGCAGCAGAGTCCTCTATATTACAAGCAATACGACACGTGAACTTTATTGTACAACACGAAGGATGGGTCCATGAAAACCTAACGAATTCTGCATCGTTTCCCGGTGATGCCATAGAGCCCGCCAAACAATTTCCCATCAGTAGATGAACTATCGTCAACAAACCACATGCTAGAACCGCCAATTTGGATGTTGGGGTTTGGATATCCTCTTTTGATCTATACTAGTTTGGAGGGAATTTGTTACATGACTATTCGCATTTGAAGTCTTATAATCGATCTGTCCCGTGAAAAAGAATTCAAGAAAACACTGCTCCGTAGATGTGGGGAGATTTCACTAAGTCCAACTTTAGAACTAGATAATTCACCCAAATAGGTGTTCAGAGTAAGCTGGTCACATTGTTTTCTCTTTGTGGAGCCGGGGATAGAGCCTGAATTTTTGAAGCCATCAAACTTTGTTTATGGCATCACATCATCTATCTACAGAACGCATTGGCCCTCAAAAAGTGAAATGCATATAAAAATGTTCCTAGCGTTATTATTATTATTTTTTTTTTGGGGGGGGGGGGTTTAAGGGGAATTGAAACAGTGTCCGGTCGAACAAGTCCATGAAAATTTCCCCAGTCGGCAAACGTCGGATATTTATATTTTCTCGCCCAGCGTATACTTTCACAATTGACTTCCGTTTCTTCTTTTTCGTAACATAGCATCGTAAGACATATGGACTGATGTTAACTCTCAGATACATGGTGGTACACCATACAATGCCTGATATATTGGGCGTGCTCAATTAATACGTATCAGTAGAAATTATGCAAGCCTCAATTTTTCAACATATTTTATACCCGAATTTTTCACGCTAGGCTTATTAAAGGGAATTGTGAATTTTTGCTGGAAAATGGAGTACCCTAGGTCCAAATCGATGTATTGTAAGTTACAAACCCTGCGAAAATATACACGAAGTGCCCAATAAAATAAAATAATAATGGAAATTAGCCATATAATAACGAAGAAATTGCGATTGAAAATAAAGAAGGATGAAAAAAGGAAATAGGGTGCAATACCTTCGCTGCTCGAAAAACATAATTTGGTGAAGAACCAGCATAGTGGGACACCCGTCGTGTGAAACTCCCGTGAACTCCCCTGGCCCGATTCGGATCTGCTATCGTCACTAAAGAGGGGAGAGGGCAGATAACGGGTGGGAACGCCGAGATAAAACGATCAAGAGGACGCCTCAGCACTCTGGCGGCGGGAACTCGCCTGGGCAAATAATCGTTATCGGATATAGACGAAGGAACAAGTTTAGCCAACGTGTGTCAGAGTTAGTTCGATTATGTCTGTTTTCCTGCCGCAATCCTGCTATTTAGTCGACCATAACTTGTTGTAACGGTTACCACCATCTTTGTCAGATTCTATCGAACTATCACAATAAGTAATGGAGAAAAATAGAAAAATATCCTTGCTTCGAAATGCCAACACTCGTCACAATATTTCACTGGCTTACACTCATGATCGGCGTGATAATAAGTCAGTTCGTACACAGAATTTATATTGTAAAGTAACCAGAGGAAAACAAGGGAGGAGAAACGAGATTTCTAAAAACTGACAAACGAAAAGAAAAATATATATGTTATACATGAATATCGAAACGTTGCATAGTAACTCTGGCCGCATCCCACAATATTTGGTAAATAGTAAGATAAAATCTCCATTGAGGAAAAGTACAACCAACCACACCTATGCATGAGAACAAAACTTAGTATGATCAATTCCAAAATGTCATAAAATGACGATGTTACGTACTATGGGTAATGTTCTAGATATATGCACTCCATAAAGCCAGTTTCCTGTTATACCACCTCATATTAAGTAACACATACCTTGACATTTTAGCGTATTAATCCACGAAATTGACCTTATTCATAGTGTTTCACTCTTGCGTCGGTTATCTTCCCGGTTCACTTAGACGGAAACATCTTCAGAGAAGCATTGCCGTACCCCCTTTTAAAAATTAATCCCCAAAAGCCTAATGATATTGCCTAAGATATTTTTCTCTCGCAGGAAGACCCGAAAACATGATATATCTACGTACGGCATACATCCCTACAAGCAAGGTGCTACCTGTCATAGTCTCAGCAGTATTGCTCATTGTATAAGCACTTTTTAAAGGTAGTGCGTTGTTATTGCTTTACTGTCGTCTTTTACTGCACCTGTACCAGTCACGTACAACTCACTAAGCCGAGCCTGAAAACCTCAACTTCAGATGGGGAGCCCTCCTTGACTCCTTTGCCCAACAGTGTGGACTCTCCTCTGCTTGCTTATCCTAAAACATTGTTACACCTTCAACATTAACATCAGTTTATTCCTTAGTAAGTTCACCACACAGCCTGTAAGACCACCCCTGACTTTCACTCCTATCCGGACCCTCAACAGACTACCCCTATCAGATAATCGGCTTTTCTCCTTCCCATTGCTACTGCCGACCGTCTGATCGGTCTGTTTAAACGAGGCTTGGTAAATATCTGAGCTAATCAAAGGATCCTTCGATTCATCGCTTAAACGGATGCCCGATTGTCTGCGCCGAGAGTAACGAACAATAGAGCAAATCAGCAGAATAGTTACTACAGCAGTCCATGCGTCTCGGCAGGCGATGATTGATGACCAGTACTAGACCCGATGTACATTATAGACTACAGCATATTCGTCCGGGTTGTTCAGATGATCATGGAGAATCTCGTTAGCAGAGAAGGTACTATTCCTACGGCAAAGTAACTAAGGAGGAACAAGATGAGGCAGGTTATCACATCAACATGAATCTCTGGAATAGCGATAACAACGACCTGGCTTGTTCGAAAGGATGGATTTAAGAAAATTTTCTAGAGTCGACGAGGGTCACATTGTTTCCAACTTTTGGCAACCAAATTTAGCAAAGAAGCCACGGGGTGCTTCATGACAGAGAGACGGCCATACCTGAAAAGAATAGGACATTACTTGTCTCCAAATATATCTACTCGTCGTGGACAGTAAAACACATTTCTTTTCCACTGATCACAAGTTCAATGGATACTGACTGGCAACATCCCTCCCAACAATGTTCTATCGATGCAGTCAATCGGTCCCTTTATAGCAAGCAGGCAGATCTACGATTACGGACCCCCTCCGGACTCTTGACCCGCACATTTCATAATAGTAGGGTTGCGTGTGTATTTTCGAGTAGCGTGCCTAAATCATTTCCGTTATTGGAAAACGCTGAATCCAAAAATCCATCCATCCAGGGTTCATTCTTTCTGACATGGTTTTGGACGGCCATTTGGAAATTTCAGAAGGCCGCCATCTCTTATTGAAAGTGATCATAACTCTCCCGTTTCATAGTACCTACAGACTGGATTGTGACTAACATAAATGTGTCCGGGGACGGTGAGATCTAACGTAATATTCACATCACCCTGACTACATGGAGTCATCTGGAATAAAAATTGCGCGTGTCCGTCGAGAAAGTAGCGAATTCATCGTGATCCTCCAAGCTATTGGGGACGGTTCTTCAGTCTTACTGCTTACCTTGGACATGGGTTTGATCTTAGTACTTTGTAGAACTAACAGGAAGAGCTCTGGGATCAGAGATTAGTCCAGAGAGGAATAAATGTTAGCGATTAGGTTAGAAACTGTTGAAAAATATACAGCGGATGCGGTTTCACGGCGCATCGTACATATTATTATTCCAAGGAAACCGTCAATGGTTATAAATTGCTTCCGGGCAAATGGCGGTCAATTGAATCGCAGGATAAACGGGTATTGCATTTATTTTTATCTGAATCCTTATTCTCATTTTCTTATATTTTGATAATCTACGTAGCTGAACTTATGTTTATGAGATCTAACAGGGAGAGGGGCATGCGTTTTCTACTGCTAATTTGCCAACTCGACGCAGCCCTTCAGTTAATATTTCCACCGCCAATATTTACGCATTTGCTCCAAGATCTGGCGTCGTGATTCCTTCTTATTTCTGAATATTTCTGACAGCTACCTATGACTATCACTTCTCCTCGTAAAATCTATATCATTCGAAACCTTGCTTTCCAGGGATGGTCTCCGCCGATGGCCGTTCTTTTTTGGTTTTTCACGTGGGCTAGGCGCTACCTAGTGGCACATACTAGCCATGCTTGCCTACCACAGGGGGGTACGGGGATCATTGCCTTGCAGTACGACAAACGGTACCGCTTAGTCCCTGGCCTTAGGCTTCTTGCTCTCGTTTCGTGTATGGCACTCGCCTATGTGAGGGTGTTTTCCCTCTTGGGCTCGTTTTTCCCTAGGGATAGACCGGGATGCTCTTTTCCTTCTCCCCTGTTCCGTTTTCCTTTCCCGTTTTCCGTTCCGTGTTTCTGAGCTTGGCCCCCCGTCGTCGGCGTGACGCGTTAAAACCGCGAAGAACATATAGTTATATTATCGGAGGTTCTTAGGGAGTTGTTTGTGTTTTTAGACAGTTTGTGTTTTCAGACAGTACGATGAGACCAACAGTTCCAATACAGTCCCCACTCTATCTGGGGACTTTCACGAACTCACGTACTGGGAATGTGCCCTCACCGGTCCTTGTGCTATATGCGAACCATGGGAATTTCTTCGCGAGAGACTGCCCAGTAGATCAGGCCAAAGTCGGACCGCCAGCTGAGGGAACGGGGCATTGTCTCAGGGGGGGTTTCCACCAATTGCTGCCGGCTTCAAACAACTTGAGGGAGGGGGGAACAGAATCGTGACTGGTGGTCGACGGGAAACGGACGGGTGTTCTGGCCGACGAGCCAGGATTCCAGCCGGGAGAGGCAAGGGTATGTCCGATACATGGGGGGTCAACCGAGAGTCGTCGCAACCGGTCGGCTTCGGCACGGAACGGGTGCCTGGGTGCGCCTGCCGCAGAGGGGAGACAAGCCTCAGCGCTCGGGTGAGCCCCCTGGACTTGGTCCAGGTCTGGATCTAGCCGTGCGGGCGGCCGTGGGAGAAACGCCGAAAAGAGGAATCCAGGATCTATACTTTCGGACGTTCGCCTCGAACCCGGCGGTCATGGAACCCACGAGTTGGATTGTCGTCCACAGCAGCAGTAACAGCTTGGAAGGCTACGAGCGCGGGAACTTGGAGTCATCCATCTCTTCGAACCTTCAGGTGCCATCTTCGGGTGGAGATACTGCCTCCCGGAAGGACACCCGGAATCTGGGACTAAAGCCGCCCGCCATCCCTTCTACGTCTGAAAGTCACCCTTCGCGTCGGGCAATAGGGGGACTCCAGACTCATCTTGCCAGAGCCGTGGGTCCCCTGCTGCATCCCGGCAGGGAAAGTCGCACAGGGGCCGCAGTGTCCTGCCTGGGTGGGCAACTTTAGTTGGCCAGACCCTCCCTCTTCACACGATGTCGGAAACCGGAACAGCTTCCCAGATTTCGGCGATCCGGGACCAGGGGAACTCAGCATAACCGGAACGAGGTCAGTCCGGACTCCGGCTCCGCGTTCCGTGTCGCTATGGCTCCTCTGGATCATGGAAGTCGTCAGCAAGGCGGTTCCAGAAACAAATTCCGCAAGCAAGAAGCCTCGTTCAGATTTCCGCCACTCAGTAGCGGCATCCGTGTCGATGTTCAGCGAAAAGGACGTTCGAGTAGCGCTTTGACTGCAACCACCACGAGTCCTTCCGTCCCCCGCGCTGGGCCAGGGCGCTTTAGGTTTCGTCGGTCATGGGTCGAGCCTAAGATTAGTCCGCCGGCCAAACTTTCGCAACAAGCTCCGAGTTGCGGGAGCTCGGCGCCAACCCCGTCACCTCCGGACTCCTGGCTCGAACTGGAGAGGGCCCTGGAATAAACTCTCCCGACTCGCATTGTCAGGGCACATGTGGGGACAGGATAGCTCCGCAACCCGAGCCCGAGTCCTCCGACGACTCCAACCAGGAGAGAGCCGGGGTAACACAGCGGACTCCCACCAAGAGAAAACCAGTTAGTATAGCACCAGTTCGGCAGTGAGCAGTTTGCGATTCAAATGCCTCCTAAGGGTGGGGTTCTTTGACCTTGGGACACGAATCGAGGTGGCAGTCCTGACACGCTCATGACAGATTTTAGAGAGGGACTGATTGCGAGTCGCTCCGGTACATCGATTGCCGGTTTTTGGTTGAGCCTCCGAACGGGCTGCTACATTTTTCCGCCTATCATCGGGTACGACCGGCCTGTACCTCCGAAGTTGACAACTCAAGTCGAAGTTTCCCATAACGCGGCTTACCGAGGCTCAGAGTTCTTTTATTACAGTGGATGCTGAATTGGCCGCGAGAAGCTATTAAGCCAATCGCGCGAGGAAAATGGACTCCGCCACCAGCACAAGGGATGGAGCAGGGACAAAAGGCGGGGGGGGGGGGTAGGCAATTGCAAGTTGACGTCTGTGTGGGATATTACCACCCCCAGATTAAGATACTGCGGAAGAGGCATTGCCTTATATTCCGTGTACCTGATGAAGGACTCGCAGCTGACAAAAGTGCAATATCCGGGTCTGCACCCTGCTGGGCCTCGAATATGTTTTGTTCTCCTGCTCGCAAGTATTATACCATAAAAAAAAGTCTGCAGCCAGTGTATTCAACTGGGACGGAGAGAGACTTATCCACCCTTTTGCGTTCGCCCAAACTTCCGGACCAGGCCATTGATCGTTTTTTTAAAGGACCTGGAACATTTCCGACTTGAAAAGGACCAGTTCAAGATCATAACCTCGTTTTCCAGACATCGATCGAGTGGCAAAAGTGGACACAAGTTCGTATCTTCGTCCCTCATCATTTCGGACATGTTAGTCGGTGTTTCCATGGACCCGATGCATCGGTGAGACATCGTGCCTGTCATCTCCCTCGTGGGGGCCAGTAGTAGCGCGAAAAACGTTTGACGGGCTAGGTCGTTTGTCTCTGTTCGTACTGTCGGGAGCGCCGAGGAAACCGTCATTGAGGGCGGTCCCGTGGACGTCCCAGTCCATATCAAAGTCAGCCATCAAGGAGAACTCCCATTATAGAGAAGACCTTTTTCAGGGGGAGTTGGGAGTATTGAATACCACTACTTCAACAAAGGCCGTAGGCCCTTGCCTGTGTGATCAGGGTTCAAAATAATATCGCCCACAAAATGATAGATAGCTCGGTTGGTACTATAAATATAATCCTGCTGCGATTTTCGAATGTAGTCTCGAGGTCCACAACTTATGTCCCCGTACATCTCCGGGGGGCAGGGGGGCAAACCTCTACTTTCGCTACTCGATACCAGATTCCTTTAGAGTTTTTATGGAACTACTTCATTGGGTGGATCAGAAGCTGTAGCTGTGCTAGTTGTTGAAAATTAATAACATTTGGCACGGACGCCTAGATTGTGTAAACGATGGACCTCATCGAGGGCGCCCATGCCCCTGTTCTAATCCCCCATGCAGGTCCCAACCCCACCACGGAACACATCGATATTTACTACGAAAACAGAGACTTGGTGAAATGTGTGCGTTAAAATGTGGGAGCGTACAAAAGATTGTGATCAGCTTCTATCGTAAGTCATTTGCCAACGAAAAAAAAAACGGCATTTGAAATCAGGATGGCCGCCGTGGAGTTTTGTGATGTCATGTTACCATTTGTCCGCTTGTATTAACAACACAAGGTCAGCCACTAACATCATGTCAGTAGGGTGCTATATTGATAAGGGGTTTTATGACCCATTTTCCCGAAAAAAGGCGGTCATAACCATCAAAAGAAAGGAACTCTCCACTTTTGGATTCAGCATATCGGAAATAGCCATAATATGCAAAAAAATAAGGCATTGCCAAATCTCAGATCGCCCAATCAAATGGACAAAGTACCCCCCACTAGTAAAGTGACATTATATGACGATGGTAGGATTGTTCATAAATGTTTCACAATTTAATATGGCCAATATGTGCAGTAACAACATTACAGCCTTTTGTGATCATAACGGTTCAGTAAAGCGATGATTTACAGGAAAAGGCAACACTGGAGTGAAAGAAGATTAAGTCATTATGATGTACAAAAACGATTTTTGAGGATTTTGTCTGTACATGCAATCTAAAGGGTAACAACAGTGATTGCAAAGAGCATTGTACATTTTGAAAAAAGCCCAAAGTCGACAGTACTGGAATTTATCCTAGACGTTGACCTTTGCAGTACTGTAGATGACCTAGAACCTGACCCCCAAACAGATAGAGTTTGTGACAATAAAAAAAACCAATATAGTCTTCATTCATCCCGAGTTATGAATTATTCAAATAATTATTAAATATCAGATTTTCAAAATCGTTCACATTTGAAAAGACACAAAACTGCCCTCGGTTCTCAAAGAGAGGTTTTTTTGCACTCCTCATACGCAAATTTTAATTCAATCGGGGACAATTTATAGTGGGATTGTATATAAAGAGTGGCAGTACAACAACGGTGTTATTGGGCAAAGAACCAGTTACATAGACAGGGACCATTACTAACAGCAACCTTCTTTAAAGTTTTGTCCAAACAGAACCGATTGAAGCTAATATAAATTGATTTTGGTGATTTTGATTACATAGGATGCTTGCTTTGAACCGATAGCTGTTTTTGTTGTTGAAGTTGTATGGGATAAAGCGCATTAAACAATATATAACATGACAACTCGCGTCACTAGATTCAATAGAGAAGCGCTTTCCATTCCATTATACGAACCGGTTTTTGAACAGGCGTGGGGACAAGTCTTCCTTAAGTTCTGGGCATGTTCAAAAATAGTATTGTCTTGTCCATTTTCCGACCTTCTATTTTGATTTGACGATCGCATTACACAGCCATCAGGCCAAACACCGTTACTATTTTAACAAATAGGAAGAAAACATCACCTACAGAACCGTAGGAATTGTGAAAAGGACACACCACACCAAATACAGTTTCGTGTTAGAAAAAGTATAATCATATAACGTTTTATGAATGTCCGAAGCCAGGAATAAGAAGTAGTATTAATCAGTTATATGACTAGATCAAAGACTTATTTTTTGCAGATCAACTCTGAACTGATATAGTGAATATATTTGTTTTCTCTTCTCAGTTAAGTGGGCTTATTTTCACCGCCTTCTTTTCATCAGACAGAATTCACGCTATTCAGGACTGTACCAACAACAGTAGTCAACATATCGCCTTAGACTGTTAGAACAACGGAAAGTCAGAGTGACTTTAGTGTAAATTGACTGGTATTCGTCTGCCACTGAAAGTATGGAGCTTAAATAACGCAGGCCGACAGCCGATAGAGATACGGAACCTTTTCCTCTCGTCTGGGGTTATGTATTCAATGTTCTGCGAGACATCTGCAAAGTAGCCTTAGACAATCCACATAAGTCGTTAGACGATGAAAGTATGGACAGTAATAAACGGTGTTTGCCCTTATCAAAATCAAGCGTGAAACAAGCGTTGTCCAGAGCGGTTACTTCAGGTTTAGTGATGAAAATTCGAAGTATCTGCACGTTATCGGGTTGATCCCATTATAGGTGAATGTGAAATGAGTCACTGCAAGCGTTTCTGAAAAATTTAAGAGTATGATGATTGAACAAAGAATCGTTCGCTTTGTTCAAACGTTGATTTTATGCCAAGCGTTTCAACTACGTTGTCACTACAAAAAAGCTTAGCAACTCCAACGATGGGGAAGTCAATTCAATGACCTTAAATGAAAAAGTAGAGAAAAAGAAGACGACGACTTTGCCCCAGCGAAATATGATGTTCCAATTTGATAAGTACCCTTAGACTCGTATGTTCACTTGTGAATTTTTTCGCGTTGGTCATCACGTTCGTTCTCACTACGTTGCGGCATTCAATGTTCATGTATCCGTACTGAGCAGTCGCATCCTGTCCACCTGCCCAGTCACTGACCACGTCTATAAAAAAAAAAATAATTGTTTTGCGCAAGAGAACTGGTTTAGGCCCTCAGTTATAGCATATTGTCGTCGAGACTGATATGATGATGGCAACGTGTGGGGGAAAGTAACAGTAGAACAGTAAAAAACAAACAACGGTTGAATAAGAACCCTACCTCATCTGATCGTCTACCCGAGTTCATCATTATTATTGAGGAGCAGCCATAGGTCGTAACAACCAATCTCCAGAATCCTCAACGTTCGGCAGTTAAAGGAGCCTGGGTCAGGATGAATGCAATTCATCCCGAGTCGCTTCGGATGAAGACTGAATCGAACAACAGTCAATCAGAACATAATGTTTTATTGCCCACTGTATTGGATGTTACCGGCGCATCATGAGGGCCAAAATTGTTGCTCTCCCCCATACTTCCGAATGCCCTTCGCGACTAGTGGAAACTTTAATACTTTCCGACTTAATGTGAGGAGAACTAATTAGTACCTATTCCTCAGGTATCCCTCAAAGATAAGGAAGATCACATATAAACAAAAACCGAAAACAAATACGTGGAGGTGGTGGGGGGGGGGATCCTTACCCCTCAACCTTGTTAACCACAGTGTTTATGGTTTGTCTCCACTCCCCGTATACCCTCTCCGAACGCTTCTGTCCTCTTCTTGTCTTGTACTAGAGGGGGTTGTCCGCTATTATTACCGTCCCGTAGCTCTTGGTACACTCACCCAGTGTACTACATTATTATTATCATATTCCTATTATTACTCTTATTATTACTATTATATTAATTATTATTATTAATATTATCATCATTATTATCCATATTAATACTAATGTCATTCAAATAATAATCATATTTTTAATATAATAAATAATGATTTTACTATTAGTATTATTATTATTATATTGTAGTAGTAGTGTAGTAAGTAGTAAGAATGGATTGGTCTTATTAGTTGAGAAAACATTAGTATGATTCGGCACGAAGGTAACTAGCAATGACGTTGACTGAATAGATTTGACATTCAAGCGAGCCATCGCTATCAGTATAAATCAGTGCTGATTCTTCAAATCAGATAACAGCATAATTACCTCGATGTAGGTTGCGCAATGTACTCGTTGCCGTATGTATATTCCTGGTGATTCGAGAGCTGGTATGAACTTGTCAGCTGGGGAGAATAAGAGAATAGTGTATAAGAACCTTTGAATATGTTTACTATGATTGCTAAGCCTGAAACTGGTAGAATAATCGTATTTTTCTACTTTTATAACTGTTTCCGCCATCAATTAGCTCCACTAATACTTTTCTGGACAACATGGTTTTCATTGTGTATGACTGCCTTTCTCTCTGCGAAATATTTGCCAAGGCTGTGGTTGTTCAGTGGGTTATGACGTGGGTGACAGAGAGTGTGGGCGCGGGAGTGGGAGGAATGGGGAAGGTTTCCAACCTATGAACAATAGTTTGTTGGATTTGTCTCCTTGCCCCTTTTACTTACATTGCACTTCCTGGATTTTCATATTCAAGCTTCTGGAGACTTCAGGAATAATCGCTTTTATTCAGCCTCGAGATGACATAATGTAGGCATAACAGGTCTAGCCTAACTTAGACTAGGCCGGTAATGTGTCACCGCGCACTGACTGTCCTTCGAGACACCATATAAGTTCGCCTATGTTCAACAACTCGGTGCCAACCTTCCGTAGCTCGGCCCTAGGCCTATGTAGTTATTGCCATCCTCTGTGTTTCATGATGTTTGCTGGAACTTGTTAGCATTAATTCACTAATGAGTGGAAGGGTGTTCCACTTTCTGTGCCTTGTTTTATGCATTAGAAGGCGAGCTTCCATTTCAAATTGGTATTCTTGGCAGAATTGAAGTAAACCAGTAACTTGGTATCTTGTGATAGTTGTGTGGGGTAGGTTTAGGGGGAAATAAAAAAACGGGAGGCAAACCGGGGGCGGTGTCCGACACCCACACCGGTGTCGCTCTGCACAGCACCGGGTATAGGCGCACATACTGACTCGACTCCCCTGTTCGTGGCCGCTCCTAATGCGATATACACTTATCACTATTTTTGTTTTACTTGTACCTAATAGTCAGGGAAAGTTTTCTCCAATAAGTCACTGAAGGTGTCTACGAACATATATTTAAAAAAAGTCACCTCCACTCCCCTAGGACAACCCGTGACAGCTGCTGACATTTGAGAGGCTTAAAACGGCATCCTTCCGGCTGAGAAGATATATATATGCCCCCTCTATGTGTAGCACATGTGCATAATCGCGTTTTTGTTTTTTTGTGATAGTAATTACTGACTGGCCCACCCTCGAAACCATCCACCCTTTCGTGCGTAACATTCAGGGTTCATAGGATCTCAGAAAAATCCATGAGGCTCTGATTGGATGACGGGGCGATACCCTTTCGCTCTTTCTCCCTCAGCATTCATTGGTTACATCCTACTGTTTTGACCATAGCGGGCCCACGGCAAAACGACTCTGTTCAACAGGTTTTGTGCATGGGCATTGAATAATATTTGGAGTCGCGGTGCCGTACGCGAATAGAAGGAGGGCAGAACCCCGCCCCCAATTTTTGACCCATTTTTTAACACAGAAACCACTTTTGGTTACTTTTCATAGATTTTTTCAAAACAGTAATTAATCAATTTTTTGCAACAGCATGTGTCTTTGAGTTCATAAATTGCATTTATTTGCTAATAGGGAGGCCAACCGGGCTATAAATGAGGGCGCACATCCTTTGGGTTCCGCTATTAAACCCCCGACCTCCCCCAACAAGTTTCTCTGCACGCCACTGATTTGGACATTACTCCTGATCTTATCGCGGCCAGTATTGCAATTTTCCCAATTCATTTATCACGCTCCAGTACCACTCTGAGGCAACTCGGGACACCATGTTTCCACAGAAGTTGGGCTGCTGATGCTGATCAAACCAAGACGCTACCACCAATAGAAGGTTCAGCTGCAGAATATCCCGTGCCTATTTGGCCAGAAACTAGAGACTACCTAGGGTTCGGTGCATAGTTGACCTGCTGAAGTAAATCCCCATAATTTTGCTACTTTTTTTCCAGAGTGGTATAAATTTCAATGAATGAATGGAGCCTGAGAAATAGATACATTAGCATGAAAAAAGACCAACCTGAAACCGGGTAATCATTTGCGGATAAGCAACGTCCCATCTATATGCAGTCCGTGTTAAGAAAATAAGAAATAGCATAGCGCAATAATGCAGACTATAACCTGCTGTATTATAATGAATATTGATTGCCCATCCTGAATAACTTCCAATAAGTATTTGCTCCGTCAATATATGGGCTTATTTTCGATCTACCATTTTACGTTTCATCGTTTCAATATATTTAAATAAAAGAAGCCGTGCCGGTCAGAGGTCTTAAAAATGTGTAAAGAACGTAAAAAAATGTGTTTCCGCTAGAAATTGTAATTAACTACAAACATAACATAAAAGCGTATATAAACACATCACTGAATGCAAACTGCGCCAACAAACAACCTGGGATAAGCTCGGGAATGCTGTTGTTTGTGTGTCTGTTCTGTAGTGAGCTCCCAACTTTAGTCCGTGTTGAGTATGTGAACTGTCACTTTTTCCTGAAGAAGCTGAAGTCATCGAATGTACCACATATATATTCCCTCACACTGTACAATTGTGAGTTTATTCTTTCGATAGTTCAACTAAGCACCGAACCTCAAGTAGTCAAATTGACTACAACATGTAATTATTTTTTTACTACTGCAAAATCGGGTCCATGAAACAGGCCCCAGACATGTAAAAGTATGTTTTCCCCTTCCCGCCGTCTAATTCGGTTTTTCTTGTCATTACGTCCCCACACTTCACGAGCTACACAATGCGTGCTACTTCGAACAGCCAATTTATCCGCAATATACATGAATTTCCATTGATACTAGTTTTCACGTATCATTATGCTACACCACTGTTATTCCGTCTGTCAGCTTACACAACTTAATACTCATAAACGTATCCAAACACTCCCGTATGCAATATCTTCCCTACATATTGCAGAACTGGTGCCATTGAAATGAAGCAACGCTTGTATGTAATGTACACGATTTTCCGAACCATAATGTTTTAAACACTAATCTCACCTGGAATTCCCTTTTGCACTTTCGCATGATTATGGAGTTGGGTGCCCGAACTTCTGCGTTTTATCACTAGTCATGTCAGAACTGGTTGTTTCCCAGCGAATCGAACAGCGCATCGAAAATGAAAAGATACTGGAGCTGAAATACAAATTCCATAAATTAACTAAGTGGCCCCAACTAGTAACCCACCATTAGACGACTTTCTGACCAATCTTGCGAAAAAACGGTAAAAGAATCTGTTGCCAACGGAATGTGCGTACCGTAGGTGTCTAGTTTCTTCCGCAAAAACAGATCCTCCCATGCAAGATGGGGAAAGTTTTGATTTTTTTTTTTAAATGGCGTCAAAAATGGCTGCCAGACATTATTAAGAAAAGAACTCAGATCAGTCGAAAACATGGATGTGAGGTTTCAAAAAAAAACAATCATCCTAATATGAACGTATGAAAGATCGTGAATCAAACTTTTCAGTTGCACTACGATTTACTAACCCTGTGTATTCTGCCTATGATCACATGTTTTATTGACATGAGCGTGAAAGCGTCCCAAGTACGCACTGGTCTTTCACAGTCTCGTTGGTTCGACCAGGGCGACCCCCACCTGTAGTTGGACAGTAAGGTTCCGTGCTTGTCTTTGAGGAACCGGGAACGGACGGAATGATTTCGTTCTTGCTTTCGTTGAGTAACAGACTATGATCCGCCGTCCCAACTCCGGTATTCTTCAACACATCTTCCGTTTATTACACCTTTATTTGTGAAATCTGAGTACCAATGAGTGATTACCGCGAATAACGCTGAACGTCCAAGGTTTTCCAGTACATCATTTCTCACCCACGGAGTGCAGTCCTCTGTGAGAGATTTTACGCCCCGGGTATTCTGACTAAAACTTCAGATGTAATGATGAACGACTGAGATAGGCGCCAATCTGCTTTGAGACGTCCGTTCCAGAACACATGCTCAAAGCAGAGATTCGACATTGGTCCGAAATTGGCCAATGCTTACGGGTCCATTCCTGCTTGTTTGACAATATTCGAACAACAGCATGTTTTTGTGGAAGAACCAATTTCTAATCAACCTTGGCGGTGGCGGATCCAAGAAAATGATTTTATCCATTTCAATGGATAGATGAGCCCTTGAAGAGCGAGTTCCTCTGGTTTAACTGAAAGTGAAATTCCGTGAAGGCTGGGCGAGAAAGAAGCTGGACAGCTGCACCACGTGTGTGATTTCGTCACGGTGGTTTTAGGGGAGTTTCTCGCGATCCTTCCCTTCGAAGAAATCCAATTTATTCCCTTGGTCTGGGCCTCAGCGTCTGTAGGATGTGGCAGAAATGAAATGGGGTTCCCGTCTTTTTCACCAATTAATTCGGTCCGATTACCTTGAAAAGCCGAAACTTTGGTCGGCGGTCTCGATGCGGTTGCAGTGATAACTCATTGCACGCTTTGATTGACCTCGGAACACCACCACATAGTCCGGCACTAATTACTCCATCCTGTACATTACACAACTTACACCTTCCATGTTACTAAATGGTGGTGAACTCTTAGGTCACTCTTATGCATCTGTTGATGGTAGTCCTGTTCTGGATCAATATTTCCCTCTACTAGTTGTGTTTTGTCTCCCCAAGAGTTTGGTTTGCACACGTGGACCTCACGTGGGTCTCATGAATTTTCCGAATAATTACGCCATAATGGCCGCCATTTTTATTTTGGCACATACTAGCAGCATGGTAATGTCTGTATGTGGCTTGCGAAAAATCTATTCAATTAATCTGTTTGAAATTTAAATCACTTTTTTTTTTTTACTGATCAATGCATTTTCTATGGATTTCTCCGCATATTCGGCCGGCCATTTTTTGAACGCCATTTTGGAGAAGAACAGGTTACCCATCCTGTACCTGCGGCATCTTTTTTTTTTTCGGTACACTTTGACACCACTAACCGACACAAATCAGTTGAAAATTCATTCTTTACATTTTTTCACAGATGGATATCACTATATTTGGGTTTTGCTAAACTTTTTTTTTAGCATCGAAAAAAAGTTTGTACCAGCTAGAAAGGGGATTGGAATTCGGACAAGTGCATTACACCGCCTTTACCTGTTAGCTATCCTCATCTAGTTCATGTTGCTAATTAACACTGCTATCGATACCCGTTTTCTCACGATATATGCCTACAAAAGTTTTTTAGACGATTGAAACGTTAAATATTTCATTATCACAAAACACTTCAGAGTTTCATAACTAATTACCAACGATATGAATGGGTGCATTTTTTGATTCTAAGTAGATCACTCCCCTTGACAACTAACTGACCTTTGTTTTGGACCATGTCCATTCTGTCTTCACGCATCCTCGCTACTGTATTGAAGACGCTGATAACCTTGCTGGTCTCGACAATATCCCCGCAAATCATAGAGATCGATAAACCGTACCTGTTGCGGCCCAACTCCCCATTACTGTAATTAATTCGATAACAACATTGAGACGTATTGGGGGCCACACAATAGTTTCACTGACATTAGCAGAATGCCAAAATAACCGTTAATACCAAGTGTAATCGCCGTATTGAATGTAATAACATTGAACGACAATAGTACGGACTAATGGGAGGAGCTTAAATTGATGCAATCTTGCTGTTGTCTTCGTTTTGTTAACGGACTTCGTTACTCATTATCATGCAACGTTAATTCACAGTCTGAATAAGACATTAGCTAGTTCCATAGTTGTAGTAACCCGAAGTTCGATAAATTGAAACTCCAAGATTGATTGAGTTAACATTTTAGTTTTACATAGTAAGGCTTGTTTTCATAAAATCAGATTAGATTTTTATTATAAGACGACATTCCGGGTTTTCATGTGATATCATCATTACCTACCGACAATGCACTAGAAGAGGACTTTCGTCCTATTGTGGTTTGCATTTTGTTGATATCCTTGATAGTATTGATGAGGCCTGTCACTCCTTGGGATACCACCATTAACTGCCAGTCGGAAATTTCGACATGTGTTACCGAGCGACCTCTCTTCCTGTTTTCCCCTGTGATGTATCAATTTTGGTGCTCTTTAGTCCATCACGTGAACACAAGTATATTTTCTTGGTCATGACAGAAAATATATACCAGCCCCACTATTACGCGGGGGAACTTGTTCAGGGGTGAAGCGATTGCTACAACAATACATGACTCATTCAATTTAAATTTCCCTGTAAACCGTGCCCGGGTTTTACAGGGAAATCCAATTTTCGTGGTGATTCATAACACCACAACGGATTAGTTTAAGGTTTAATATCAACTTTCTACTTAACACAGGGGATGAAGTATTTCACAAGGAAATAAACTCAAATGATTTCCACCATGTTTCATTTTGATTCCCTGCTCGGAATTTACTCTGACAACACATTAGATGCAAACGTTTAGACAAATTTTTTTTGTTTTTCACAGGGGTTTCATAGCTAACTACATATATATATAGTCCTACTTTATTGAAGAAATATGACTTACTATGGTATCTGGGCAACCTTGAGTAAAAGAGAATGCCTTCGGACTGTATCGTCCGTGGTTTTTCGACCCCACTAGGAAGGATTTTATGTCACCAAAACCCCTTACTTGTGTTGATTGTATTGGGCCAATACACAACATGCTGGGCTTCCCGTCACGAAGAAATGCCATGATTCAATACAAGAAGGCCTGCCCAATTGTGTCCAGCCGTTACCAGAAACAAACATGAACCAGAAAAGTAAATGGTTTAGTCTTCGACTACCACATAAACTATACAAGTGGACATTCTTAAATATTCAACCATAGGGTGAATCCCTCGAGACGACTCATTGAATTTCCGTTTCACCCACCATGACTTTCTATTTCTGGTAACATTTGAACATCTTGGAATCACCATTTGAATTAATTTGAATTCTGAACCAGGCAATCATTGTCGACATCTGTGCTCACACGGTTCTTAGGCTTCAAGCCCTCGTTGGCCTCATACAATATACTTTGTGGAACCATATAAACTACATCCGTCCGGGGCCTGTGATCCCAATTTACTAACTAAGCACGCCCTCGTGACATGACTACATCGATTTTTTCCGACAGACTTCATAGAACAAACAAGAACAAAACCTGTTGATAATGTTGGCCCCATCTCTCAGCACCCATAAACATTATTGGCCATTGCCACTACCTGACAAAACGAAAACACGTTTTTCGAAGTATAATAGTCAACCCATATGGAGGGGAGTTCAATGGAAGCCACAACTTGGTAGTTGATCAACGTGGCTTGGACACTCTCCTCATAATTCTAAAATAACCTTCAAATTCTCACTTGGACACCGATCACGACAACAGACAACCGTACCGTAATATCGTAGTGAAGTATACCTCCCACTGTCAATCGGTTAATTTTATTTAAGAGAATACTGAAAACTACCAATCTAACCATATTGTTCACTCAGACTTTCTCCAGGGCTGATATTACCATTTTACCTAACCGTGCTCCGATACTTCGGGCTGATATCATCACTATAGTCTGGACATTCTCACTCCACACCAATTCTCCAGAAGGTTCCTCTTCGGTGTGTTCCGTGTTTGGGATCTGGTTAGCGATATGGATTAAACCACACGATCAATGTCTTCAATTCCAATTCACAAATCCATGACTGGACAACCATCATTGGCATTTTGTTTTCCTCAACAAAGATGCCAAACTATTTTCATCATAATCAATTGTTTTATACTTTTGATTGTCATATATATAACCTAACACGCTTCGTGCGGGTTATCGGCCTTAACTACTATGAAATCGTGTAAATCATATGTGACTTGTTTGTGTAGGTGTATCGTTAGTTTGCATTGCAGCATGTATGAGGGTATCGACCCAAAGAGGACTGTTTTTTTGCCATACTAATTGAATAGCCTAATATTTATACGTGTGAAATTGCGGTGGAATGGCCCCCTGTCCCAGCAAGGAAATAGTGAACTGTGTAGCTATTAGTCGAGACACATTTTTAATTATTTGCCTCAATTGGAAGATTTGATTGAGTGCATTGAATAGATCAGAGGTTCAACTTACTCTGAGTGGCAATAAAAGCTGGTTTCCCTTGAGGATTTCTGTGAAAGCGTAAAAGCGTACGAATAAAGTAACTGCGTTCGCCGTATGCATTCATTGCGCCGTTATGACATCACAAATGGTTGTGTTATTAATTAGATATCCGCCTCCGATTATCTGAGATCTAAATTGGTGTACAGGTTATATCGGACGGCGGTCAAGTTTATTTAATGATACCTAGGCTGCTTTATGATATGCCTAGTGAACGTAACTGATACGAACAGGCTATCCACCATTTGTGTGAATGAATGTAAATGCATCGTAAAATAAAATTACCTTCACGTACCTGGCATTGATGTAGTTCTGATCTGGCCTTACTGCCACAGTGTCCAGGATAACTCAGAGTGGTCATCTGAAGAAAACATAAATATGATAATTCGCAAGTAGTCCGCCCTCACCAAATTCCTCTTGCTCACAAAGGTTTCAATTGGTTCATCCAGAAGGACCCGACCCGATGAAACGGATTTGGTAAGCAGCTACCGTCTCGTAGAAAGTTTCTCTCTGGAATACTCGAGACAAATGGCAATGGTCATTGGTGTTTTCACTATGAAACCCCTCCCAAAATGACAACATAACAGGAGCGTACCGATCTCGAACTGGTTTTCCCCTACCCTAACCCTGCGAGTAACCGATTAACTTGGCCACACCAGCCATTGAAGTGACATATTAACAAGGCAACTTTCACTACAACTTGCTTGTGTAAGCACTCTACTCACGAACAGCACAGTTTGAAAAACCAACAGGAATTCGCATTTGAAATGATTAATAAAACATAAAGCATCTTCTTTATATTGATGACTTCAAGCTCTACGCTCAGAACAAGCCGGAACCAACAACACTGAATCGTGAACCGACCGCCACATATTCCCATAGATCATATGTACGGACAAGCCCACCCAGGAGGCCATACCTCAAGCTTACCCAATTGTTTTCGATTAAACTTTTGAAAGATCCGACGAAAGTTTTGCCAGGTTCGAATAGTTGTGATGTGAAGCCCGTTGTGTCCTTTGGTAAGGCATTTCCATCTCTTCCCAACCCAGGGGGACCCATGGGATTCGGAGTAAAATCTATATATGCATGACTTTACTATGACTTCCGGGGATTTCGGAAAGCTATCAATGATCTGGGTAAGATCTGTATCATTGGAAAGGGCTATATGAGCACTCCGATTTAATACTTAATATCAGCCTCCTAAGTGGAACAATGTTTAAGCCAGCATCTGAGGCGATGTACATGTTAACGGCTATGACGGTTTTGAAATCCAGCTCAACAGGCAAACAGGATCGTGATATAGGGAAGTACGACTTACATGACATATAACTACTGACAGGCATATATGAAATTGGACTAAGATTGAAGCTGACAGTTTATGGAATGATGACCAAGATAAAAACGCATGCAAAAATGCAGGGGTGGAGACCGCACCCTCTAACCGACGTATACCGACTGTATGCTTTGAGAGGAAACGTAGGAAAGGGGATACCACGAGTGGTGCCGGGATCAGGAATCTACTGTCGAGCTCAGGACACCGGCCCACAAATGGTACAGTTTGGCTAAACGGAGTATAATTGATTTGTTTATCCTGAAGAAGGCAAAGGCAGATTGCCAGAAAGAAGAAATGACCTAACGGAATCGCAAACCGCACTAACCGAAGAGAATCTCAGGTCACATCCGCACGAAAACCATATCAATTGTTTACTCAGAAGCCACAGACTGGCTTTAAAATGAGAGGTTTTTGGTTTCAGTAGCACTAACACCAACAGGATCGTTGACCAGGAAGTGCCGTCAAACAGAAGTAATTCGATTGATTACCCACGCAACCAAAGCCCTGCATGTGCCGGTGAGGAAGATGAAGATGCATCCCACAAGGCGAGTGAAGTGACACTGTCTACATATTGCGACTGTCCCGACCGCCCAAGTCCGTTGCAGGACTCCTATGTCCTGGGCGACAAGACAAGAGAAGAGGATACTACTACTACTTACTAATAACTAATAATAATGATAATAAAATAATAATAATAATGATAATAATACATCGCGGCTCTTACGAAGCTTGTGCACTATGTAAATTCCTAGACATGTGTCCCCTTGTGGAAGGTAGGACTAGGCAGGTTCCGCCTGTGCAGTTGTATATTTCAGTCTTCACACTCTTAGCTGCACACTGATGAGCTCTGACAAGCGCGAAACAGGACTTTCCGCAGAAATTGAGTTTAATCTACGTGATTGGATAATAATAATAATAATAATAATAATAATAATAATAATAATAATAATCATAATATAATAATAAATATAGTAATAATATAATAATAAGCAATCATCATCATCATCATCATTCATCAGCCATCATCATCAGTCATCATCATCATCACGTGAACGATGAGGTATTATGAAACCAGTCTCGGCCCCGATGGTGCGAGTGGGTTATCAACTATCAGTATCGCCAAAAGACATATTAATACGTTAACAAAACTTATAATTATATTATACCAACAATTATAATAATAATTGTAATATTACCGATTATTTCTGACAATCGCGTGTACATTGAATATCATAGATATTGCATCCGCAAACATTGTGATTGTATTACTGGCACGTCGTAACCTGAATTGTTATCAATATGCGTGTTATTCGAACTAACACCTCCGTTGAAACGTATGCTCCTCGTTAACGGTACCTTATTTGTGGTAATATTTGTAAATAAAATCTGGTCATTTGAATTTTAGGCTCCGATTGAGTCATCAAAATGATTATAACATAGCACTATCAGTACTAGACTAAAACACACACGACGAACGAGCTTATTATAATGTTTACTTGCTACCTGAGTGTTATACAGTGCTTGGCCCCATTTGCTTGGCGTTCAACAAAGTGAATACGGTTGGTACAAACAGACTTACATTGATTACACCACAGACCAAGTATAGACCCACTTGAGGTCATTCGCTGAATTGTATCTTTAATTTTTATCGTGGCGTTTCTCCCTTGAATCCAGATTACACTGCGTCACTAAAAGTAGCCAAACACCGTACACGTACATCTCCAGTTGCATATAGTAACTATGTACCATATGCGTTGTTTCATGATAACTAGGAGAGGCAGGTAGGGAACCCGTAAAAGCGACGATATAATTAGCAGTATTTTCCGACACTTCCGAATCGTACTTTTGAACGATGATTTTTGACAAATAAATAGGCAGGGGCGTTAGCTGACCTATTTGTTCATGTTAACTGAACGAAAATAGAGAGAAGTGGGGATGGGGGAATATCGTCGGAATAATCCACTTTTGCTTAAAAGTACAATGGTCACAATGGATTTCCTTAGAAAAATTCACAGAATGTCATGTAGTCTCACCATCTTTCCACCAAAAAAATCAGTATGATTCATGATGTAAATCGCACTGCGTTCATTGACCAGAGTAGTTTGCAAATAATTCACAGGCCAGAATACCGCACCGTTGAATATTTAGAAAAAAACCCAAAGGGCAGCTAGCGCGTTCCATACTCTCAACGCACTAGCAAACGTTTCGTTGAAATAGACGCGCAGCGTACGTCGTTTCTTACGGATTCTCCCAATAACGGTCAGGCGCGCGCGCAAAAGTTCGAAGCTATCGCATTTTCGCGTCAGGCCTGGTTCGGGAGTGGATGTTAAGTAATCTTTTGACGCGCATGTTTTTTATAAGAGTTCACAGACGTCGCCTCTGCCGGGTACAAAATCTATTTTGTACTGTCATTGAAGTCAGGTTCTTGGGCATTCAAAGGGCTATTTGCATTATTGTTAGCATATGAAAAGTTTTCGTGACCATTGTACTACTTTTTTTTTAAACACCCATTAACACCTTGAGAAAGTTGTGATGCCGTATGCAGAGTAAAATATAAAAAGTTTTATATCAAGATAATATCGGAAATTCGATGCGCTCGTGTAGAATGATATGAATTTGATGAAGTTGCCTTGCCAACAAGGTTATCTCGGGCCTTGGGAATGCATGCCCCCACACATGCACTATACCAAGATTGACTGCTTATATTTCTCAGGTTTCGGGCAATCATTGAACGACATTTATTCTTATCCGATTTCTGGTGGAACTGTTGTCTTGTCTGGCTAAATCATGCCTGTATCATACGACAATCAATAATCATAGGTCTACCATGCAACTGAGAAAACGCAGAGTTTAACCTACGGGCGATGGAGACGATGTTTAGACGCGCTGAGTATCTCTTTCCGGGAACCCAACCATTGGAAGCTACAGTGGCAGAAACCTACTTCAATACAGGAGTACCTAAACCTAACAGGTAGAAATAACATAGATGCATACCGGTAAATTTCAAAGGGAATCACATACAATCAGTTACCACGAATCAGCATTTGAACAGGAAACAGTGAGGATGACACACAGGACAAATTTGTAAGACGTTTTGCCCTTCTCACTACATTTAACTCTGAATTAACAGTCGAAAAATATACAGTATACATGACCTAAGTGCTGAAGCTCACTTACCCAAGGAGCACACTCACACAGCTAATGATACACTTTATTGAAATGATGGATGAATGGATGAACATCGAATATTAGCATATATGTGATTCGAAAACTCCAAAAATCTAAATGAAGCAACAGGCAATCACTTACATGGCACAATCGAATTGAAGTTTTTAGGCCTGTTCTGACACTGTCTGCGGCAGCATGACACTGGAGGTCGGAATCCCTCTTGGTAATTTCTGTGGGGAAAAGTTCACCTAATATAGATCTTCCTGTTCTAAAATACAAATAAAGGCAATCATCGGCTGTGTTGATTAAAGACCGAAGATTGGAAGAACATTGATCATGGTAACAGTTACACAGATGTAATATAAGGATAAAGAAGGTTGATGACTCGATATCACATAGCTCCAGCGCCTGATCTCTAATGTATTACTAAATTGACACAAAGACACAATTCTTTCTATACTATAAGAGCCAATAATAGATAATCAGTGGAGCAACGTGTGTAGGAGCGAAAACTTTACTGGAACAACACGAAACAACGAACAGAAAAAAACAAGACAAGTCTTTAACATGGTATATCATTCATTCTTTATTGTATGACGACTACCATTGTCTGTTTTCTTATGATATCATCCAACTGACCTTCTGACAGCTTCCTCCGTGGCAGCGTGAAATTGACCGATTCCCATTGTGTTGACATATTTGAATCTTTTTCGATTGGTATTGACTAAATGCCTGTGTAATCTTGAACAAATCAGGACTCGTATTCATCATCATGTCTGCTTTCAATGTGACTTGTCGTAGCTTGCGGTCGGCTCACATCTCGTACCAGACGTCTGGGCTTCACATGTTGGTTATTTGCTGCTTGTTGAGATAATGGAGACATTGACGTCAAGTGGTATGTAATCGTCCGATCCTGAGTTGACTCCTGAAACAATGTACGGAAAGAAACTTGAAAGTGGATACTCGTATTATGACTCCATCATCCTCGAATCTTATTCATCGTAATTCGGGGCCGGAATGAGATATTATAATCAAAAAAACTTTTTGCCATTTTGTCTATCATTCATTGTCGCTTAATTGCCATAGCCACGATGCTAACAAAGCAACAATGCGGATGGTGGAAGTTTCCGAGGAGAGGTTACCCCATGTGAGGGTACTCGGGGGTTGCTTGGTTGCTTGGCAATCAGGTGCATTCGAAGAGGTGTCCGTTTAGAGTGGGAATTGTTATTTCGTCAAGCTATTCGGAGGGAATATGACCGATTTATTTCAATTTGTTAGGGAAGGCAACAGTCTCCCCCAACAGAGACTTCCCACTCGAAAGTCTTGTTATTTCACTGAGTGTTATTGAATTGGGGAGGGTGTGGAGACGGCTCTTACTGAAGAAACATGCCCCCCCCGATTTTCCGAAAGGCCTGTAATCGAATATGACCGCATCAAAATTGACTTTCATAACAAAGCAGACAGCAGTACTACAAGATACAATCGAAAGATAGGCATATTTCCCTGTTTACAATGAGCAGATATATTGTTTGTGGCCATGGGAACTAGCAACTTTCAACTATATCAATTAGAAAACAGTTCATTTCGGCTATTACAATGGCTCATATGCATTCTGAGCACATCCAAATTTAAAGTAGTAGAAGTTCCACAAAGCATTATATATGGCCCTGTCCTATTTGACTAGGACAACTAATGACGTTGAGAATGACTGCAGAAAAATGTTGAATTAGACATTTGTATTAGCCCCTTGGTTTGTCCATAGTAGCTAGATTGAGGCTGGTTTATTCGAGTAGCCATGCTTTGAGGACATCACAATTGAATAAAATGATTCAGAGCACCATATACACGGGGATTGAGTTGCAAGTTGCCATGTTGAAATCATAATACAGTGCGTTTTTGCTTTTGAGCTCGAAAAATTTAAAACCAGGAAAATTAGAAATAGAAACGAAACGAACGGAACCGTAGACAGATAGTATCTCCTGATCCTCTGTCATAATGAATTGATACAAGGTCATGCTTTGTGACGCCACGGGCGACGTCTGGCTTGCTCTTCATCGATTGAAAATATGGGTAGTAGACTTCATTGTTTGTGTCTCTGTCACACTAAAGCAATAGTGACTGCGCCTGTTTGCAAGGAGTAAAATGTCAAATGTATGTTGAGTTCGGCGTATAAGTCTCGAGTTTTGCAATGAGTTTGCAACTAATTGCGTCAGTTGCAACCGAGTTGCTAGTTTGCTTCTGTATCCCGGTGCGCTCCGGAGCCCATGACACCCCCTGCCTTCAAATGAAGCAATCTACTGCGCTAAGCCGCCGTTCTAAGACCCATTCCGCAAACTAACGCAGTACGGGGAACATCATTTCCCTGCATGAATCGCCCAGCAGCAGCAGCTCAACAATCGTCCGCATATTTTGCGATTGTTGCCGTCGGGCTGCACCCAATTTCGCCGATGGAGTAAATCGCAAAACAGTCTGGCCGCGTTGCATACCCAGTCACAGCTCGGGCTCAGACCGTGCTGCCCACGTTTGCTGTCGGGGTCGCCTATCCGCGCAGCACATCGCAGCACGATTTGCAAATAGTTGCACTGCTGGTTTGCAGACCATTCACAGTAAGCGCAGTCCAGCACATCCCGATTGCAGCTTTTTTGCGTCTTAAACATCTGGTGAAGGATTGCAGTTCGTTGCAAACTCGATAATTTTTGTCGTGTGGCGGTGACCAAGGCATTCCCCACAGTACAGGGACGCGAGCGCACTTTGTGCTTGGTTTGCAGTGAGTCAAGAGTGAGGAAGTTCTAGTCGACTATCGGGGGTACCCTAGCGTCAAGTGTTCGACATGTCAATTAGTTGAAACTCACCCTAAAACAGGAATAACAACAGTTATCAATACCAAAATGTGACGGTATATAATATGACAGATCCCAACGCATTCAAATTGTCCGTGTGTCTCTTTTTTTTTTTTTTTGTTCCGCTCCGTGGGCCCCGTGGTAGCTTTGGGTAACTACTCTGATATCATGTCCAAATATAATTTCTCATTTTTTAGTGAATATGATGGTGTTTTCGATAGGTTATGTGTCTACTGCAATTTTCGACCCTACACGTTGTATTCAGTGTTTGAAAGTGCGACTGAGGCGAAATAAAAGTTCGTTGAATTGGATATTTGTAATACTGTTTTTTTGTTGTCGGTCTCGCCTTGCCCCGTAGTGAGTTCTATCTATGTGGATTACCAATCTTTAGGTTTTTCCACTTGTGGTGTCCCGTTTATTATAAAGATGTTTTCATTTTGTTGTCTGCTTGTTTTCGTGGTGTTCCTGTTAGACACACATGGCGGGCAAGGCGCGTCTTCTGTGGTTAGGTGTGAATTTGGGAGACTACAATCGTTCGGTACTAAGCTTGCCGAAGGTGTTTAGGTAAGCGGGTGGATTAGGATTGGTTACTGGGGAAGGTGTGAAAGAGGAAGAATGAAGAGTCGGGGTATAAGTCCTGCAAACGGAGGTGGCGGCAGGTCCCATCCGTGCTACCAGGAATAGCTTTAGTGTGATGGAAGAGGAGGCCGTGCAGCGGGGAAGGGGGATCAGTCGGATGGTGTGCGAGGGGTTGAGAGAAGGGTAGGGAAGGATCAGGCACATGTAGTGCGTAGTAAAAGGACTGTGGCAGGAAGAATGAGGTTATAAAAGGGGTACGTTTGCTATTGGAAACTCGATGTTCGGTTTGATGATCGTGAGTTCAGTTCGAGTAGATGAGCCAAACAGTATGCGTGTCTGCTTTCCGGGTGTAGGGGAAATGGACAAGTATAAATTACATTGAGCCGTATTCAGCGCGTCATTCATTAAATGGCTATAAGGAATTTGGAAATGCGTCATCAGATTGTTAAAACGATTACCAACCTGCGTTTTATAGTCAGCATTCTTTCCAGGCTTCGGCATTAGGTTGTCTGCTCATGGCGGATCGGAATCCTTCTGAAGTGGAGGAAAAAAAAGGGGGAACAGCAATCGACCATTCTGTAGATGATATGTCTGGTATTTGCTGGTAACATAGCATAAACAAGACAATGAACTAGTCAGTGTATGAACACTATGTGTTTGGTTAATCATTTTTGTATCCCAGATTTACATCCTGACAATCAAACTACGTACTATTACCCTATCTGTTCATAGATGCCGGCTGATAGTGACCATAATTCACGCACGCACAGAATTCACGCACGCACAGAACCACACCTACACACAAATACCACAAGACGGGCTGCAGAGTTCAATTAGGCTCCACAATGAATATTAATGCCCACGTTTTTTCGTTTCGTTTTTCGAACAAAAAAAAAAACTGCGATTGGCATCCCGAAAAAACGCGTGTCATTGACGTATAGAATTTTATAGTATATATACTATAGGATATATATATATATATGATATATCTATATATATATATCGTGATGAAAAGCATATTAACTAAGCAAGTAAGCAAGATCTGTACGGGTCGAGAGACCCACTACAGACTAGTGATCGGCCTCGTTGTGCGTATTAGTAAGCCGCCACCATTACAAGCAAACATGCCAGAAACGTATGTCCGACTCGAGCCGGAGGAGCGCTTGAACATGCAATCAGGCTACTGTATGTGATGTATATAAACTTTTCAAATGACTGGTGGACCTTATTATGACCTTTTTAAATAAAAAATGATACGTAGGGCAATCATAATGACGACGATAATAGCTGGAACAATGTAGTACACACACTCGCAGAACACTTCGTGTAAAGAGAACAAAACAGGGGGTAATGAATATGCAAGTAGGATAAACACTTACAAATAGTTGTAATACCATACACCCTAGTATCAGTAACGATAGGACTCGATACTGACACGTGGACGGATTCAAAAAGCTGAGAGTAAAACAACTGGGAATTGGGCAATATTATTACAGCATAAAAGTATTCTCTGTTGGCCTTTGTCCAAAACCTGATAATATGAATTATATCAATTATAATAGAAAAGGTCGGCGGGTTAAACCGCGCGTATATATCCCAGCATCTCTTATCCAGAATTTGTGAACATGAAACGAATCAATATTCGTGGAAAAAAAGACATTTATAGACTTATGGAATGCGGTCGTCCATAATGCACTTGTTAATTATTTGAGGCACCCCTATAGCCCGGACAAGGTGCGTCCCAAAATAAGCACATGTATTCAGGATTCGACCTTAACCACATGGCCACCCGACAGAGGTCAAATTCAGGTCAGAGGTCCACACATGCCAGGTCAACATTAGATCAAAATGGGAACCTAGCAGCCTTCGCAGATATTCAATCTCCGGATTGTAGCCCCCAAAAACAGTTTTTGACCCCAAGTGACCTCGAATGACATTACTAGTGGCAGTTTTTATGAAAATGTTACTCTCCATGTGAATACATCAACTACTAGGAGCATTTTGCGTTAGATGAAACACACCCAGTGCTATGCCGAAAAAAGTACTAAATCAGTTTTTGACCCCTAAGTGACCTTTAATGACTCCAATGACATGCGGTTTTATGAAAATTGTTACACTCCATGTGATGCATCCACTCCTAGAAGCATATTACATTCCACTGAACAGTCCAATGTTATTGCGAAAAAAAAAGGTTTTAAAAATCGAACTTGGGACCCCTTGTGAACTACCCAAAGTCGTGTCCGATCGAAGCGGGAGTTGTTTCTCTCCAATAAAGCACACAAAGCCAATCAATACCCAAAATAACCAGTTCTATTTTTTTTGCCCGTAACTCCTTAAAAAAAATTTTTTTTAAGCACATTTTTTCAAGATTCGACTTCACCCACATGACCACCGACAGAGGTCAAATTCAGGTCAGAGGTCCACACCACATGCAGGTCAACAATTATAGCACAATGGTGAACCATCCAGCCTTCGCAGAATTCAATTCTCCGATTATAGCCCCAAACCAGTTTTTGACCCTCAAGTGACAATGACCTCAGGATATGACAGTTTTTATTGAGAATTGTTACTTCAAGTGATACATCCACTCCTAGCCTAGGAGCATTTTGCATTATGATGAACACACCCAGTGCTATTGCCGAAAAAGTACTTAAAATCCAGTTTTCTGACCCTAAGTGACTTAAGGACCTTCAATGAATGCGGTTTTTTTAAAAATTGTCACTCCATGTGATGCATCCCCAACTCCTAGAAGCATATGCCATTCCAATGAACATGTCCAATGTATTGCGAAAAAAGTATTAAACCCATCCATTTTGGATCGCTCAGGACAACTAATATGCAAATAGTCCACAAAGTTACCCTTCAGTGATCTTTGAGCATTGATAAATCATCAGGGAATGGTAGTAGTCCTATTCAAAAGTTATTCGTCGAAAATCCCTAAAAAAGTGAGAAATAATTGCATTTAATATTCTAATTATGCTAACGAATATGTAATGAAACCACAACATAATGACCTGCATGATTTCAAGGCAATTGAATAAATTCATCGGGACTGTTTAGAGGCCTCTCACAAAGTGTCGTGAGAATTCAACGAAGTTTATAAATTGGCCTCCGTTGCTAATTGGGCCAACTATTATGCAAAGTAGTCATGCAAGATGACCTCGGGTGACTCGGCCACATTAGGAAAATTCTCGGCACCTGATAGTTGGCACTAGTCACCAAGTTTCATGAAAATCCAATGCATTTTGAAATATCACCATACATTCTGCTATAGTTAGGCTACTGGGAAAGAAAAATGAAACTGGACCTAGAGACCTTGAAATTGTCACCATGTGTTTGCGGCTCCCCACAACACTACCCACAACCACCACGTTCGTGTAAATCGCACGAACTGGAAATTTTCCGAAAAACCTGCAAAATAGAGGGCAACAAAATACGATTATAGCCCATTTTCGAACTATCCGAGATTTACTCTACGGGGACATGGGTACCAAGTTTTTGGGTCAATCGGATAAGTGTTAAAGAATGAGAGCGCTAAAGCCTAAAGTTTCCGGCGGCGGCGGCGTCGGGAGGGAGCCGGCAGGCGGCGGCTGAGACGGCGGGCACACGGCCAAAACCATAATATCCACGAACAATACAGTGTTGCGGGGATATAATCAACCCCTAATAGACATAGGTGCGATTAGATAATGTCTATTTCCTAAGACGAAATGATGGGACCGAGTACACCTATTCAAGAAATCGGCACGGTGGCGCCAGGGGGAGGGGGCAGGGGGCCCTGCCCGACCGTCGGGGAAGCCTGGCACCCCGTCGGGGATTCTTCCCATCGGGTCGGGGAACCCTGAGGGGTACGCTAAAATTAACACACCACGACGAGGGCCTATTGCCCGACAGTATATTTTTCACAATTTCTTTTAACAAAAAAATCTAGTTGAAAGCTAACAATTTTCGCGCGCTTGGCTCGCGTCATATATTTGTCCTATTTGCAGTGGTCCTCATTTAAGTTGAAAGATCAAGCGTATCAAGTTCCCAATATTTACAGATAATACAATCGTGGAATAGGCAACACAAGGTCGTTGAATATTCGATATTCCACTGCAGGAGAATATAGTTGCAATTATGTTGGGGAGGATGGTCGTCACGCTTTGTCTACCATGTTTTGCCTTTAGTAATTGGTGTGCTCTCACGTCGCAAATACTTTCCAGTTCTCAGGCACTTTTCAGGTTTTTAATGAGAGCGCCTGATCATGTGGAAAACGCCACAGAGACTGAGTAAACAATGCCTTCCTAATGTGTGTCTATTATTTATTTATTTCTCCGGAAAAAAAAGGTCTATCGTCCCAGTCCCCCTATTCACAACCAGTGAGTTCGTCAATTCTGTAGTTACTCATACGAGGTAACCCATTGAGTTTCGCTGATAGTTTAACTATGCGGAAATATCAGTGTAGGCTTCCGTAGGACTATGAACTTTTTTTTTTATATATATATTTGAATTCAGAGGTTCATGGGGTCATGTAACTATTGCCTAATAAATATAGCATCCAGGCCTACTATGCGGACCAGGATGAGAAGCTTCCATCTAACATATGTGACACCTGATCAGCAAAATACGTTGCAACATAACTAATGAACCCAGACCAGTGATCCCAGAGATATACGCATGCAATTAATAACATATTATTACCTGCATTACTGGTTGAAAGTCGACTTCTGGCTGTGACTCTGCTGTAATCACCTCTCCTCATCCGATGCTGACCAGTTACGGAGAGGTGTAGTTCGTGCCTGGGTCAAGCACTCTCGTTTCAACTAAAAAACCAGGGTCCAGTTGATTACGGCAAATGAATTTTCCCTCAGATCACTCTCAGAGTAGACTGTGAACTTCACAATGCCTGTACTGCACCTTATGTCGGTTTGCAGGCGATGTCAAATAACAAAAAAAAAAGCGGAAGGTATTAGGGACATTCGTGTGTTCGAGATGTGAAGGACACCATATAACTGGAAACCATTTTGGAAGCGTAACCCTTTGGAAGTATATATGCTGTATTTCACTTCCACAGTTGTGTTTCGAACAACTTTTAAATAGATTTTTAAAATAACAATAAAAATTTAACTGAGCTCGTATGCTAATGCGTAGAGGGACATAAGTAGTAAAGTTAACGAGTAAAAATGCTTAGGCACGCGAATCAGCGAAACAGACATTTTCCCGCTCTTGTGTTATTTGATAGCTCTGTTCATTGCACGCAAATGGGCGAATACGCGAATAGGCGAATCTTTAGTTGCGGGGGCTGTGAACAAAACAGATTGTCCGGGGACCAATTCGATCTGCGTGTCGCGCGCGACGCTCGTAAACAAATGGCTACTATGGCACTTCGAATGAACCACCAAGTTACAGAGCATTCAGTATTTTGCTGCAAAATGGGCATATTGTGGCCATACATTGTGCACTACACTTATTTCCTTGTACATAGGGCCTACATAGTCGGCATTACATATTAATTCTGTAAAATAATATATAATACTGCGTAATATAGATAGATAGATAGTTAAAAAGATAGAGAGATAGAGTGATAGATAGATAGATAGATAGATAGTAGCGTGGGAATTATACAAGTGTATGACTGCCGGGAGAACTGAATTGCGGAGACGGCTGTTTTGGTGATTGGAACCCAGTTAATGCCAGATCTGTTGGATGTGTGAGGGTTGAAGGATGGGTGACATTGCACGTTATTGCATTTACTGCCTTTAGCAAACTTTCCTCATAGATAGTCAATTGTTGGAAGATCTAGGCGATGCAGCGTCCGCAGATCTTACAAAATTTGTTCTAGGATCTACTCTATGGTTCTTTGGCATACTACCCCAAAAACAGACTATACAAAAAGTGAGGATGCTTTGAATAATGCTCTGATAGAATAGTTTACAATATTTAGTATCAACTCTACGCTGCTTCAGTTTACGAAGGAAATAGAGTCGTTGACAGCTTTTCTCTCATAGCCTTGTTTGGGCATTCAATTAAATTAATGGTCGATGTGGGTACCAGTTACTTATAACTATCAAATCGGATTTGAAGAGGTCGGCATGAGAGATTGGTGCAGCGTATTAAAGCCTGATCGATTGGGATTTTACCGAAGATCTCGGAGATGTTCCGCACTCGGGTTGGGGAGACCCACTCGGGCAAATCGACCAACCCGGAAAATTATTTTTTTGACCCACCAAAGCATGAACATACCCCAAAACTACTGGACAAGTGCAATTGTCAGATAATTCCGGAAATTTCTTGTCTTCTCTCTCATCAGTTAATGAGTTGAAGATCATTCGTACTGCTAGTATATCCAAGGTCACTCGCTCATGTAACTACGCTTTGCTGAAATCTCCCAGGTAAATACAAACGTCTTTATATGGCGGCCCGTAGTCTTTGTCTGTGTTTTTTGATCAATACTCATAATTAAAAAAAAGGGCATCTTGTTGGATTTGCAGGGACTTACGAGCACCATGTTTCTTGTCTGTTTCCTCGCTAAACAGCCGCTGGTCGCGTGCCTAATAAATTACCTACGCAACCCGGATGCGCGAATCGCTGGTCTATTTGAAGATTCACCTGGCTTTCGCTGATTTGTCTATTCGCGCATTCGCATGCCTACTAGAAGCGGCTCAACAAACACGACAATATCACGAAATGCAGATGTGAACGGTCAATTGCTTGTTACTTTTCCCCTTTTTTCTCAGATGGATATATAAACATCAACAATTCCGTAAGGGTCCGTAAGACGTCCCCTACAATTTTTTGTGCTCCAAATTTAGAGATGATATATCGACTATAATAGTAATTCATTTTCTCTAAAGTTACATAAACATGAGGTATTTTGTTTTAGTTAACGGCAAATTATTGGCTTTTTACAATTGCAGTAAAACAGCGTAAGTCAGTGTAACAGTGTGTATGAATTCGGCTCTTTACAAACATTCGTACACTTTATAGCACGTCAATACAATGTAACTTTTGGAACATGAACCCGTTCTCAAATACTTTCCCAGCTTTGAAAACCTAAATGATACTCAAAACATATCTGGTGAAACAACTGCGCGAGTTCTAGCGTAAGAATATGTATCTAGTATTACCTCCCATGACACATTGGCCTGGTTACTGCCTGCCAGTTGAATACTCGTTACTCTGGGACAATATGGGAATCTATGAAAAAAAGTAAACGTAAACAAGTATTCATGTGCAATAATCATACTTCTAGAGTATATACAATATGCTAATATTGTGCACAGGGGTGAACAGTCTCCATGTGCTGATATGTGAGAATCTAAAGACAATTACTAGATTTCGTTTTTCCTGGAATGCTTTTGCCCTTACACATGATTCGTTTGGTTATTATCGAAGTTGTAATTAGGTGGTGTTCCGTTTACAAATGCTAAACATCACAGCAGTTGCTGCTGACCAAGTACAGTCAGCGAGCCGTAGTAATAACGCAGCCAGAAAAGTGATACGCTTTCTATCTTGACTACTATTACACATAGTCTTCACTGTCACTGGTGGTCCGAGTGGTCGCAGTGGCCACCCTCCCTCTCTGACCGCAGCAACCCTGAAGTATAGTTGGTATCCTCTGTTTATACCTGCAAGCAGTGTAATCTAGAAGATTGATAGCCCATACCACAGAACCGCCGTCCATCGTTGGATGTAGGTTCTGGAATAGGGAATGTATGAAACGATAGGAGGTATCACCAATGTCATCCTGTTCATTCCCTTCTCGCCACACGATAGTACAGAGTTGTAATATTTTGCTGAAGGAGACGGTGCTGATGATAGACGGCGTTAAGACTAGAGAGCTGTAACATATTTCGTTTAGCAAAACATATTCAGTATTTCAAAACGCAAATTGGCGATGTGCGAACTGCTTATTCTTCTCTTGACTAGTGGATTGGAATCTTCAATTGCTCAAATATATTAGCTATCGCAATAATTAGTACTTCTCTAGCATAAGGTCACTATTGCTCATGGGCGTCGATCCATATATCGAATGTCCTCCACTTTTTGACGTGTGAGGGAATAAAATCGACATCCTCCCAGGTTTTGTGATATGTCTATTTGGGAGCGGACGTTGCAGTGATGAGGCAACAGCAAAATGGTGCTCCAATATCTTCACTGCGTGCCCGATATGCTATGGTCATCTGTGCGTATCCGCAAATCAAATTGGCTGTGTTTTTTTAAACCCATGCCGAATCGCCAAGTATGCAGCAGGATTTATTTCAAAATTTCACACATTTCACCCTTACCTGTAGAACATAGTTCTTTCAAACGTTTAATTTAGGAGCTTACCCCAGTCTAGAGCAACCTATGAATAATATAGATGGATGTAAACCAATTAAAAAAAAAGACCTTTAGTTATAACCGACTCCATCTGAACAGCATTTTACCTAAGTTTTCAAACATGAATTAAGCTACTTACTTACATTTACGTTTGGGAGAATCAGAGTTTCTCACACCCCTGAATAACATTTGTCCAATCCTAACCAGATCAGTTTGTTACATTCACATTTCTTGCTGAATAAAATGCAAACATCACGAAATTTTGTCCAATCACATTCCACATTTTAAACACTATTGGTTCCACCAGTTACGTGGCGCCTATGGCCTATAGCACTGAAACCAAAACATTAGGCGCGATTCTACTAAGCCCCCCTCGCAAAATAAGAGTCTTTGAACGATACGCACCAGCAGATAACGGCGCTCCGCCCGGGTGGTCACGCCATGAACCCCCCCCCCCCCCTCCTAAAAATGATAATTATATTCTATACTGCCTCTACAAACCCGCCCTGTCATGCATACGTTCATATAGGCGAGAGTAACACTAACCAGTTTTGCTTCTATTTGAATTCGATTTCTGTTGAGGGCGTGAGGCCCATGGTTTTTTGTATGAAGACCTTTTAAAGTGTGTGACGAAGCGCTTAGATCCAACCGTTTCCTTGTCTGGTTGTGGCATTACATACGGGTGTCCAAATTTTAACCGAGCTGGTACACTGCATGCTCACTATTCCGTAGATCTTTAACACAAACCATTTCCGAGAATCCTATGAAAGAGGGTAAATATTTCCCTGAATCTTGAGATTGGGTCAAAGTTCCTGCCCAATATTGTCAAACAGCAAAGTCAGGTGGTATAAGAACCAAGTTCGGACAAGGCCCATTATCAAGTTGAGATCTCAGATCGAGTAAGGCGCGGTGACCAGGTTCTCATCTTCCTCCAGCGATAACGGTACCAGGACCTTCACTTACTGTAGGCCAACAGTCTCAAGGTACATTTCAATCGCGCATATACACTCACCATCCTACCAATGTCAAGCGACCATACAAAAACTATGACCCAGGGCACTGCCGCATCAGCTCCTAATTAGGCAGGAAGATTGGGAATTGCGGGCCCTTCTCTTGTATCTAAGAGGCCTTATTTCCAAAGTGTCCGTGTGCGCTCGCCACCACCTTAGGCTGGCGCTCTGCTTGCCGACCCTATGAAATATTCCAGCCCCCCCCCCCCCCCTCCCCTCCCAGCGCCGCCCACTGAAACAATCCTGGCACGCCACTAGTCATAACCGTACGCAAAGTAGCCTACTGTTTCTTTGAATCTGGTGTCTATTCTACCCCAACATCTCAGCGATCCGGGTCAGGCCTCTCGTCAATCCCGACTTATGTGCGATGATCCTGGTGCGATATAATCTGCCTTATATGTTGGACATTAAAGACTGGAACTCCTTGATGGAACATGCCACTGTTGTTAGTAACGATACATTTTGCTATTTACAAACACGGAGTTCTCCGTGTTTTCATTTTATGATATAGTTCATATTTGAATAGGCATATGACACAGCTATCGTCGGGCTTCTTAACTCCAGATATGTGCAGGTTTACTAAATTATATTTTGTCCTCTATTCATAACAGGTCGGCTGGGGCCAAGATAACCCTTGTTTATACAGTAAAGAAAACAAGGAAAGGAAATGATAGTTTGACCTTTCGTAAAGTAGTGTCCAAATTTAGGTATTAGGTCTTACTTTCATAACTGAGGTGAACTGAAATACCCTCGTGGATTATGTAATTAATGGTCAACAAAGGATGTATTGTATTGGGAGACTTGCCGGGTTTGAATCAGATATCGAGAAACAGCTTTGGTTTTTTTCGTACAATGGTGTTGTATTTAATAGTTTATTGCGGTCCGGTTTGGTTATCCTCTTGTGTGAAAGTAAGATCGACTGCTTGGATAGATATTTCAAGAGATATTCTGCTATTACCGATATTATATTAACCAATGTATACTTGAGTTTGTAGCTGGAATATTATCAGGTAGTGATCACCTTGAACAGTGCTATTTCTATTGCACCTGCGTGATGATGCGTCTCGTATTTTCCTGTTTTGTTCTTACTATTATAATAAGCCACGCAGGCACTACGTCTCGTCACCTATGAGAACAGAACGTTTTAGACATTCATTCGTGCCACGGAGCAGTGGCGGATACAGGAGGGGAAACTAGGGACAGTTGCCCCCTTCACGATTTTGGGTGTGAATTTGCGCCCACCCATCCAGGAAATGCGCCCCTTGCACCTTCGGAAGTTGGAATCATAAGTGTAACTCTATTGTAATCATACTTCCATGTATCAAAGCCTGTCTCCGACATCCTCGGGCCACTATGCAGTAGGCCTACAGTATGTACAGCGCCCCATGGAATTTCGTGCTGAAAACCGCAGACATATGCATTTTTGTTAGCTTAGCCGAATGATCTAAGCTACTTCTGGTCAGCAGTATATGCCATGACAAATTACTGGAGCACACTCTACCTGACTACCTGGCCCCATAGACTAGCGTTGGCTAATAAATGAACCCGCGCCCATCGTACGCGTATGTACAACATGTAAAAAATGTCACTACACTAACACAACACCAGGCGCGGATCCAGGGGGCGCACCCAGCGCGCGCCCACCTAAAAAATATAGAGAGGATTTTTTCAAAGATTTTATTTGTTTGTAAAAACAATTTGCCGGCTTGAGACGTGTGTGAAGCTTGGAACATGGCAGCAGCTTAAGATTCCCTGGAAGGTTCATTTCCGGCTAATTCCGACCATCTGGGGCGCTCGTTAACCCACAATTTTCTAGTACGCTCCGCGCCAACCGATGGTGGCGCTCCCCGTAGATGATAATGTGGTGCCCCCCGTCAAATGTCTGTGCCCCCTTGTGCCCCCAGAATGAAAAGTATGGTGATACCACTGTCCAAGGCACCTCTTTTGCAACTCATTTTTATTTGAGAGAATGGACAAATGACTGGTGCAGCATGACATGCATGGTGAATGGATGGTACGTAGATGAACTTGTCATTCATTATGATACCGATCATAGAGGCATGACATGAATAATTGTTGGAATTTTTTTTTATTGTTTTTTGCTTCTGAGCCACATCCAGACTCCAGAGAGCAACATTTTGTTAGACACATTCCAGAACATCCTGGGTACATGTAACTTAGACACCAAGGAAGTGCCGTTTCCGGCCATTTGGAGGGTTTGTGAAGCCACAAATTATCTTGTACGCCATTGGCGCCGATTCGTCTCCGATATTGAGGGCCGGGGGGGGGGGGGGACATGGCCCATTTAAAAAAAATAGTGTGTGTTAAACACAAAGTCAATGGGAGCAGTCTCGAACATGTCCCCCCGTCCACTCGGTTTCGGCGCCCATGTTGTACGCTGCGCGCCAACCGGTGGAGGCGCTCCGCTCAGATAGTGAAACGGTTATCCTGAACCCCTCCTTTGTCAAATTATCATTTTATGATGAATATCAATACATTTATACTTACTTATTACTTACAAAGTATATCACAGGGACGACAACGTTCAGTAGCTTCAGAGTGTAGTGCAGTGACATGTCGCCATTCTGCCGACTCATTGAAACATTATTCTATAATGACATTATTGATCGTATATAAAACTAGATTATTTGCAGACACCAGGAGACATACCCAGGTCAGGTCATTGTATATTGAGAAGAATTAAACAATAGACACATTCACAGGGATATATTCGCACGGAAGTTGTGCGTTCCTTCGTTTACTCTACAATTTCTGCATTGAATGAACACACACCCTCCCCTTTCAGAAACACAATGCTATTTTGATTTTTAATTTAAATTCATATGTACTAACCCCGGGGTGGCGAACCAAAGTACCTCGGCCAGATTACCCGCATGTGAGGCTCTGTTATGTGATCACAGAAGATGGAGTTCTCATGTATATGCTAAATCCTCCTCCTCGATCAATAACTGGATGGATTCAGCTTAGAACACCCAGGAAGGGCCGTTCTGGCCATCTATCGACCTGACCATCTCGCCGGATATATGCGGCCCACGCTGTTTATGCCTATCCCAGTGTATTCTCAATTTCATTACTAATGGCTGTTCATGCAACCATGATAACCATTTAATTCTTAACACAAACCCCCAACACTGGATAGAGTCTTTCCTTCCTGCCATCTTGGGTGTGTAAATCCCAAATCGTTCTTGACCCCTACCGCAACCAAGTGTTTTTCTCTTAGATAGACTCTTAGATAGGCTCCTGTTTGTAGAGCGAACCACTATTGGGTTTCATCAGCGTCCTCGACAAATCAAGGTTTCCACCCTGTTTTTAAAGCTATCACAGTTGACTCCCACTCTACTGAGGCAGGATGTATGTGAAAGGAAGCAAATGCCCCAAAGTTTTTCACGTATCAGGTGGTTCAAGCAAAGCGATTCAAGTTTTCGAAAGCCAGAGACGGCTCGGTGGATTCCTCGACTACGCCTTGATAACCCATTGTCCTCAGCTGACTAACCCAATAATGGGATCGTGTACTATTTTGGGTAGCCCGAATTCCCGATATGAATTCGTCCTTCCAGGTGAGTGTCGCTTTTTTGTTGGTGCTACAAGATAACCTTTACCATCCAAACTTTTCCCGATCTACAATGAAAACCTGTACTCAAGACTTTATATACGAAATTTCACGCAATCCGGCCACTCATTCTGTTATATCTTCAGGTTCCAGACTTTGATCTCAGTTTGGACCTGCGGAGGGCCCTTTGACCTGACCCGCAAGCAAAAAAAATTATGTACTCCTATCAGTATGGAGCTGATCCATCCCATTCAAATCACTATGTCACATTTCGATACTCCCAAAATATCGATTTCCAAAGTGTCCACTTTTCAGAGAAGAGTACCCAAAGCTTTTTACTAGCTATACCAACACGGACCCCTGACCTATTTCATACTGATGTCAGACATTGACCTGTGCCGACCTGAAAGGCTTTCGAATTGATCCCGAATAATACCGTGTTCGATTTGTTTCCCCGAGCTTACTCGCGCTTCCTCCCCGTCTGGTTTTGACAGACACGCGCAGTCCTTTCAAGAATAACAACATATTGTTATTCGGGCAAAGACAGACATCGCAGTTGGGTTAGATAATACACTGCGTGCACATAACTTAAACATAACTATAACGCCCGTTCAATTGCGATGACAAGATTGCCGACCCGCAAAGTCGTAAGAAGTTACGCTTTGCTGGTTGTAACGCTGTGGGAGAGCAATCGTTTGTTGGGACAAGCAACTTTGAAGGCAGTGACCAATGCGACGGAGCCATTTGATCGCACAGAATGTTGGTCCGGCGTGAGAAGGTCCCGCGTGAGAGCTATGCAAATGTTTACCAGGCAACCGTAGATTTTTCACATTGCGACCACTGTCGCGAACTACTTTTTACATTTGATTTTAGATTTGGTGACGAGCTCAGTGGCCTGTCAAGAGCTCCAGACTACCGGGATAAGTCTGCCCTTGTCGCACTTGACAAGTGGGCCTATGGGTGTTTTTCTCTGGTACGTTAGAACTTTCATCGCGCTGATAAGTATGGAAATCCGTGGGGGGGGGGAAAAGAAAAAAATAGCCAGCTTATGCCATTGCCAAAAGGGTCATCCATGCCAACCTAAGCAACCTGGTTAAAGATGGCATCCGTGGCGCCGTCCCAAGAGAGCGGCCACGAATATCCGAGAATTTGCCAACAACTTGTGCGTTTCCCTCCTGGGGTTATCGATCGATCGATGGTTCACACCTCGTAATAAAGCACCAAAGAAGGATGATACCCCCCTCGTCGTATATCAATCGAAATAGTGCCATTCTGTTGTCTACAAGGGCCTGCGTGATCACGAACTTAATTTCACACAATGTGTACAACAACCGGTTGGCCTAGGAGTGCACATTACGCACGATTGCTCCACAATTCCTCATTTTCAGGGATGATGTAAACAGTTCCAGGAATACCGATATTTTGCCCGGTGATTCCGTTGAACGATCCTTTCAGCCACCAGTGCCAAGAATTTTCGCACAGAAGTACGGGATCCTTCCCCGAAGTAATCCCACTCCTAGGGTTGCCTCACTCGGCCTTGCTCGAGTTAGCGCGAATGCTGACGTCATTATCTAATCGAACGCTGTCAAGCCCAGCCCGCCAGAGCCCCGAGTGAGAAACGAACACTGTAAATTGGGGATAGGTTGGTACCTATTTCGGGATTGCAATGCACGTGTCATAATATGGAGATTAATATCCCTCAAGGTGGGAGGGAGCTATTGTGTAAGACAAACCAGGCGTCCACACATACACGCGCATACCCACATACTGTCATACTTGCAAAGATTTCTCGGACTTGAGTATGAAAAATACTAGAAAAAAACATTACCGTATACAAGTCCATTGCCTTTGCCCGCCCCTCACGAAATCTCTCTGAAAAAGATGGCAGACATAGGCCATGCCCCTCGTTTTCCCAGCAACTTCTGAAATTGTAAAAAAAACCTTTTGTCGCCTTCTAGTGATACATTTAGTTGACTATGCCCCCTAAAACCAAGCCGATTTTTCAATGTCAAAAATCAATCCGAGCTTCTGGAATATCATGTTCACAAGTTTGTCAGACTCTGACATTTGCTAATCTCAGATGACCGTTAACCTGACCCCAAAACAAGTTGTTCATGTGACTCATGATGGGGAACACACAAACTAACTATGAGCTGATCCAACAACCCCCCCAGGGGCGCTCGAGTTATTGTGTTCACAACCACACACACACACCACACACCACACACACACACACACACACACACACACACACACACACACACACACACACACCACACAACCACCACACAACACACACCACACCACCACACTAACCCACATGACTGCATTGGATTCCTTGGACTCCGTCAAGTTCAACAAACGCAAGAATAAAAACTCTTACCGTATACAAATCGTATTGCCGTTGTCCTGCCTTCTTACGAAATTCCCCCATGACAGGAGGAGGCAATTAAGTTCTCGGTCTCTGCGAACCTGTTGCAACTGTAAACACCGTCACCACTGCCTTCCAGTGGTACCATGGTTGACTGACCGCCTATATTCCAATAGGCTGCCTCACCGATTTACGGAACTATAACGCTGCATATTATTGGACAGCCTTTATCCGCAACTGTTCACGACTTTGATGCGCCGGGATAGGGAAGGGCACGCTAGTCGACAGACGGACGCTGGGTTAACTCGAATGTATTCATGCTTCTATATCTGAAATTAGAACATTGTACTTCCAAACCTGTATAAAAAAGAACACCTAACACCCTGCATATGATTTACATATAAGTAAATTTGGGAATCGTTCAGCCTGCCAATTGCGTTTCACACATACGTTTTTTTAATTTTTATATCATTATTACATTATTATTTAGTATTATTATTATTATTATTATTGATATTATTAATATTATTCGGACTATTAGTATTATTATTCAATGACGAGGATGGCCTGCTAACCATGTTTGCAACGCTGTGAGGGGGGCTCTTAAATGTTCGCGATTTTTTACTGCTTGAAGCTGACTGGGAGGAAGACTATCTCAATGAAATGAGGATAAGCTTGAAAAGAAGGCGGATGTAAAATTACTCCACCGCCATGATGTCCTTGCTGAGTTTGGATCGATCAGGTTCAGATCTTGAGAGAATGCCGCAACGTAAACAAACTCGAAAGGCATTAGGGCTGTCATTTCCACATTGTGCACACACCCTGTGTGATGCTTATCAAAGCAAAGGTCCCTCTCCAACTCCGCATGGCGCCCAGATGCGGTTGAGAGAGCGATCGAGGTGCGTGTCGAAGGAGGCGTTTTTGTAGACCCTTCAGGAGCCCCTCACTGTGTGTTAAGCCTTATGAAAAATGTTTGGCCTCGTATGCTATGATCAGACTCTGTGTTTGGCCCCTTATCGTGGATTCTTCCACGGGTGTTAACAAGATTTCAGCTTTTCCCTTGACCCTCAGAAAATGACTTTGACCTGCCGACTGACCCCAAAACGACCAATCATTTACTCATTATGGTATCCATAACCTAATTATACTTTATCCACCTAATGGGGGTTTGCGTTTATCGTGTTACAGGCTAGCATCACACCCCCAACCACAACACCACACAAAACACACTACACCACACACACCACACTCACCACACACCCACACACCACACACAACCACCACACACACACTGTCATGATAACTTGCATGATTCCTCTGACTTAGTCAAGAATCGAGAACTTGGCCAAAGATTTTCATAATCGTATACCTATCTTCAATTCACTATCCGAGCATAACATTTTACGTACATTCGCCTCCGATGTTCAAAATATCATAGAGAAGCAAAAACCTTCAGTTATTTTTCAAGTTACCTTAGTAACTTTTGGGAGTATCTGAAGTTTTTTTTATTTTTTTTTTTGCTCGCGCTACGTTCCGCTTTCCGAAAGAAAAAATGTCGCCAAACTAGAGGATGGGAAGTGGAACTAACTTCAATGAAAATGATTTCTCTGAAAAAACAAATATATCAGAATAATAAACTACAGCTTGGAAGCAAAATTAGTGAACGCGAAACAAATCTGGAAAATCCATATGCCCTATGTAGAAACCGTATTTTCAACCTTGGAGGGTAAGAGTGAAATAGAATTCTCAAATAATATGAGAACTTGTGGCCGAAGTAACCTGATCTCCATGCATTCTCGCCTTCAGCGATCTGTATTTTCCTTTGATCTGTATTTTGATACTTGTTCAAATGGAATTACACTTGCATTCATGAATAGCTTCCAAACCTTCTATCGATGCGTGTTCGTAACAAAGTTTTTTACGTTATTCTATCTAGAAGATGAATGTTTTCCAAATCTAATAAAACAAAGTCGAAAAGTTTCTGGCAATGCTGGTTTCCCTACTGATGTTCTATCTCTGTCTGGGTCGATATTATAACCCCTTTGTTGTTTCATCCCTAAACTTTAGTTTCTTAACCGGACGTTTTATACTTGAACAACTAAAGGGCGGTAATTACATTACTTTCGCCAAATCACCGGTAAGGATTTTCTGAATAATCAAACCTGGCGCCCTATTTCTTTATTAAAAGTTGACTACAACATGTTTGCCGGTTGCACACTGCCAGAATTTTAAAAAGCCTTGCCAGAAATCATTCTTTTTTATCAACTTTTTTTTTTTAATCCTAAATCTAGATACTATTCAGTATGCCTACGGAAAGAAAGTCCTTGGAAAAATATATTCATTCATTTCGAGAAGGCTTTTAGCTGTCACTGATGAAACTTGTAAATCACGTTTTGATTTAATAAAATTTTGGTGATGACGTTATATACGTGTCAAATAGCGGTTCTCGTCGGATTTTCTATCATTTCGAGAGGAATGTCCCACTATGGTTGTGCTTCGTCCTTACTGTTTTGTGTGGAGGTGTTAGTTAGAGGTGGGTGCGATACTATTTTTGAAGGTCACCATATCAGCACGGTTTCGTGGTCAGCTGTTTCTTTATGCGATGACCATACCGATCTTTTTAGACGATTCTCTGATCTCTCATTAAGAAGAGTAACAATCTCCTGATGGAATTCGGTCTTTTTTTTCTATTTTTTTTTCTTTTTTTGGCCTGAAGGATTTACGGAAGTCCGACCGTCTTCCCCCATCGGCGATCGTGGATGGTACTGACAAGGATGCATATGTACCCCGCAATATTCCCATTACGCAGAGACCACTAAAGTTCTGGTAGTTCGCGAGTGAGATATCCCTCCTAAGGTCCTACGATCTCACGCCTTAAAGACAGTTTAAACCACTTGGTCATTCTGACGTTTGTTCATTGATCGACCTTATCAGGAGTCTGGCTTTGTCTCGGAATTGGTTTTCTTTTCTCTGTATTGCCTACCCACCCTCGTGTGTTTTCTTGAGAGAGAAAAAAAAAAACTCGATCTTCATTTGGGGGAGAAAAAACGATACATTAGCGTAGTTTGATGATCTTATCGCAAGAATGGAGGCAGACAGTGCCCAAATGAGTAAACAAACCAATGTAAACGACGAATGTCGCGCCAGCGCGTGAAATTTTTTACACTTATGGACACCCTCGAAAAGTCGTCAATCTGTGGATAAAACTTGAATCATGTCTTTGCCACGATGTTGTGGCGTTTCCCTGCCCGAATCTTCGACGGCTATTTAAAGGGGTTTCTACCCGACCGTGTGCCCTGCCCCCTCAGGACGGTACACCGTCACTCAACCACATTTTCTACAAGTGGGCCGCACCCATATTGATTGCTGAATGCTCTATTTCAATAATTGATTTGCCGAGTGCACCTATAATGCCAAAAAATCACAGCCCGACTTACCCCCCCCGCCCGCCTCAACTGCCTCCCTTCTGAAACCAAAGTTTATTTACACTTTTGACAACAAAGTTTACACTTTGTGGCATTCCATCGAAATTCAGACAATCTTGGACTTAGTTCTATTCTTCACTTGCATTCTGTGTTTTTGACAACGCACTTCGTGGCGTTATTTAGCCGCTTTTCCGATGCCGCAACCGTGTCCCTCCATAGTGTTATTAATTTGCACCGGCAACCCAACTTACACCAGGTGCACTCGTGAATACATCAAAAAAATCACAGATTCCGCCAGGGGATAGACCTTCGCCGTCGCCTCACAACTCCACCCCTTCACATCGAGATTTCCTATGTTGGTTTGTTGTTTTTATTTTACTATTTGAACAAGGTCCGCTGGTCCCCTAGCAGGCAATTGACACCCGTCATGAAGGAGCCAACACAAACCAAGACCAACGGGTAAAGCCATGTCTTATGCACACATAGGGATTGAAGTGAATAACCTTCTTTCATCATTGAATTTTTACTGGATTTACTGGAACAACCCAGAGTAAATTTCAGCTTTTTTTTTAAGGAACATTGTAGGCTGCCCAATGCCGCTCATATGTCTGAACCCTACCAGGCACGTGAAAATCCCCGGCGCACGCGGCGCAATCCACATGGTTTTCCCCGTACAACGCTAAAAACCATCGGTCTTCACAAGTCACTACATTGAAACAATCAAGACACGCAGTCCACGAGGCACCTCACAATTAATGTCGTCACAGTACCAAACTCGAAGCACTACATCTGCGACCTAAAATATACGCAATCGACCACAGCACCATCCCCCGGTGATCCGTATCCACCCCCCAAACTCTCACGACGCATCTACATGTTGCAACCATCTGCTCTGCTGCATAAATATTTCTACTAATAAATCATAATAACATCTTATTTGGATTTGATTTGATTTGATTGCTACGGTTCAGGAAGCCACTTTTGACTCAATCGTGGAACCCTAACCACCGAATTTTTGATCGTGGATGAGCCCGGCGACAACTCGCCTTCTCTTTCTCGACTAGTGCTCACATAATATTATGGCAAGGGTGTAACCATCCCAACCCACTCCTGTGACCGCAATTTTACGTCCCATCCGACGGACGATCAGTGATCCAAGGACCTGACCATCTCTCATAACCTGGAGGAGCGGAAGATGTTCGGCGCGACTGCTCACAGCCGACCGACGGACCTATTGCAAGTGCCCCGGAACAACCCCCCCCGAAATTAACACCAAGCCCAACTGTCAACAGCATGACCCAGATACCTAAGACCCAGAACACGCCAGTCGAACTTCAAATACAGTGAGCCACTTGGAAAAACGCGCCGTGCTGCTTATCGGCTGGAATTCGAAAAAACACCGGGACCTTGTTGCAGCATTGCAAATCGACACTGATAACCATCGTCTTTGCCTGCTATTCTCCCGAATATCATTCATAAAGCAATCCTTTTTCAAAAAGATACAAGACAGCGCCGAAGGACAAATAATACACGAGGTGCGCAAAAGAGAAACAGCACGAATCATTTCACAAATATGTGTCCTTTGAGGTGTCTCTTGAGAGAAGCAAGAGAGGTAGCGTTGACAACTTCAGCTGGGAAGGCATTCCACAGAGGGCCTGCGGCGGAGAAGCCCTATCATCATGTCAGTACAGTACGGGGTACCCTCCCAAGCCCAAAAAAAGCAGGTCCGAGTGGACTCCAGCAGTTATACGAGGCGATCCTTATGACCACCTGTGTCCATACAACAGATATTGTGGTGCCTCTCCATGAAGAGCCCTTTGACGTTAAAGTAAGCATCTTGTGATGAATTCGTTGTGAGACTTTATTGCCAGTGTAAGCATTGATTAGAGGGTAACCCTGCTTGTAATTTTAGGCGTTCTTTAATCTTCATTTAACGGGCGCCCTGTTTTTCTGTAACAGTTGATAAGTACTAGTGTTAACCGAGTCAAAGATTTACAGTAATCCCTGCGTTGTGTATTAGTGATCTAAAAGCACTGTGACAAGTGTCAACGGACGAGGATATTCGCGGATCTGATTCAAATTACGAATGTGATCTATTGACTGATGTGGTTATAAATGTGGCTTACCTGATCACTTCATTTTGCAGGAATTCTCAAATGTTGGCAGCAGGTAACGACGGATTACGAGGGTGTAATAACCAATCCCATCAAGCCTCAAAACAACTCCTCTTTCCGAGAATCGGTAGAGTGAGTGTGGATGCGGGAGATCAATAATCCGTTTTTTTTTTCCTTGATTTAGTTTCAGCTATTGTGTGTCCATTATTCTTCGATCAGCCTTGATCAATTTACCTACGAAACAGTGCGCACCTCATCTCTCCAGAGGAGTCTGGTGGTCCAGTTATAAGACTAACTGTACCTCGCTGCATAAATTGATAACCAAACCATGCTTAGTGATGAGGTCATCACCGATCATGCGTGTATACAATGGCAAAGCACATTGATCAATAACAGAGCTCTGAGATAAACCTTCCTCAGATTCACCGCTAAAACTGTTTAAATAGGCTGAAACCAGTCCAGCGCACGATAGTGATGCCATATATTATTCTGAAAATAATGTGTTTCCAGAGTGTCAGGGGCGGCGGAAAGGTCTAAAAAAAAGTACTAGGCTTAAAGCATCATGGCAGTTGATTAATCGTGTTTCTGCAACGGGACAAGAATAGTCGTCTTCAATTTACCGTGTTGGCCCGATATGCTCTTGCATGGTCACGTATAATGCCGCTGAACAAACCACCTTGAACTTGAGATCCGAACTCATATTCACATGCTGTACAGAAAGCAGCCCTTCCTCTCCGATACGGATGAGCGTATCGTGTGACGCGGGCCCTGCACCAGCACTACGCCGGTTCCTGCGTTTCCAGGTTTTCAAGTGAGTGTATATCGACCCGATTGATTTTTTGTGATTTTTCGTTCTTCGCTAATGTTGATATTCTCCAGTTTTGGCGAGCCTCAGACAAAACACGGTCTGTTATGACTTATGATCTTATTCCATAGATATATACCATTCGCTTCCCCCGCCAAGCACTCACTCTGTAGTCTTATTCATCATGCGAATTATTCCAGTACATCTCACTGACAATAGTTTTGTCATGATATTTGTTAGTTGTGATTATGATTTACATTGGATCACATATTCCAAAATATTAAGTATTGTTGCAAGCGGACTTGTACATTATTATCGACATTATAGTATGCTTTTTTTCAAACAAAAATCAGCACTCACCGCAGGACAACCGAATATTTTCCCATCGTGCTCTCGACAGACACTGGTCCTGCGACTCGCGTTTCTCATTCTTCTACCCATGCAGCACAATTCGCCTTCATCGCAAAGCCGGTTACATTTTCAGGATAGTGCAATCTGAATAACCCAGCAATACATATCACGATAGTGATACGATTTGTGCAAGTTTTTTATATAATTTTACATGTGCAAGCCCTAATTTAAGACATATTTTAAACTACCGAATATGAATTAGGGAATAACTCATTTATGAACTCAAAAGCAACGCCAACAGTAATTTCATTCATCCATGAACAAAAAAGTCTTCCCCCGAAAGCTGTTTGTCGCTTTTGTAGCCTTAGTATTGTCGTTTACATGTAGTAAACACAGACAAGACACTTCAACATACCTTGACATTTTTTATTGTTATTTCCATAGCACTGGAAATGAACAGCAAATTAGTGATCTATGGATGTTTTTAACCTACTAACAGTACGAAAAATCGACTTATTCAGTTTTTGATGGTGCTTTGTCTCTATTCCGGACGGATTAGCATATGTTATTGTAAAACTCTCTTCACACCTTGTTCCGGTACCTATAATATGATTCTGAGTAACCTACATTAAAATGCAACCATGCTTTGCCCGAGCTTTCTCTTTCCAGGAGGGGGAAATTTATGCACTGTCAGTTCAGGTGCCAGGCTGGTCTTCCTCCTAAAGTCACTTCTTTCAACACTTGTGCGATAACTGCTTTAACCTCTTGTAATGCATAAAAGTTGTCAATGTTGTACAACCCTCAGACGGTTGTGAGTCCTGAAATCTCAGACAGCCTAACACGTGAGATCAAAAGATTTACCTCAGTAACGCGCCACCGCTAATTATTCAATGTAATGTTAAGTCAGCCTCACCTGTGACACCGTCACGCTGAAAGTGCACTCTCCCTTATTTCCAGCAGGGTCTTCGTACACATATGTAACTGGATTCCCCGGGAGGGAACGGTGGTACCGCTTATTTGCGTAACAGATACAAATGTGGAGGACCCTGAATTGTCCGCTCCTGTTTGTCTGACCATGCCCTGTACCGACTGGCGTATTGAGACTGATGTTACGAACGGGGGCTAGACAGGTGACAACAGGAGGCCGATAATAAATCCTCTGCAAGAGAATGATGTTTACAAAATATAACACTGACATAGACTACATTGGTTTAGAGTACGCGATATAGTTATCAGTGATTTTTAGCTAATTGTAGGCAACTGACGGTCGCGTCTTGCAAGCACACAATTCGCGTTTCGTGAGCATACACAGTAATGTGGATCTGTCACCCTGCGGAACCCTTGTAACTCCATGTTACCCGCTGTTCAGGGTTGCGTTTTTGCTCAGCGTGGTTATCACTATGTAATGATAACCACTAGTTGGTTTTTGCATCAGTACCAGACAGACAGGGCGAGGAGGACATGAACAGGATCGAGTGCGGCGTCTGTTCAAGTCATCATGCGGCGACGACTCAGAACGCACTTTGCACCATTCTTTCATTAATCAGCTTTCTTCTTCGCATATCACGCCGACGGGTGCTTGTGCGTGTGTGGAAATTGAAGGTGTGTACCTGACACCTCTCTTGAACCATATGTAGGTATTTTGAGTCCGCATAATGATATGTGAACCCTTGCTGGGGGTGAAGTCAAAGGTCTTTGAGGTCACCACTTTTAATATAATTCTGAAAATCTGTGAAGGCGATAAGTCAGGAACGCTTGGTCCGATCGGGCCCGTGTAATCGAGTAGGCCTGTCTTCTTTCTTGTTTTCGTGGTTGAAAAAATCAAGCTGTATGAGAGAACAATATTTTGGACACTTTTTGATCATAAAAAAAACTGGATGGATGACGTTCTTATATGACGGTTGTGTAGCCCTTACATGGGCGGCCAATCCGATAGACGGAGACATGTCCCTAACATTTTTTCTCTATGACATTATAATCAAAAGCATCACAACCCACCAGTGTTCCGAACAGAGACATAACATTGCAGCATACAAAGGTAATCTGATGCCAACAGATGTTTCAACTAATTTAATTTGTCAACATCTCTGGTCTGCATGCCCGAGCTTCATGCACCACATTTTTGCGCCGCCGTCCTCTGTCGCATCTACTGAAGGCAAGACCTAGAGTGATGGCCACATGACAATACACATGGTCCTTCCTTCGCAGCTCTCCGTGCCCTGACCAGAGGTGCCTACCTCCCTGAACCATACCATTTCTTCATAGTGGTCTGAATTTCTCAGCACTAGCGGTATGTGTTTAAGGCAATTTTTCGCAATCAAGTTTCTATCAACGTTTGTAAGCTATCGTTTTTCATAGAAGTTTAGAATATTCAAGAAAAAACAGGCACCCCTGGTTATGCGAAATATGTTGATCTGGGTCACCACATATAGAACGCACGACCTTGCTTGATTCCCGAGGCTTCCCCCTGGACACGAAAAGGTGACCAGTATCTCCTTAACCTATCCTCCCAGTGTACTGTCGCTTATTTTAGGCTTATGCTATGGTTGGCATAGGAGTGTCCAGACTACTTCCCTGCTGAGATAGCAAATATGGTTGATCTGGGTCCTCAATGCACAACGTGGTTTATTTCCAGAGCGTTTTGTCCTCTGGACAATGCCTTGCTGTGTCACCTGACGAATCGTGATTATCAGTCACTCAACTCTCCCCCCCCCCTCTCTCCCCTCTCTCTCTCTCTCCTCCTCCTCCTCTCTCTCGTCTCTCTCTGCTCTCTTCCTATTTGTTTCGACTTATCAGTACCTGTCAAGTTTCACTACCTTTATTTTCGTTCACAATGTCCGGAAATCGTTTTGAGAAAACAAACGAAGCATCTGGTACTAGCCACATTGTTTTATCTAGGTCATCTAGATCGCATACCTGTTTCGATTTGGCAGTGCCACCTCGGGCCAATGCCATTCCCCCTTCACCATCGTTATTACGAATCACACCCCTTGGTTCTTATAATGAGTAACGTGTTGGGGCAATTTTAGGATCATGTAATTTTCAACCTGATTGGGTCAACATATTAGGTCGATTAAAGATGAAAAGAATCAATATGGAATTTGGTTCTGGCCTATTACTCATGACAGGTTCTTCCATATGAGGACCTTCCAACTAATCGGATAAGTTATTTCTCGTGAATTTTCAACGAAATTACTACAACCTGCGGCAACCTTGTAATCCATGATTACCAGTCTGTTCAGGGTGCGTTTTGCTCAGATTGGTTGTCACTATGTAATATACCACTAGTTTGTTTTTTGCATAGTACCAGACAAGACAGGGCGAGGAGGACATGACAGGTATCGAGGCGCCGTCTTTCAAGTCATCATGCTGCGACGACTCAGAACGCACTTTGCAAAAACCATTCTTTCATTAATATTCAGGCTTTCTTTCTTCGCAGTCACGCAGACGGGTGCGTGTGCGGTGGTGAATTGAAGGTTGTGTACATGACACCCTCTCGTGAACACGATATGTAGGTATTCGAGTTTCCGCAATAATGATGATGTAACCCTTTGCTGGGAGGTGAGTCAAAGTTCTTTGAGGTCATCACTTTGATATCAAATTCTGAAAATCCTTGTTGAACGGCGATAAGTCCAGAACCTTGGTCCGTCTGCGATCGGCCGTAATCGAGTAGTCTGCTCTTTTTGTTTTGTGGGTTGAAAAAAAAAAAAAAAAATCAAGCTGTATGAGAGAACAATATTTTGACCAATTTTTGCTATAATAAACAAAAACTGGATGGATGACGTTCTTATATTGACGGTGTGGTATCCCTTACATGGGCGGCCATCCGGAGAACGGAGACATGTCCCCCCTACATTTTTTCCCTTGCATATATCAAACCTCACACCACGGTTCCGAACAGAGACATAACCTTGGCAGGCATACAAAGGTAATCTGATGCCCAACAATGTTTCACCTAATTATTGTCACATCTCTTGGTCCTGATGCCCGAGCTTCATGCAACCACATTTTGGCCCGCAGGCAGTCGCTCTGTCCATGCTACTGAATGCCAGACCTAAGCGTGATGGTCACATGACAATCCACATGGTCCTTTCGCAGCTCTCCGTGCCTTGACGCAAGGTGCCATACCTCCCTAACAATACCATTCTGTCATAGTGGCTCTGAATTCTCAGCTCTAGTAGTATGGTTTTTAGAAGGGGCATTGTTTCGCCAATCAGCTTCCATCAACGTTTGTAAAGCTATAGTTTTTCATAGAAGGTTTAGAATATTTCAAGAAAACAGGCACCGGTTAATGCGAATATTTTTGATCTGGGTCAACCACATTAGAACTCACGACCTTGCTTTGACTTCCCAGAGGCCTTTCACCCCGGGACACGAAAAGGTGACCAGTATCTCCTTAACCTATCCTCCCAGTGTACAGGTCGAGTATTTTTAGGGCTAGCTATGGTTGCTCAATAGAGTTCCCTACACTCTCCTGCTGAAATAGCAAATATTTTTGATCTGGGTCCTCAATGCACAACGTGTTTTAGTTTCGCAGAGGTCGGTGTCCTCTGGACAATGCCTTGCGTTGTCACATGACGAATATTCGTGGATTATCATCACTCTCCCCCCCCCCCCTCTCTCCTCCCCTCTCTCCCTCTCTCTTACTCTCTCCTCTCTTCCTTATTTGTTCCGACTTATCATACCAGTCCAAGTTCAATACCTTTATGTTCGTTCACAATGTAGGAATGTTTGAGAAAAAACACGAGCATCTGGTACTGCAAACACTTTGTTGTATTCAGGTCATCTAGATCGCATCAACCTGGGTTCGATTTGCAGTGCCAACCTCGGGCAAATGAATTCCCCTTCACCAATCGTTTTTACGACTCAAACCACCCCTGGTTTCTTATAATGAGTACGTGTTGGGAGCAAGTTTAGGAATAATGTATTCCAACCTGATGGGGGTCAACATATTAGTCGATAAAGATGAAAAGATCATAAATGAGAAGTGGTTCTGGCCTATTACTCCATGACATTTCGTCCAAACGAGGACCTTCCAACTAAGCGAAGATAATTTATTTCTCGTGAATTTTCAACGACATTACTACAACTCATGATTCGAAATAGAATATGATGAATCAATTTCCGTGAATTCCAATTTGTACTGAAATGAGCGATGGGATAGTTACGGGGGGCGCTCCCCCATGAAAATCGCCCCCCCCCCACTGGGAATTTGAGTGTTTGTTCTTGTTTTTCTGTTTGAAAAATCACAAATCCTCTTACAATACGAGTCATCCCGTTGCGCATGTGAACTGATAGGTAAATTTTGACATAATCTTCATCAGTATTCTGCCAAAAGTGTTTCGTCGAGTCAATAACTGCGGCAAAATATTGGAAACTGCCTAAATTATATGTACAATCAATATAATCCAGGACGATAGATTCGCAACTTTGGGCGGGGTTGTATATGGTTCGTATATAAAGGAAATCTGATGTTGGTTGGCGTGCGTCTCTGTTGGGGGAGTGATCCATGACTGAGATTTAACCGTTGCCGCCACCTCCCCTTTTTTATTAGGAACATAACGAATCTCTTTCCGGGAATGAAAGACAAACAAATCGAGCAATGAAAACGAACTAAAACGAATGGCGGAAAATCCGATTAGTTGAATAGAGAAAAAGACTCGAATCGCCGACAAATTTTGTACCTGAATAGCTGGATTTTACCATTAGCAGCTTGAACTTTTGAGCTCCTCATGCTCAGGTAAGCTCTCTCAACGTTTCCTCATCAAACTGCGGTGCAATTCGGGGTGTTGGCCTGGTCCCATAACGCAGTATAAGTTACAAATTGAACTTGGCTCCAGCCCCCCAGCCAATTTAGCGCCGGTCGCCCCCCCGTGAAGTAGGTCTTTCCTTCTGCGCATACCCTGGTTTTTGGTGTGCTCGTGGCCACCAGATTTTGCCTCAAAAACCCCACCTTAAAATGCCAATATTTCCCCGATGTTATTTAGACCATGCCATGTGAAACGAAAATATTTCCCACAGTAACTGGATTTGGTTGTTCTGTAAATTGCACCGAAATTGCTCATAGGCCGCGGAAATGCAAAATTGTACAAAGTACTATAGATAAATGAAATTAAGCAGGTTTTAAACAAGCATTGGAAGGATTACCACCACGATTTTGCTGGGGTGCATATTTTACCCCTCAAAAGTGTGGTAAAAAGCTAAACCCACGCTCCCGCGCGCGATAGTAGATAGTGTCGTGGTTATTAGGCCGACTGAAAATGAATTCCAAGGGAATCAACTCAGGCAACTTTTTACATTTTTGTAAGGCATTTCAATTTGATGGCAGCCACCATTTTTACTGTCGGAAAACTGTGACTATGCCAATAATGGCCTCAACTAAGAAGCCAGGAAAAAAACATTTCCTGTCATCTGGGGAGGCCTTATTTTGCTGAACCTTCCGGCTACGCGCCAACCGTTATAGCGCTTCCTCCGATTTTATTGGTGACATAGCGCCCCCTAGTAAATCTAGTAAATAATTTTGCCACCCAAGCGCCCGCAACTGAAAAAGTCATGGCTACCGGCCAATTGGGGGGTAGATAACAATTGGGTGTTACTCAATGATAGATCTGGCTAAATTCACTTCACTCTTCAAACTACATTACCAAAAACCTGTAGTATAGACCTGATATTTTTTATCTCACCTGACCTGAAAATCGGGAGGTACTTACTATAACTTCGTTGCGACTTCGGTGGCGTGTAGTTGCGTGAGAGACTGGGCATGTGTAGCGTGGTCGTGCCGTGTTGTTTGCGTGTTGGTCTATGTTGTTTGAGGATAGATTTCGGTGTCTCTGGAGGTCATTCATTTTCATTCGCACAAAATGTGAATTTCGGGAGTTGGTAAGATTCTCACCAAACAAAAATAGATGTGGTCTGCCATTGTTGCAAGCAAAATTTGAAATGACACGGAGGGCACTCCAATCGTCAACTTCTTATCTTATTGATGCCCTTTTTTATTATTATTGAATCCCTTTCTTGTAGTTCCTTTGGTTTGAATGTATCCCTTCTCCTCCTGGGTGGGGAAGTGGTCACTGTAACCAATGCTGCTCATCGCATTTCTGTAGTCAGGGGTTCAGAGGGTTCGAAGGACCCCCCCCCAATTGCGGGTTTCGGTTTGCAGGCCCCTTTAACCAACCCTTCTGGATTATCGGTTCACAAGGTTTTTCTACTTTGGGTCCCTCTGGTGAACCCCGCTTGACCTCTGACCCTGACCCCAAAACACAGGGTTCATGTACTCACATGGCAAACACACATTGGGAGTATGCGCTACATCTATCTATATCGAGTGAGTTATCGTGTTTACAAGGCCAGGTGTCACATACATACACCATACATACATACACACACGCGCACACACACACACACACACACACCACACACTGCCATGCTGCATAGATTCCTTTGACTTCAGAGGCAGATTGCAAGGCGGCCAATTAATTTGGGCTTGTCTTCCATAAATTGGAGGCAGATAAAATTATTACACAAATCGGATTTCTATCATAATTTCAAAGGGACCTTGTCGTTTTGATATTGAATAGCGAGATCGCGACAGCGATTTGCTTGACGTTACGGAGAAAAACTTTTCCAATACATTTTATTTCGTCGCTTTATCGTCAAGATTGCGAAGGTAATTGGCCCTCCTTAAATTTTGTTTGAAATGAAGATTCGAATTTTGAGCGTTGTGTGACGTGCCATTTGTAGCGCTCTTGCCCTAACCCGTTTCAACTGATATAAGTGACAGGAGTCGCGTTATGTACGTATTCCAAACAGGTTGTAGCCGTGTGTTCTATGCCTACAAAGGACTACTTTATTGATCCCAACGTACGGATACAGCCTGAATTCGTGTATCGATTGAAAAGGTAGAGGCAGGTTTTGAACCAGGAAAGCCATAAAGCCCTTCTAGTTCCTGACTGATCCTACTTTATCAGCTAAGCAGTGTCAAGATTTAACAATGGGAATAGTGTAGTGCTCAAAATAGAGAACTCACATGCCAATTATGAGGCTACAACTCAGCAGATGTCGCTTGTTTTACAGTTAAAGTTAGCCGAAATATCAATTTTCACCATCTCCCGCATTTCCCTCCCAGACTGGCTCCAGTCACAACCGATACAACCAAAACGAAGTTCTTGTTTGTCCTGAGAAAGCTGCATACTAAATTCAAACTGATCGGGTCAGGCGTGCTGGAACTTATCGTTGTAACAAGATTTTCAACTTAGACCTACCTCTCTTGACTCTCAGTGACTTAAATCTGACCCCAGCAATAGGGAATATGCGCTATTTATGGGGGACCCTTATACCAAGTATGAACTACATCCATCCAAATGGGGTCCGAGTTATCGTGTTACCACGCAAATATTGGCAAAATATCAATTTTTCACATTTCATCACGCATTTCCCAATTTCGGCTCAAAACTGAACTGACTCAGTCTGAAGAAACAAAATAAGGTTGTTTGTACTTCAATAGAGACCTGCCTAATATTTCAAACCTGATCGGACCAGGCATTCTGGACTTATCGTGTTAACAAATTTTTCCAACTTTGAACTCTGTTCACCTCAGATGACCTTTAAACCTGACCCTAAACCACTAGGGATCATGTACTCATGATGGGGAACCCTTATACCACGTATGAATCTACCATCCAAATGGGGGCGATTGTATAATGTTAACGAGCTAAAAGGCGTCGCCAAATTATCAATGTTTTCACTTTTCCAATTTCTTCTTTCTTCGCAATCTGACCCCTCCCGATTACAGCTTTACATACAACACCAAAAACAATAGGTTCCCTTTAATCCGCATAAGAAAAGCCTGCATACCCAATTTCAAACCTGATGACCAGGCATTCCTAGACATATCGTGTTAACGAGATTTTTTCCAGACTTTTTACTTTACTTCTTTTGTCCTCAAATGACCGTGAACTGACCCAAAAACATAGGGATCATGTACTCATTTTGGGGAACCAATATACCCTGTGGTGACCTTGATCCATCTAAGTGGGAGTTAATCGTGTTAACGACTAAATTTGCCGAATATCGATTGTTCCCGATTTCCATTTCCCATTTTCAATGTACTCATCAAGGGAAACACACACACTGAGTTGAGCTACAATATAGCCAGGGGGAGCCGTGGGGGTTTATTTGGTTCACAACACGGCGTATTAAATACACACACACACACATACACACACACACACACTACACACTCAACACAACGCACACACACCACACACCACACACACACTCCTGCCGTCAAGGAATAAAATGGTGAACATCGGATTTTCGGTGCAGAGTTGCGAGACGATAATGTCTCTTATATATTTGTTTGAATGAGCAGTTTGAGGCCGGTTGGAACGTGTCAGTTTGGTAGACATTCTTGCCCTAATTCCTTATCAAATTATGATATTCACCGAGTCGCGTTTACGTACGGTAGTCCCAAACAGGTTTGTGCCGTGTGTCTAGCCCTACCAAGAATTACGTTTGCTGGCTCCCCACGGTTTGAAGGTGAACTTGGGCTTTTTAAAATGATTTCATCATTAACAACTTCTCATAGCATCGCGTTGTTTGTCCAAACATAAAGATAACTTACATGAATATGCCAGTCCCTTAGTTAAATATCCACGATTATTTCATCCTGGTTTGAATAACCGAACAGAATGAAAATAGAGTCACTGGAGGTAGTATAGTAAATCGAAATATGGATGCTCTTCACAACTTCTGGCGTTGCTGGGGTCCTGGATACCACCATACATACTTTAATACAGGGACGCTCGGAAAACGGAAGGTGCATCTTAATTCACTTTAACTACATATTTTTCGACTAGATGACTGAGAAAATCCACTCATTAGTCAGTAAGGATTCCACAATTACACAACCTTGTATCTATATTTCTCATCTGTAAATAACATACTTTTGTTTGTCGAATTAATGATTATTTCCCTCGGAACTAGGTCACTAACTCCTGAGTACTCAATGTGTTAGGAATGCATAATCAAATACTTCGCTGGAGTTTTGCTCGGAGAGAATATTGGGGACAAATCTGCCTCGCTTCGATTAACGTCGTATATCAAGACGTGGTGGGGGCTTAGGATCAGTGAAACTTGAATACAACTCAGCCGGAGCATGGTTGCCCCATTGCCCATTCCAGATTTAGTGTTTCCAATATAGCCTGCCTACAACCTGCACTCATAACTTCCACCAATATACACAATGAGAGTTTGTACGTTGCAAGAATGATTCCAAGGGGAAGAACACTCATCGATATCTGCAGTAATGGACAAATTAGTAATATTATTCTCGCCTCATCTATCAACATACCATATCAATTTCACATATACAGGTAAGAAATAAGACAACAGGTTCAGACATATCTTGTGTTGAGGCATGACAAGAATTAGATTCTGCTAAGCGTTGGCTGATATTTCCTAAATTAGATTTCAATAGTATGAAAGCTATATTTCCATTTCACCTGATCCACCTATATTAAAGTTGTTGACTGAATCAAATTAACCTTCCCTTTTGTTTCATATTCCATTTCCCCCTTTTGAGTAATTTTGTGTTTCTGTTAGGCTTATCGACTTCGGAACCTCAAGCAAGTTGGCTCTCCTGGCCCGATTTCATAGAAGATAATGTGATAACTAACCACGTAGTTCTTGTAAAACTGCTGAGGGTGGTCCGGCACATCACTCTCGAAATCACTCTCGAAATTTACCACGAAACCGCCTTCCTCTCCCCAATCTACGCCTCCGGAAAAACCTGGAAACCTTCAATAAGGTGAACGAGCGGGTTTTTCAGTGGCGAATTGTAAGACGCTAATTTAGTGACGTTTCTACTATAAATAGGGGCCAGACGGAGTTTCACAACGAAACGATTCCCCTGGAAAACCAAGGTTCATTGTGGTCTGATGGTAAATGACTAGATGCGACTTGCGACATTTGCTTGACGTCAGTTTGGAAAACTTTTCATACTTTTTTTTTTTCCTCGTTGGAGATACTGCACAAATATATTCCAAAGTGAACAATATTTTCGTATTTAACACCGGCCATACATTTCCTGCCTTTACTGTTTCATGCAACAATCGGTCGCTCATCTTTTTTGTTACAGTCACAATGGGTAGAACACGAACACTTTAATTTGTCTATGTTTTGCAATTGACTTTACACTCCTATCATTTTGTTATATCGAATCGGAAAGATGAAATCCATGAAAAAGTGTGACATGAATGATCTTTTCATCTCTTGTTTTCTTTAACTGTTTTTGTAATAGATCCCTTCGAAACAACAGTGGAAGATTGACAACAATCGATTTCTGAAATATGCATATTCCCGACACCCCCCAAAAAATTACCGCATATGTCCTAAGGATTGTCGAAGAAATTAGCCGCACGTGTGGCCGCCATTGTTTGTTGCCTTTTGTTTGGTGTGCGTTCAAGATTTTGCATGAACAACCACTGACCTGACCCCCAAAACAATAGAACTTCATGTACTCATCATGCGAACCACACATACTGAGTATGGAGCTACATCTATCCAGGAGGAGTCGGTTCATTGTGTTACAAGCAAGGCGTCACACACACACACACACACACACACACACACACACACACCACACACACACACACGTAACAGCCACCCACCGCCAAAATACATAGATTCCTCTGACTTTGTTAGGAGTAAAAAAGGTTAACAAGCTGATTTTCGGTGGCAAGAATTGCGAGACTATATTGTCTCTTATATTTAATTTGATTAAGATCCAGCAGTTGAATAGCCTTGGAACGTGCAGTCTGTGGACATTCTTGCTCTAATCCTTTTTCTTAGTTATGATAAAGTGACAGGGTCGCGTTTACGGGTACGTAGCCCAAACAGGTTTTGTGTCATGTGTCTTGGCCTACAAAGAACTACGTGTGCTGGCTCCCCACGTAACGACGGCATACAGCCTTGACTTTCGTCGTCTCTTCACTTGAAGGTGACGCGGGCTATATTATTTAAAATGATTTCAGCATTAAACAACTTCATCATAGTCATCGTGTTTGTTTGTCCAACCACATAGAAGATAACTTCTGTCTCTATAATGATGCTCAGGTCATTATTAAAAATCCACGATTATGTCATCCTGGTTCGAATCAACCAACAGAAATGAATAGAGTCAATGGGTAGTAATAGTAAATCGAAATATGAGTGTTCGTTCACCACTTCTGGCGTTGCGTCTGATAACCACCACGCACCGACTTAACCGTAATACGACGGGCTCGGAAACGGTAAGTGCCTATCTTGATTCACTTTAACGCCATAGTTTTCGACTAGATGACTAGAACATCCACTCATCAGACAGTAAAGGAATTCCACAATTACGACAACTTGTATCTATATTGTCACAGCTGTTCAGACTGTTTTCGAATAATGAATTATGTCACTTAACTAAGGTCCACTACTCCTGAGTACCAGTGTGTTTAAGGACTGCAATAATCAATACTTTCTCTGGAGCTATTGCTCGAGAGAATATTGGAGAAATATCGTCCTCGCTCTATTACGTCGTCCATGCAACGTGTTGAGGAGTCTTTAGGAGTAAGTGAACTTGAAATACAACTCACCGGAGGCAGGTGCCTCCATTCCGTGGATGATTCCAGTTATCCTGATCCTAACACCTACCGTGCAACTCATAACTCCACCAATATTACGACAATGAGATGTTTTGTACGTTGCAAGAATGAGTCCAAGGGGAAGAACACTCATCGATCTCTTGCGGTAATGACAAATATAGTAAGTATTATCTCCTGCTCATCTATCAACATATACCATAGCAATTTCCCACATATACAGGTAAGAAAATAAGAACACAGGTTCAGACATATCTTGACTGTTTTAGCATGAACCGACTTAGACCTGCTAACGTTGCTTATTTTCCTAACTTAGATTTTCATATAGTATGAAAGCTATATGTCCATTTTCAGTCACCTGATCCACCTATCTTAAAGTTGTTTTGATTGGAATCGAATGCACGTTCCTCTTTGTTCAATTTCAAGAAAAATTTCGCTTTTGAGTATTGTTGTGTTTCTGTTAGGCTTCATCTGACTTTCTCGTAACCTCAAAAAAGTTGGCGTCTCCTGGACCCGATTTCATAGGAGATAATGTGATCACCTAACACTTAGTTTTTTTGTACTGCTGAGGTGTCGCTAAAATCACTCTCGAAATCACCTCGAAATCCCACGAAACCGCCCCCATTACTCCATTGGAAAACACTGGAAACCTTCAAGAAGGTGAACGAGCGGGTTTTTCAGTGGCGAATTGTAAGACGATAATTTAGTAGCGTTTCATCTATAAATAGGTGCAGGACGGAGTTCACAAACGGAACGATTCCCGTGGAAAACCCAAAGGGGCATGGTGGGTCCGAATGGTAACTGACGAGATAGCGGACTGCGACATTGGCTTGGACGTCACGTTGAAACTTTCCATACATTGGTTTCTCGTTGGTGATATAGTCACAATAATATACCAAATTGACAATATTTTTCGATTTAACGCGAGACAATCTGCCTTGACTTCATGTAACAGTATCGCCTCATCTTGTTCGTTACAGTCAATGAGTAAAAAAAAAAGAAAACACTTAAAATTTGTCTATGTTTTGCAATTGTACTTCACTACTTTCAGGTTGTATATCGAATCGGAAGATGAAATCCATGAAAATAGTGTGACAGGAATGAATATTAATCTTATTTTCTTTAGATGTTAATAGTACCTTCGAACAATCAGTGAAATGACAACAATCGATGTCTGAGACATGCATATTCCCGCCCAAAAATAGATTACGCATGAGGTCCTAAGGAGTTCGAAGAAAATTATCCCACGTATGGCAAGCCATGGTTGTTGCACTTTTTTGGTGTGCGTGAAGATTTGCATGAGACAACCACGGACCTGGGGGGGATTTCCCAAAAAAACAATAGACTTCATGTATCATCATGGGAAACACACATACTGAGAGAGCTACATCGATCAGGAGGAGGCGAGTTATGTGTTAAAGCAAGGCGTAACACACACACAAACACACAACACAACAACACACACACAACACACACACACAACACACACACATACACACCACACACTGCAAGACTACATAGATTCCTCTGACTTTGTTAGGAGTAAAAAAAGTGAACGAGCGGGCAATTTCGGTGGCAAGAATTGCGAGACGATATTGTATCTTGATATTTGTGTGAATGAAAGATTCGAAGAGTTGAGCCGTTGAACGTGCAGATGTGGACCTCTTGCTCTAATCATTTTCTTAGTTATGATAACGTGGCAGGAGTCGGTTACGTACGTAGTCCCAACACAGTGTGTGTCGTGTGTCTAGGCCTACAAAGAACTCGTGTGCTGGCTCCCCACGTACGGCATACAGCCTTGAATTTCGCGTCTCATTGGAAGTGAAGAGGGCTTTTAAAATGATTTCATCATTAACAACTTCTCATAGCATCGCGTTGTTTGTCCAAAAACCTAGAAGATAAAACCTTCTCTAGAAGGTTGCCGGTCCATTAGTAAATATACACGATATAATTTCATCCTGGTTCGAATAAACGAAAAACAGAATGGAAATAGAGCAATGGAGGTAGTTAATAGAAATCGGAAATATTGGAGGGTTCTTCACACTTCGGCGTTCTGCGCTGATTACAACCAGATTACTGTATACAGACCGCTCCCCCCCCGGGAAACGGTAAGGTGCATATCTGAGTCACGAACTACTCTTTTCGAATAGATGAATGCAGAACATCCAACATTAGTCAGTGAAGAATTCCACAAGACGGAACAACTGAGATCTAAGTGTCACAGCTGTTCGCTTGTTTCAGAAATTAATGAATTATGTCACGTAACTAGGTCATAACTCTGAAGTTACTCAATGTGTTAGGATGCAAATAATCAATAATTTATTCGAGCTATTGCTCGTAGCGAAATGGGAAATATTCTTCCTCGGCTTCTATAACGCGACCATCAAACGTGTTGAGGAGCTTAGGAATAAGTGAAACTTGAATACAACTCACCGGAGCAGGTGGCCCCATTCCAGTGTGTGATTTCCAGTATAGCCTGACTTGAACCTGCACGCATAACTCCACCATATTACGGACACTGAGAGTGTGTACGTTGCAAGCAAGAGTCAAGGGGGAGAACATCATCGATATCTGCGGTAGGGACAATGATAGTAATATATTCTCGCCTCAGCTATAACATACCATAGCAATTCAATAACAGGTAGAGAAAATAAGACAACAGGTTCAGACATATCTGACATGTTGAGCATGGACAAGAATTAGACTCGCTAAGCGTGGGATGATATTTCATGATGACGAGATAGCGACTGCCTGCGACATTGGCTGACGTCACGTTGAAAAAACTTTTCAATACATTTTTTTCATTCTTGGATGATATACTCACATCATTACCAAGTCACAATATTTTCGAAGTTACGCGAGGGGACAATCTGCCTAACTTCATGTAACATGCCGCTCATCTTGTTCGTGACAGTCAATGGGTAAAAAGCGAAACACTTAAATTTGTCTATGTTTTGCAATTGTACGTTTCACTCCTATCGTGGTGGATATCGAGCGGAAAAGATGAATCATGAAAATGTCGTGACAGCATGAATCTTGTAATAATTTTATTAGAGGTTAATAGATACCTTCGAAACAATCAGTTAAAATGGACAACAATCGATTTCTGAGATATGCATATTCCCGACACCAAAAGAGGTACGCATGCTGTCCTAAGGAATTGTTCGAAGAAAGGTATCCCCGTGTGGAAGCCATGGTTGTTGCACTTTTTTGGTGGTGCGTTAAGATTGCATGCGCACAACCACGACCTGATCCAAAAAACAATAGACGCATGTACTCTCATGGGAAACACACATACTGAGTATGAGCGACATCTATCCAGGAGAGTTCGATGTTATGGTGGTTTACAGCAAGGCGTCACACCAACACAACACACACGCACACACACAATCATGCCAAGACTACATAGATTCCTCTGAATTTGTTAGAGTGTAAAAAGGTGAACAAGCGGAGTTTTCGTTGGCAAGAATTGGCGAGACGACCTTGTCTCTTTTGATAATTTGTTTGGGACTGAAGGAAGTTCGCAGTTGAGCCGTTGGAACGTGCAGTATGGGACATTCTGCTCTAATCCTTTTCTTAGTTATGATAAAGTGACAGGAGTCGCCTTACGTAAGTAGTCCCAAAAAGGTTTGTGTCGTGTGTCTAGCCCTACCAAGAATTACGTTTGCTGGCTCCCCACGTACGGATACAGCCTGAATTCGCGTCTCACTGGGAAGTGAAGCGGGCTTTTAAAATGATTTAGCATTAAAACACTTCTCTAGCATCGCGGTGTTTGTCCAAAAATAGAGATCACTGATCTATAAATGATGCTCGTCCATAGTAAATACACGATATTGCATCCCTGGTGCGATAAACCAACGAAATGAATAGAGTCAAGGGATGGGGGTCGTAATAGTGAAATCGAAATATGGAGTCGGTTCTTTCCAATTCGGGGGTGTGGGCCGATACCACCAGACTTACTGTATACAGGAAGGCTCGGAAAACGGTAAGTGCATATCTTGTATACTGTTCTACATATTTTCCGACTAGATGACTGAGAAAATCCACTCATTAGTCAGTAAAGGATTTCACAACAACTTGTATCTATATTGTCACAGTTGTTCAGATTGTTTTCGAATTAAGGAATTATGTCACGGAACTAGGTCACTAACGATGAGTACTCAATGTGTTAGGAATGCAATAATCAAATACTTTCTCTGAAGTTATTGCTCGGAGAGAATATGGGGAAATACTTCTCGCTTCTTTAAACGTCGGACATATACGTGTGAGGAGATTAGGATAAGTGAACACTGAATACAATAACCGGAGGCAGGTGGCCGCACTTCCATTGTAGTGATCTCCAATATAGCCTGACTACACCTGGAAATCATAACTCCCACCAAGATACGACACGGAGATGTTGGTACGTTGCAAGGATGAGTCCAAGGGGCGAATTGTAAGACGTAATTTAGTGGCGTTTCTATCTAAAACTAGGTGAAGACGAAATTTCACAAACGGACGATTCCCGGGAACCGAAGGGGACATTGTTGTCAATAGTAAATGACGAGATAGCGACTGCGATATTTGCTTGACGTCACGTTGAAAACTTTTTCCATACATTTTTTTCGTTGGATAATATACTCACAATAATATACCAATGTAACAAAATTTTCGATTCACCGCGAGACAATTCTGCCGTGACTTCATGTAACAGTCTCGCTCATCTCTTTTGTTACAGTTCAATGGGTAGAAAAACGAAACACTTACATTGCCTATGTTTTCATTGTACTTTACTCCCTATCAGTTTGTTATACCGAATCGGAAAGTTGAGATCTGGAAATAGTGTGACAGAATGAATCTTCAAGTCTATTTTCTTTAGACTGTTTAATAGATACACCTTCGAAACAATCAGTGAAAAAATGGCAACAAATTCCGATTTCTGAAACATGCATATTCCCGACCACAAATGAGATTATGCATGATTGTCCAAGATGTTCGAAGAGCAAATTTCCAGTGTGACAGTCATTATTGTGCACCTGTGTGGGGTGCGTTCAAGATTCGCATGAGCATTAGCATACGGGAGTATCCCGGGTGTGAGCCTGCGCAAGTAGGCCTTGGTAGTATTGGCTCCTTCTGAGCTCTTGAAAAATGGAATGGGAACAGCTAGTCCATAATCATGGGCAAAGGGTATTAATTATCATCCACATGATGACTGAAAAGTGGATCATCGAACGCCTGTCACTTTTTTTCATACGGACAGCACTAAAATCCCTCATAGTTCTTGTCCGGACGTGCGAAACAGGAGTCACTGATTATTAGAGTAGGGACTTTGTGATATCAATATTTCTTTAATCGAGTCAAAGTCAGCAGTGAGGATCCTTGGCCAGTGGTGTTTCATTCTAATGAGCTATAATGAAGTGATACAATAATGTAATAGTATCAGAGTAAAAAGCAGTTATCACGCGTACAATAGGTATAATGAAAGCTGGGAATCGATGACAACCTAAATATTGACTGCAAAAAAACTGAACCATCAAAATAGATATGCAAATGCTCAGAGGCCTACTTTATAGGTTTATACCAAGCCAGGTTTAATGTCATATTTGACCTCCGGATTATCCTCTCACTGACCTTCCCGGTTGTCTTTTGTGGATCCAGCATATAGGCCAAACTGGAACAAAGAATTGTCACTTGCTAAAAAACGTGACGCTAGGATAAATACAAAATCATACCAAATGTTCAGATTATATCTGTAATTTACCTCCAATCTACAGTGCGATCAGAATCAGCTAATCACAGTACCTTACCAGTACATTACAATGACGTTCTAATGAAGATATAATTCGGATGACCTATTATGTTATATACCATGATTCTTTCGCCAGTCCCGGAGGGCCGAATGAAATATTGTAGTCAGTTTCAGCTTTATTCAGTCTGCTATAGTCGCCATAGCAATGGCTGTTACAGTAACGATTGTGTTGGTTAAGAATTATCCAGTGACGGGTACGCATGAGCGCTCAGTGGGCCAGCAATGAGGCGCACTCAAAAAGTGTCCGCTAGCGTTGTGTGTGCGTGTGTATGCGTGCGTTTGCCTGTCCGCCAGACCCTTGATGTTTTTTTTGCAAATGTCTCAAGTTCGGGATGGCCGACCATAGTTAAATTTCACTCTAACCTAAGTGGCCACCAAATAAGCTTTTTTCTTCTCAATAGGCAATAATATCGAAAATTGTGGACGCAGAGTGGCTGTCCTGGGAGCAGGATTAATTCATCCCTGTCTCGTTAACCCCTGAACACTATCCGGGAAGAGGAGGCTGTACTGAGCCATTTGGGACGCTGTCTAAGCAGTAGTTGTGGCTCTGCAGCTTGGGCGCCAGCAGCTAGCAAGCTCAAAAGCTGAGGAATCGGAAAATGAACACCTGCAGCAAGCCAATGTTACAGTGCTCTCCTAGAATCATTCATTATTGCAATAATTTGTTGATCAGCGACAAATTAGGCCAAATACTCACGTGTCCGCCATACAGAGAAGAATAACCAACCAGCTCTACTGATTTTCAGGTGATATGATCAGTACACGTTACCGAGTTTCTACACGGATTACTGTCGCAATCGTTGCGTTCTGGCAAAATGAGAATAGGGCATTATCTTCTAACTTTGATTTATATGGTTTTTGTTGAAAATGTCCACGTAAAACAAATACAACGTAAAATAGAGTAGAATGATTTCCACAGATTGAACAATATCACCTACCTGGAAGACACGAAGATTTCTTAACAAATAATAAACCATGTAGTTTGAAGAACAGTGTTGTGTTTGTAGCTTTCTGCTCACACGTCCGCGTGTTTCTCCGCGGGTCGAATGGTACTCACGCTTCGCCGATTTTCTTTTATCACTCCACTGGGAATCGGTTGAAGCGGGATGGGAAGACGGTCATGCTCACGGCAAGTGCTGCGCCTGGAGGCGGGAGGCCATTGATCGCTGTGTACTCGGCGTGCCCCTAGCAACTGGTGAGGAAAAGCGATGGCAACGGTTTCATGACATTACGATGAAAATTCGTCCCTGTGCAATTCAATGTCGATCCGGTATTTCGTCACAATGGTAGGTGAATGTAAAATGAATCCCGATATACCGCGAGGCGGTTTTCGATTTGAAATAAATGACCCGAGAGGAAACCCTCGGTTGATGAAAAAAATGAGAACTACTAGCGGTGAGTTCTATCAGCGTCTTCTGATTAATTGCTTTATCAGTAGATGCTCCATTAACAATTGCGCCATCAGGCATGCTTCATTGACGAACGCTTCGTAGTGATTGCTTATTTGCAATGTTGATTTACCTTGTCTAAAAACAGGGCCGGTATACCCATCCGGGCATACACACGAAGACCTGTTGATTTCCTTGACACGTCCACTGTTTCCTGCGTGGAATTTACGCTGCATTCTGTTCTGCCGAAACAGTATCATCTAATGTGATCTAATCGTTCTTTTCGTTGTGAGTAATGTGATATAGTAGTTTGGTGTAAAACAGTATATTTGAAAGGTGGCAAATGACAGCAATTAGCATATTACTGTTAAAAAACAAATTTGTTTACTTTGAAATGGTTGGTTCCGTTTCCAATGCTGTTTGATGATATGCATCGATGATAATGCATTGTATGCGTCACCTCTGAAGCTTGCGTAACCTATCAGGTGGAATCGTATCCTGATATCATTGATGAGCGTCGATTTGCTTGTTAACAATTACTGTCGTTAGTAACGTCCGAGTTATACTATAGCGTTATCAGTAGAGCTTCCGTGGATACTATTGGCGGGACGGTGTATTAATGGTCGTATCAAGTGAATATAATGTGAGCGATAAAACGGACTCATATCGCTGTACTGGGTAAGAACTAAAAAAAAAAAGACAATTTAAAATTAAACATATACGTTTCGAATCCTTGAAAGGGTTGAGATTGGTTAGTGCAAGGACTCTTTCAGGGAGGCTGTTCAAAATCTGAGAGCTATAGAAGCCGGGATTTCCTTTGGGGTTAGAGGCGAACCTCTGATGCGGATCGCAGGACCTTACCGTTGAGGCTCATACCGTTAGAATAAATCGCTCAGGTACACCGGCGCCATCCAACATTGTGTCGAAAGTGAGCAGAGCGATTCTATAACAAATGCGTTGCTGTACAGATCATGACGTTGCACTCCCGCATTACACGAATAACAGACGATATAAGACAAATAGGAAGGTAGGTAGGTAGGTAGGTGGGTATGGTAGTAGGTAGGGGGTAGGTAGGTTGGAGGTAGGTAGGTAGGTAGGTAGGTAGGTAGACACTTAATTTAAAACTTAACTAATAGGTAATGCAAAAGCTGAATTAATAAGAGTCAAATAAAACGCTCCAAGGTCTTCGTGATTCCGAAACCTCGATTTTGTAATGCCGGTCGTCATTTCGGAAATGGAATTTGATGTAATTTGGCGCTGCTATGAATATTCCTCTGTCTTGGTATCGTTCAACACCAGTCGATTCGCGGCCTGCCCATCCCTTGGTATCCGACGACAACATTGCCAACCTTTGGATAAAGAATCGCGTTAACTTGGATGAATTGATACAGATAACTTTGTGTCAATCTGCATCCTGTGTGTCATCTGCATATGTCTGAGCTCAAAAAAAAAATTAGGAGCACGACAAGGGACACCTAGAGAGCGAGAGGGGCAGAGAGAACAAAGTGAACAATAACGGTCCATTTTCCGAGCCAGGGGAAATCCGTGTTCAAATCTGCAATTTCGATGCTTTCGTCTATGACGATCCGTCTGATATCGTTACTGAGGTATGATGTTTACCAGTGTGAGTGTGTCACAGTGATCCCATATCTGGACGTAGACGTTCAAGCAATGCTGGATGATGAGGCGGCGTAATCATATGTTGCCGTAAAAGTCCAAAGAGACCGAGTGCCACCTCAAGGTGTTGATCCACAGCGAGGAGAAAATCATTGGGAATTGTGTGAGAGCAGAATTCCACAGAATGAGTTCCAGCAAGCATGTTGATTGGGCATACAAGTTTGTTTTATACAAACTTACTCAGCTTGAATGTCGATACTCTCTCGATTCATTTCTGATATGAATTGATATTTGAGGATGGGCCGATAATGTTCAGCTCCCCTATATGTTGCTTCCTTCAGCAATGCGTTTTGCCAACTTGAGCAACCTTTAACGATTCAGGCATTAATTCCAGAGATGAGTGGAGTTTAGGGGTTAATCAATTAGTAACCCAAAAATTAGACGAATTTTTTTTGTCCAATCTGCGAAAAAAATTGTAAAGAATCTTTTTTTTGTGTTCAACGGATTTGAAGTAGCCAAAGGTGTCTAGTTCTTCAGAAAATAAGATGCCGCACCATGCAAGATGGGGAAAGTCGATTTTTTTTCAAATGCGTCCAAAATGGCTGCCAGACAAGTGAAATTAAGGAAAGGCGCGGATCAGTCGAAAACAGTGAAGCGAGTTTCAAACAATATGTGATTCATATATTTTCCGTTAATTGCTAACACAAAAAAAATATTTCCATCTTTAGCCATGTCCCAGAACCAAGATGGCACCCAATAGAGCCGTTAGACCTTGAAAATACGGAAAATGGCGGTAAGACATAACAAAATTCAGGGAGAGAGGGCTCATGCCAGTTGAACATAGTGACACACGTTTCAGGCATATATGATATACATACCCATATGTATATCACTAAGGTATATAAAATTGAAAAACACGCTATTTCTTGCTGTTATTAAGTTCGAAAAACTGAGGAGGAACCAACATGACTGCCATAAATTTACACAAAGTGACACGAAGGGAGGAGGCGAATCCGTCGTAGAGTCGGACCTAAGTTGAATCCCATTGAAAGCCAAAGGGCATTTTACGCAGTGCTGTGAGACAAGGTGTCTCCTCGAATGTCACACGCTACCTACGTGTAAAAGTAGAAAGCGCGAGGTTAACAGAAGTAGGCGCCGCTGAGTTGGCTGCCAGAGGTGTAGTAGGGGAAAAAAATCGGAGCGAACGACTTGGTGGTGCAGGCAGGTCCGATCAGATGCCATACCATGGGGGTTAAGCTCGCAGTCGTATAATTTCCTCACCAACCCCCCCCCCTTTTCAGGAGGCGCGGTTGATACGAGACACTAAAACCCGGATCTAATACTCTTTTTCTTTCTATCAAGAACGAGTATTTAAAAGTACACATTATAACTGTACCGATATGATTCAAAGTGGACTCCCTATGGCATCCCGTCTCTCTACCTCATAATTAAGAACTGTAATAATAGTATTAAAATAATAAAATAATAATAATAATTAATAATAATAATAATAATATAATAAGAATGACTCCGAGAGGAAGTCAATGGAGAAAAACTGTCAACGTCCCTAACCAGTGGGGGAAACCACCGCCGACCTAGATTGAGTGTGGAATATTCCAGGGGGGATGCACTCTCTCCGTTCCTGTTCTGCGTGGCCCTCAACCCCTTGAGCCACCTGCTTTACGGCAGGCCAGAACGGGATACCAACTCAAGACGACCATAAAATCAACAACCTCATGTAATGGGAGGATCTGAAATTGTACGCCAAGAATGAGATGACCTCACAGCACGGATTGAGACAGTGAGGATAGTCAGCGGCAAATCTCAATGAAGTTCGAACTTGACGGATGTGCAGGCAGACCATCACCGGCAAATCAAGCTGACCGACAGCCGGACCTCTCGATCGGAAAGATCAGAGATGCCGGCCCGAACGAGGGGTACAAATTACCTGGGCACAGTCAGATAAAATGGGAAACAATCGGGAGGTCAAAGACAAGGAATCGGCAACGTACAGGAGGAAGCCAGTCAGATCCCCAAGTCCAAACTCAATGGGCAGAACAAGATAAATGCCATGAAAACACATACGCTGGCTGTCATCACCTATACAGCGGGCATAATAGACTGGACGCAGCAAGAGATGGCTGAGCTGGACCGCAAAACGAGGGGAAAAACGATGAACACGTACGGTGGACTACACGCACGAGCTGACGTGCACCGGCTGTACATCGCAAGAAACAAGTAAAGGCGGGAGGGGCCTGAAGCGGGTCGCGGCCACGATAGACCTCCAGTGTGCCGGACTCCAGGGAATTACATCGCAAGGCAAACAGGGAAAGAGACCCACTGATAGAGGCTGTGTGGCGGAATGAGGTGCTCACGGGATACAAAACAAAGGAAAGAGCAAGGCCGATCGGCAGAAAGAGTTTACGGACAAAATGGCGCAAAACCGTACACGGACAATACCCGACGACAGGTCCCAGATGTAACGTCGTTACAGAACGGCTTCGATGGATGCCAAAAGCTCCGAGCTCACGATAGAGACAGAGCAATGATAACAGCTTGACCAAGATCAGGACCTGAACACCAGTTCACCAGGCGAAAGTCCCCCGCCCATCGAGTGACCCGAAATGTCGCAGTGCCACCAGAAAGACGAAACGGTGGCTCATATAACAAACGGCCTGCCTCGAAGATAGCCGAAGCTGTTAAGGACGGGCATAACCAAAAGTAGCTTTTTTTTTTTCTGCCGACACTACATCTGGGATATGTCAGCAACGGGGTTCAGCGCGAAAGTGACAAATAGTGGCTCCCACAATGCGAAACCGGCGGAGGGAAACCGAGAAGGGCAAGTCCTTGGACTTCGAGGTGCGAACAGAGAGAGTTATCAGCGCAAGGAGACCAGACCTGGTTTAGTAGTGGACAAAATCAACGAACGAAACACCATAATCGACATGACAATACCGAACGACACCCACGTAGTTGAGAAGAGAGAGAAAAAGTGGAGAATACCAGGACCTGCGGCTGGAGATCTAGCGGATGTGGGACACAAGGCAGAGGGGATACCGGTGGTGATAGGGGCACTGGGAGCAGTATCCAACAACTTAGATGGCAAACTGGAAAGGGATCTGGACAACACTCCATAACAAAGGCAGCACTACTTGGCAGTGCCAATATACTCGAGGGTGCTCGACCCTCCATAATCCGGGTAGACTCCGAGGTCTGAGGACAGACATTACAAGTCACCAACCACGGAGGAACGGTTGTGAAGAACAACAAAATAATAACTACTAAATAATATATAAAAAAAAAACAAAAAAAAAAAAAAAAAAAACAAAACAAAAATAACTATAACTCAATGGCGCTTATCACAGCGGAAAGCCGTGTCGAAGCGCTTCACAAGTTTCTCACGATACGTATTGTGCGGTAGGATGTTAAAGAGGTAAAACGTTCGAAACGAGTGCTGAGTAAGAAACAGACAGTGCACTAGAGTTGGCTTTATTATAGCGCCTGGCTCCGCAGCCCCTCCTGCATACGGCGCGCACTCCGACGCGTGCGATGACCACATGCAGTGGCCAACTGACAGCATTCGTCTCGGGGTGGGGGGGGGGGGGGGTCCGTCGTTGGTTCGGCCAGGTTACCCCCATCCTGTAGGGTGAAGTAGTTCCGTGCTGTCTTTGAGGACCGTGAGCCGGAACTGAATGACTTCGTTCTTGCTATCGTTGAGTAACAGACTATTGTCCGCCGTCCAATTCGGATGTCGTCATCCAGCTTTCGTTTATTCCCCTCTCATTGGTGACTCGAATGTACAATTAAGTGGAATCCGCGAATAACGCTGAAGGTCCACGGCTTCCAGACATCATTGCGCACCCACAGGAGTGCAGTCTCTGTGGAGTGCTTTACGCCGGTATGCTGATTAAAACTTCGAATGTAATGCTGAACGACTGAGATGAGCGCCACTCTTGTGAAGACAGTCTGTCCATAAACACATGTTCAAAAGCTATGAGATTCGACACTGGTCGATATTGGTCAATGCTCTCGGGTCCATTCCTGGCATTTTGTATCATATCAGTGTCCAACGACACGTTGACAAAATTCACCAGGTCACCAATCGCACCTGGAAGACCCTCTTCACTACTTGGTCGGTGGCGTATCCAAGAACATGATTCATCCTTCATGGATAAGAGAGTATGGAGAAGAGCGAGTTCTCTACTGTACCGGAGTGAAATTCCGTGAGCGGGCGAGAAAGAACGTACAGCTCACCAAGTGTGTGAGTTTTCTACGGGTGTTATACGGAATTTCTCGCCGTACCTTGCGATCTTTCCTTCGAATAAATCCATCAATTCTGCGCTGGGCTCCAGCGTCTGCATGATGTGGCAGAATAAATGGGGTTTCCCGTCTTTCACCATGAGTTCGGTCAAGAGACCTTGAAGAGCCGACTTTTGTCGCCGTCTCGATACGGTTGCAGTGATACTCATTACACGCTTGATTCACCTCGGAACACCACCTATAGTCTGGCCCTAATTGACTCCACCATATTACTAATTGGTGGTGAACTCATAGGTCATGGTGAGTGCTAGCATTTGTTGTGGGAGTCTGTCTAGGCAATATTCCTCTCTAGCCTGTTTCATCATTCATGTGTGTCGCTCCCCAAGAATGTGGTTGCACACGTGACCTCATGGCCTTTACACCAACTTCCGTTTGATGCTGACAGCCGATGCCTCTGCGTCAGAAAAATGCTTGATCACAGACTCTGAAATCACTCTTTTAGATGCCTTTTTTGTATGTACTTGAGTCCTCCTGTTGGGACTTGGACCACTTTTTCCGTCAGATTTATCGCAGTTATTCGCTTTTTTGTGTAAATTTCACGAATTGACGGCCATTTGGCCGCCATCTTGATTTGGCCCTACCAGCACATGGAATGTCGCGTATGTGCTCTCAATGATCGAAAATATATGTGCAATAAGTTTTTTGAAATTTTACATCACTCATCACGCTTTTGACTGATCAATGCATTTTCAAGATTTGCCCATATTCGGGCGGGGCCATTTTGGTGAAATTTTAGATTAAAAAAAAAAAAACCAACCGGTTTCCCCATCCTGTACCGGCGCGGGCTCATTTTTTTGGTAACATACCAAAGACAACCTTGACACCATTCCCTACCAAATCAGTTAAAAATAGATTCTTAACAATTTTTTCACAGATGATCAATATTTTGGGTTACTAAATGGTCAAACGTGGTTCATTCACAGGATTATCCACCTGGGTTAATGCGAGCAATCACGAGGGCGCAGCCCCGGGTGAATTCTGCATAGCTTAACCTCCGCGAGTGCATTCATGTGAATCAACCACGCTTGACCATTGATTCGCCGTCATTCATATACGTCGATTAAATCATTAAAAAAATGGCAACTGAAGAACATTTTCCCAAGGTTTAAGCAGGAAAGTGTTACCCCCCTGACGATTTACCAGAGGCATTTGTCGGAAAACGTCTTCTCCAACAAATCTCGACTCACGAATTTGAGACATAGTACAACGCAATTTGTCATAATAAATAATACTTGAAATTCCATTGCCTTTAATACACTACAAATACCAGCTTTCATTAATTCCTAAAAATAGACTCTTCATAACAAATTGCTTTGCAACTGTTTTGCTGAGTATATTTACCAGACCGCTTTCATTGTGATCATGTCAGAGTAAATCCCGTCGATGATTTTCAACCGGTGTCATGAGTCCCTCTACTATATATTTGGGAATTTCACGAAACACTTCCCGCTAATTTTACAAATTGTTTTATGTACAAAAGACGCACAGGATATAAGAAAGATAAGACTTAGCTTAGGTTCATCATAACAACGCACGCTGTGTACGTCCGTACTAATCCAAAAACTAGGCAGTCTACTGGCGGTCGATCGTCAAGGCGACCCTACTGGCCTTTAGGCCGTAATGCTAGCTACTACGTGCGGGGAATTAATTTCAATTGAGATTTGGTTCATGCAGTGCCGACGATCATGCCGGGAACGGGGGATCCCCGTCCGCCCCCCCCCCAATATTTGGTGGGGGGACCTAATGCTTTTGTCCCCCCCCCCCCCAATATTTTGAGCCCGACTGATATTTTGGCTGACACTGTTCCGACATATCAACAGCAGCAACTGTGTTTACACAACAAATGCATCTGCCTAAATGATCAAGTTAGTGAATTCTTGCTGTTTCCATTTACGAAACTTTTTGCGCGCTAAACGCGCGCGGGTATTTCATGTATCGGTAGTGTTCGGACACATGAGTGCCTTTTGCAAACATATGATGTTCCTCACGACATAAGACTGGCTTTAACAGCTTGGTGTGTCGCTCCTTTATTGGACTGTGTCGACTGTCCCTGCTCGGAACCGTTAGTTAAATCAAACCCACAAACTAACAGAAAAAGGCTCTTGGGGGTAAAGGGGGTTGAGGCCACGGGGTCACGGGTCTACCACCTGGCGGGTCTGGTGATTTTTTTGTTAAATCTATCATGGTGGTGCGACATCTTGTTAAACGTTGGGTGCACGGGGTCCACATACTAATCACTATACCGATGAGGGGCACACTGTGCGGCATCTCGAGAAGGCAGCCAGGTGAACCGCCCGCAAATTGCTTCGTCAAAAAGACATGATTCAAGTGAATCCCAAATATCGCCTACATTTCGAGGACTGCCCAAGTTGTAAACTTTGTGCTCTCTGAAGGAAGGAGGTTCGAGGCGACGGGGTAAGTCTACCAAACTTGCGGGACCTGTGGTTTTTTCGGCAAATATGTTATCTCGCAAATTTAAAAATAGAGTATTCGGCAATCAATTTATTGGTGCGACCACTGTTGAAAGTTGGGTGCGAGCACTTGCACTGATACTAAGAAAAGCAGGCACACGTGCGGGTGGAGCACCCATAAAAGTGGCCATCGAAGATTCGGCCAGAGAACGCCACAATTTCGTGCAAAACATGATTCAATTCAGGTAGAAGTTTACATCCAAAGATTGTCTTAGTGCTAAATGTCCAAAAGGTGTAGAATTTTCTTCGCAGCTTCGCGCTCTTCGCGCGCAGTTGCAGTTTCTTTCCTCCTGTTATTATTTTTCGGGAGTTTTCGCAGAATCCTTTCCAACCGTGGGATTTGTTCGCAATTTTAAGGAGCTGCTTACTGACCCCGAGGCTTTTGGAATGCCGTTTCCGCATCTGGGGGTCCTCATAACGAAACAAATGTTGGTCGCTAACGACGCGCAACGCTATGGTGGCGCTCTGTTGATAGTATTCGTCTTTTCCGACCAACCCCCTCCTCCCCTCACCGCCAACTACAATCGCCCGCCCTCGGGTTATAATCAGTACCTGTCACGACAGAAATTTATTTGTTCATTAGATTCTTTACTGGTCCCGTGGGAAATTCATTTCGCGAATATTACTGGTGCGACACCCAGGTCTTTACGGGTTTGATGGCTGATTGTGTAGGGTCCTTGGGTGGCTGTGCGGCGCCTTTAAACCTGACTGTATTTACAGGCTGAATCGCGCCCTATAAATACCTTGAACATCGGAACCTGAACAACAGTCGCTAGAAGAGTAACTTTTTAGCTGCATCTATTCCCTGTGACCGCTCAGGGCCATGATCACTCGACTCTATGCCGGCATTACTGAGTGGAGTGCTGTTGCGCCCTGACGCACGTGGCGGTTTAGTGGTTTGGTATTCTTACTCAACTTTGCCAGACTTTGAATTGTTGCCATCATGTTGCTAAGTGTATTTACTCCGAGTGCGAGCATTCTCGTACCAAACTTGGTCGGTGGCGGAGGAAACGGTTCTGTTTCGGTCTTTGGAACAAAGGAATCAACATTTTCGATTCAGTTCACTCAGGTAATTTTCATCGCATTCACGGAAATTTTTCATCTCCAGTCCCACCACATTCTTTCCATAGACGGAAATCATTTCCAAATGCCCAGGGTGTATTTTGATCATTGAATGTCAGATACACAAACTCTTGATTGTCATCATCAAACGGCAAAACCAAAGGACGACTAGGTCAATTTTCGGAGACCAATCCCTTCCACACGGCAAGAATAATACTCTATATAAAAATGAAAATTGATGGCTTTCCATGTTTACCGTATTCGTAGCAGACGACATAGGCCTCGGCTATTTTTCTGAATTTTGTTTATGATCGACCAGTGTTGGTGTTTCATCCGCCGGGGACAACCGTCAGGCCAGGCCTGCAGTGCATTCAATCAACGTGCATTAACGTAGGTTTTATGCACGGCAGTGACCTGAATTGAACATAAACATTCCAGAATGATCATCAAGTATGAATGAAACAGTTAAATTATGCCGATATCATAGGCAAAGTAGTGGATCCAAACACGATTAACAGTTTATTGACCTCGGATCCAGATGGCAAGATTAATTATACAAACCAGTCCCGTACGGCGACTCTCGGTCTCACTTCATCCCCCAGAGACGTATTAAAAAATTTAACCGGAGTCTGAACGTAATAAAGTTACACAGGAGTCCGACAGATGGTATAGACAGCTCACCAGGGGGTTTTTGTCGTCAAATTTCTCCATGAAGCTCGCTTCCATCGACACAAAAAATAATTAGAGAAAGCATTGCGAGGGCTTATGATCAGAGCTAAGCGGTAACACACATGAGGAAAATTGAGCTTGACAAAGATCCACGGTGCACAGTGATATTGCACTTGGTCCTAAGTCCGTACATATTTATGCAAATTGCAATGATGATTTATATTCGACGATCTACTCGAGTCAAGATTTTAGCCAGTTGCGTCCAGATTGCCTATTGGACGTTTGGATTCGCGAGGTTATAGCTCAAGCCACGGTGAGTTGGTATAAGCAGGATCGTTTTGTCCTTTTCCGGTACATGGATGCAAGCAATCCGATAGCGAAGGATTCATATTCTCACACAAGAGCGGATGGGTCAGTTTCATCTTGAGGAGCGTCACCGTGCTTGTATCAGAGCGAATTCTGCTTCAAAGCGTCCATGTCGTATCTCTGGAAATTTTGAGAGAACTTTGCTTTGGACGTTAGGTTCCCGAATGTGACGAGACAACGTTTGGCTTGTGACCCGATGGAGACCATGGAAAACAGGTAAACAGCCGGCACAGAATCAAATGGAGCTTCCGTATTAAAAAAAAAACACATCTAGTATGTGACAACAAAATGGGTGGCTCCCTTACACTTTGATGAATCCCATCTGAGAGCTTATGTACAAATGTTTCAACATCAGCAAAACAATGTTCAAAGGAAACCAACTCATCAGAATCCATCAGGAGTGCTTGAATCAAACAGCTGAAACAGGAGATGTATTACATAATTCAGGTCAATATTACTTATTAATAGCTGGCATATGTTATATACCTTCAGTCGACTCTGGTTATCCTATGTGAAACAATAGTCCACTGCTCAACTATTGAACTGTCCTTACATTACACTAGTTTATTTCAGAGAAAGTTCTGATGCTACGAGCTCTCAAAGAAGAGTTGGGTATCTCCACATAGGCCCCGCCAAATTTCGAACGTCCGACCCTTTCAAAGCGGAAGTTTGAGCAAATATTGGAGTTAGCCAAAAGTGTTGAATTCGACTATAACGGAAAACATTGATCATATTCCCCACAAAGAGAGCGCTCCTCTGACAACGTTTGTAAGACAAAGACAGAGCTCTTATTTGGTTAGCTATGGAAACAAGCGAACTAAGGCGGACGGTCTTAAGAGATTAAGTTTTTTTTCTAGTAAGTTGAATGTTGTAGCTCCGAGAGAATATAACTAGGAACCTTATAAGGTATAGTTAGGTTTCATCATTAATTTATGTCACTTGGAATAGCCATTGGTCAAGATCTCTATGGAAGGTAAGTTCTTATCCCTAGGGTATTCAAAGATTGAAAGCGAGCTCTGCCTATTTGGTGCGCGCCAAACTGTGAGGGGAATGCTAGTGTGCTCCCGCCTCCGCGGTCTTGCTGAATGTCCATGTGTGATGTCTGTCTACTATCGTATAGATAATATCTTTGATCGCACCCAGCCTTAGTAATGTTGGTACGCGCATTGGTCCGTTTATTCTGAAGAGTCGCAACACGGAGGGCTGCTATTTTGACTGAGCATTAGGACCATGATTCCAGATGAGCGTTGCCGAATTCGGCAAGGAGTCATATTCCTAACGTTCGCTACTCTTTGCGGTCCTTCTAAACCGGTGTGAAGCGAAGGCGATTCGACTGTAACAAGTAGCAAAGGAGGTTACATTCTTGCCGACCCTTTTCGAGTTTTTCGAGTTAGAAAACCTCTTCTTCATTTCTCAATAAATTATACTCCATGAAGTTAACGGATGAGTGCATCCATTACGAATATTGAAGCAAACTGCATCTAAGACCACACCTGAAATTCCTCAACAGGTTTTATTAAATAATATAGGAATAATATTTGTTTTATTGAACACCAACGGAGTTTCCTCCATATTGGCCACTGGAAGCCTTCTTCTAACCTTCCAATCACACCAGGGATGTTAGAATTCGCCCCGACCACACAATCATCCGCGCGCGCTCATACCGTTACAATACATTTCGTTACGCGTAATGTCCGTATAGGCCCATATCACATGCCCCTGTGACTGTGCCGCCACCAAACTTACACCGCCTTCCAGTTGGCTATGAGTCCCTGGCCTAATACTCTGGCCCAACTAATCGTCTGAAGCGACCCTCCAGGAAATAGATTCTCGGAAAACAAGCATCCCAGTTCTTTTAGTGAGTTATACTTGTAACAACAAACCTTTGTGTTTTCTGCGGCGGTGCTTTGCACCATCCTCACCGCCCTGACTCCTCATATCTGCGTATCAAACTTGGATTATACAGTACTGAATTATTCATCTCGTGCAACTGATTTTGTCAATAAAAATGCTCCTGTTGGCCTCTCTAAAGAAAAAAGAATGTCTATCTGTGGGTTCCTCGTCATAAATAGCTAGCAGATTGTATCACTATCTGTCGCAAAACGCATTTATTATTTTTTTTTCATAATGTCAACAAAAGTTGACCAATATTACCACTGACACTGTCAAATAGCAAGTGCTGCGTACGATACATCTATGGGTGCTTCAATTCGCTGCTAATTAAGTGCTGATCATCCTCTTAGTTTTACAATTGGGGGGGGGAAACCCCCCAAAAATCCTATGGTCCACTCTCGAACCCGATCCCATGCGTTAGTGTTAGTGAACCAGAAGCCCGAAGGCTCATTGGATTCATGACTCATTCTATTGACCTAAGACCGATACAAGAACAAATGTATAATGGATGATAAACACAACTCATCTCCAAGACCAAGAGTTCTGGACTTATCGTGTCCACAAAGTTTCAACTGTGACCTCTGTGATCTCAAATCTGACCTTGATCTGACCACGAACCAAAAGGAATCATGGTCTCATCTTGGGGAACCGACATAAAACCTAAGTTATGAGCTCAATCCATCCAAGGGGTTCAAGATGTGTCCATAAGGTAAAAATGGCCAAAAACTCAGTTTTTCACGATTTCCCCAACTTTTCACCAAGATTTGATCCTCTGCTCAACAACCAAAAACTACAGGTTTATTGTACTCTCCACTAGGGAGCAATATGCACATTCCATCTTGTCGTCTGACTTGCTGGACCTACCGTCCCGCAAAGGTCAGACTTTGACCTCGCTGACCTCAGATTACCTTTGACCGACCTCCAAGTACAAGAGCAATATACTCCATCAACTCACATACCATGTTCTTACTCAATCCAATCCAGGTAAGGTCAGGTTATCGTGTCCACAAGCTGAAATAGGCCAATATTAAAACATTCTAACATTTCCCTATGCATGTCCCGGAATACCGGCTTCACATCAAATGCAATAGGGTTCGTGGAACTCCACATACAAACACTATATCAAAATTCTGCACCCTCCAAGGAACCCACATTCAAGTATGAGCTTGAATCATTTCAAGTGGGGTTGGGTTATTGTGTCCACAAGCTGAAATTGGCAAGAATATTGGCAAGGGCACTGTGATCTAGAATCCTAACTTGACATCGCAAACCTCCTTCCGTCTTTGGTTTGCATTAACGTGGTCAATCCTAACGTCGGTTTGTACAACGACACAAAATTAGCATACCTAGCCCTCCCCCCCCCCCCCCCCCCGTGTGTGGAATTACAACCAAATATCAAAAGTTCGAAGAATGTTACGGTTGTTATGCTTTACCTGGCTGTCGTACGCTTAGACAGGAACATATGTATCAGCACTAACTACACATAGCTGCAAGCGGGTTCGTCTCAAGCTCACTTCTCCATCCTCACAAAACGTCGCTGTAATGTACTTTGAATACTGTGGGAAACGAATGGCAAGTCGAACATCAGCCCTAGACCGCCCGGGGAACGACAAATTTAGTACGACATAGGCACGAAAACAGTGCTATGTTCATCCGGACGAAAACACGAAACAATACAGGATACTTCATCAATGGAGACCTGCAAGAGAGGTAGGTTTAACGTTTAAAGGAGCTAGAACCACTAGGACTGAAATCTTATATCATTCGCCCCGATATGGAACAAAAAAAAAGAAATCTACCGCCACCTTTCCGATTCTATGATGCTCATCATGTTGCGATGGATCACCAGCGCAGCAACTTATACTCCAATATATATACTATAAACAAAATGTGTGGTGTAATACTTAGGCTATGGCCCGGTGCTGCAAATTAGGACATGGGACGAATGAGAACGTAAGCCATTCGCTATACCGTACTTGAACTCATGTCCGCATAGCCAGCGAAACTGCCAACAGACAATCTGCCTCATTCTACAATTGCGAGTTTAATATATGAATCACATTCATAGATAGCCAAGCAGTCTCAAGCGATTGCGCAATCAAGAGACTATACTCGAAACGCTTAAATTGGACATGTGTTGGAGTGCAAGGATGTGCACAAGTAAGGGCAGGCGATGAAGCAGTGGAAAGTTCAATTCAATCTACAATTTATATTGTTGGCTGTCCGAGCTATGTCATTAGCATGTTGTCATGGTGTTTACCCACAGCTAAAACCTACATACTACATGGGCCTTAGTCCATGCAGCCTATCATTTCGCTCATTGACATCTGCCCCACATCACTCACAAGTACCGACATGGCCCATATCAGCCTATCATCTTCATCTATGTAGATACTGCCCAACGAAACCAACATGGGCCCACCCAATAATAGCAGCCTATTCGTCGCCTTTTGAACATTGCCACACAACACTAAATATTACCCCAATGAGCCCAATTTTATCAGCCTATATTTGTCTGTGGAGGCCCTTCCAACGCGAAACCCACTATGGGGTACGACATGGCCCAATATCAGGCCTATCATTCATTATCTATGGACATCATGCCAAAAACGAAACCACCTGGGTCCAATAATAGCAGCATATTCGTCGCTTTGAGCATCTGCCCACACAACACCTAAATTACTACCCACATGGAGCCCCTTTTATTCAGCCTATCATTTGTTGTCGAGGTCTTCCCCCGCGAAACCCAAATGGGCCCCATCAAACAAGGGCAAATTATTGTCCACTAACGTCCTGCCCACACTACAAACCATTATTCCACCCAAACGGAGCCCAATTACAAGTCAACACATTCACCAAGAGGGGTTCTCCACACGAAACCTCACATAGGCCCTATCAAACAGCAGAATCACTTCTGGCAATGAATCATCTGCCTCCAAACAAACCAAACCCACAAGATACCGACAATGATACTCATTACAGTCAGTACAAACATGTTCTCACGGAAATCTGCTCACCCGAAGCACACATGGGTCACACATCAAATACATCCATTATTCGCACCAATGAACATCTGGCCAAATATCACCCACAAACTATCTACATCATTCACCCATGAACGATAAACCCCTCAGAAAAAGAAGCACCACATGGGCCCCATGAACCGTGGCGTGTAATTATGGATAGGACCAAAGTCAACGAATTAAGTTAGTAATGAAATCGTTACTTACACAGTGTGATCATATCGGTACGTTTCAGATGAAGCAGGTAAGTGAAAAACATGAGAGACAAAAAAAAAACATTCAAATTTAAGTCAAGATACTGCATGGTCCGGAGTAGTGGGCAGTTGTATTGAAAAAACCTGTATCTGCAATGATTAACTTGGTGTAGGGTTGCGCTGTATAGAGCAAACAAGCTATGTTGTGTATGTTTCAGGTCAGGGAATTAATGCTTTTTTTCACCTCCATTAAGCCAAAGGTCCATTCGTGACGAGTCGATGACCACATTGCATTAAACCAATGGACAGTTGGCTTTAGTCGGGAATGGTGGAAGTATTGCGGTTCTTACAGATTGTGTTCCCTTTCAAAACGCGCCTTCAATTTGCTGCGAAAAGAGCCGATTCTCCAGTCTAGTTCACTCTATCATGTCATGACAATGACCCAAACTCTGTAATACATCTCTGCATTAAAGAGTGTTAAAAAGAAATCAAAAATGAATATAATAAAAGAAAGCCAAGCACAAGGGTGGTTTGCTTTCGACCTAGCAAAGGTAATGCACGAATGTGTTCGAAGGGAGTCAAGATGTGCGGTCACTAAATATGAATAACTATGACCCGTCGGAGTGTGTTACTCCAAGGGACATACTTTGGTAGTAGAACCAGAACGAATGATATAATTGCATAGGTAGGATGGCACGCTACCAACGAGGCAATTTCGAAACAAATAGTTATCTCGAAACTCTGTATCTACAGCAGCAGTGGGAAGTCCTTATCGTTTGTGCCCGAGTGCAAGTGTTCAAGCATTTCGAAATGTCACACTTTCAAGTACGCAGCCGTTCAACACATTTTCCCCGAGTTATGGTTGATTTTATGGGGGGGGGGGGGTTACAACGTTCTGGATGTGTAAGGATGTGTAGTCTGTCAGAGAAGTTTTGAAAGACTGTACTGCACACTGTTGGGCAATGTAGTCATTATATTAATATCTCATTACGACCATACTGATGGGACATTATAGATTATCTCCCTAAAAACACATGATATCAGGGAAACTATATGTTAAAACATAATGTAGACCAAATGTAAAAAACAGTTATATATACAGTTTAATGGATGGTTTTGGCAAAAATGTTAGTCAGTATATTAATATTCGCATTAACGACATACTGATTGGACAGTATAGGGATATCTCCCTAAAAAAACATGATATACGGGAAACTTGTTGTTAAAACAATTATTACTGTAGACACAAAATGTAAACAAACAGTTATATATACAGTTTTATATGGATGGAGGATACCGAAAACCAGTATATCTTGTTTTTGTTTCATATCCAAATATAAACTGGAGTCACGTGGTATGAAGGATGGGTTCGAATGGTAAACGGTTCCACGGGGCAGAAGTCAGTATTCCGTCAGCTCCCTACATATGCGCTGATCGCGCGCGTTCCGGAAATGCGGAATCTAGCTAGTTTATGGGCGTTGAAATCACGCAACGGAATTGCCTTTTGGGTGGCCTAATCTCAGCAAAACAGGACGTTAGTTCCTCAGTTTTCCGTGAGAGGGGAAGGGGGAGGGCAGTGAAGATCGTATAGGCAGATCCGTAAAATTTAACTGTCACGCGTGTAAGAGAAAGGATTACCGGGATTTGGACTAGCTTACTGCGATGGTTCACATACTTACATAACGGGATTTCGTTGAACGCCTAGGTGAATGTTCGTCTCAATCCGCACGGGGCAATTCCGAAATGAAAAAATAATGTAGTTATGAGTTTCTATACAGCGAACGGTGATATATACATTTAACTTTATGGGTCGTCTCCGGATGGGCGAAGAAACGACGGTTTTCTGGGAGCAGGTTTGGAATGATTAGACACACATAGTCGAGAGAGATGGCGAGGAGACTCCAGGGGCCGGCGCTTGTTGGTACCCGATCGACACTTCTGCATACTCCTCTGTGATCCGTAGATGTTGATGATATAACTGCTACTTACATATATATATTTTATCACCTCATAAACAGGGTAAATCCCATAATGTGCCCCTCGCCTTCACTGGCAACAAAATGTTCCTCCCTCAGGTGAACAATGAATAGCGATTACATTGCGAGTGGGAAAATTTCTAATTTAGTATGTTTCTAGAGATTGAAATCATTACACATATTTCTATTAACCATATGGCAGACTATGAACTAAAATGTTACCTCCACAAATGAAACCATTTGGAAAAGTGACACTGACAGTGCTTATATCCGTTTCTGCATGGGGAGGGGGGTGACGTGTTCGATTCTATCTAGCGGCGGCGCGCCACATTGTTGGGACGCGGTATCGGTTCAAGAATGTTTTTTTGTATTCTAGAACCCTCATATGACCGGAAAAGGCACGTGCTGGGTGTTTTGAGCTGCATTTAACCGCCGTGAAATATGTATCGTTGTCTGCAACTTGCAATTTCTGAGAAAAAATCATCTACGAAATGTTAATAATATCCGTGATCGAGATGATACAAGGACTCGTATCTAGTGCATCATCTTTACATTATTCCCATCCGCCAAGTTTCCATACTAGCCCTTCATATCGCACGTTATTACATGTGGTCCATCAGGCCCATCCATAATAGGCCCTACATGTCCAAAACTTGTTCGTAATTCGAATCATATGTACATCGCACTGTTTTGCTAAAACTGTACAATCGTCAATATCTGGGACGTCGATTTGTGTTAGCATACGGGATATAGCACCATCAAAGTCGAGCCCAACAAAGATTGAGCGTGTAGCATTCAATAAAAAATTCGTTTCATCACAGACCCCCCCGCCCCCCCCAGATTGCCGGAAATGGCACTTCCCAGCCTTATGGCAATGAGCACCTCACTGAATTGACATGAACTCCATGTGCCGGAACATTGGGGAAGAGTGATCACATAGGCCACCCCCTAACAATCAATTGGGGGATGTATCCCCTCCCCCACCCCCACCCCCCCCGATCTACGCCTATGCAAGTTGACTGTGGGTCTACTATGCTGGGCGAGTTTGGGGCCCCACAATACATAGCCAGTCATGATTTGCTGCTGCATGTCAAAAGTTGTCAAGTTGAGATAAAGTGGATGTAAATTGGCAAGGGAGACATTTAATTTAGGGTAAAATGTTTTGCGCGAAAGTTAGTTTGTTCGTGCTGCACTTTCACATGATAACGAGCATAAGTTGCGGTAAGCTTACCATATACCAGACACTAAATGCATTCGGGTGGGGACTTCGGGCCACGATGAATCAAACGTAGGCACACGTACCTCTTCGTGGAGAACTGTGCCCTGATGTTTTAAATATTAGGTGGCGGCGCCGCGCTTTCCCCTGAAATGATCCACTGGGGGTAGGGTTTCGCCGCTATTTGAGAGAAAACAGACCCCAATTTCTCCGGACCAGTGGGTTACTAGTGGCTACAATGAGTAAAATTGGTTCAGCACGGGCCTAGGCCTAGTGTGCAACTTGAATGAGTTCTAAGCCAAGGCTTTCCGGTACTCCTCCCTGTATTTTTCCTATCTGTGACATCAACCACCAAATCCTAGTTCAAAGGAGATGATCCTTTCCAGCTCCCATACTGGGTCGCACATTGTAAGTGCAGTGACAATCCCCTTACGTTGAGCTTTCCAACCAAACACTCTTTGTTTCGTTGCAACCACGGTTTTTCTTCGGCATGTCTGTCTGTCCCTCCTGCATCTATCTGCCATCCATTTCCTATTTATCAGTATAATTTAGTCTGTCTGTCGAGCTATCCTTCTTATATTTCTCTTGGTGTGTCGAACTTCTCTGAAGCCAATTGGGGGTCAAGCCGTCGAAGTCTTAAATTTTGGCTCCCGACTCACTACACCGTCTTCCTTAACGTTACTACAACTCACACTGACAGGCGTAGCGCAGTCAGCGTTGATTTTCAGGGGTAGGTAAATATTTCACGGATATTTAGCGGATCTGATAGTATGCTGAAGGATCGAGAGTACATTGGAAATATTAGGATAGTTTTGTTATGAGTGTTCGTCGAGTCATCTGGGTTGGCCGAGATATCACAAGGCAGACGTATGCAGATCACTGGGGCAATGAAGTAATGAATCCTTTGGGCTCTTGTTATGAAAAACCCTCTAAGATGTCTTAACAATTTTAACCTTGTCATGACCTGTCACTGAAAAGTATTGGGCATGTTGCCTTTCACAATGTAATACATCCAGTCAGAAGGCTTCGAAATTCGTCAGTGCTAAGCGGGCTGTTGATTCATTCGTATGTTAAAATCAGTGATTCTATCATACTCGCGTTCAAATCATTAGATGTTTTGGGGAAAGAAACCCTGAATGAATCACTTTATTTTTTTCACTTTCATTCCCCGTAGGAACGGTTGAATAGTTGCGCGCAACTAATCACAAAGGCAGGTTTTCAATGATTCTGGAAAGTTTGAAATGGTCAAACCATGGTAACCAATGGTTGCACGAAATTGTATATGTCAACGAAACAATATTTCCCAAGAAACATGGCACATGCCTGGGCTCCTGTCGGCATCAAACATTTTTTTCACAACGCCCGCCGTCTATGAGCATCGACCAGACATTGCTCTGATCCCTCCCACCTATGCAGTTGGAGTGAATCATGACTGGACCTTTTCTTAGTCCATGACACTCATATGCCTAACGCATTTGCCTCTGTACTAAGTGTACTCACACGTTCACCGGATGTGACGCATATTGTCTGCCCCGTAGTCAGAAATGATTCCTTCCTTTGGCCCCCTGGTAACTTTAAGAGAGAGGGGGCTATATATAACTGAGTCGATGTCTCTCCACCCGCCAGCATTGGGGACGCTGTCTAAGAGCATGGTTGGTGGCCCTCGCTTGGGCTCAACACAGGCTGAGGGGCTGAGGGTCGTGAGATGTGCACCCATTGCTGGGCCGATGTTCCAGCGCATGTAGCCAAATCATGTTTTTTCTAATAATATTTCGACGACAAACCACTTCGACGACAACCGACATATTGGGGCCTAATCATTAACCTGTGCACATTACAGATCCAGTATACCCCAGGCATTGACATGAATAGCTGTTGATTTGATCGGTACCCGTTCCTCCGTTTCCATCTGGATTACTGTTGCATTCGTTCATTTCTGCCAAAATAAAAACAACTTTCTGTTCTTCTCTGTGATAATAAGTTTGTTACTTCCGCTGTCACGTCATCGTGAAATTCGTTCAGGCCTAGGCCTAGTGTGTTCAACTTGAATGACCGTTCTACCAAGGGCCCCCCTTTTTCCCCCCTCCGGTACTCCCTGTATTTTTTTCCTATCTGTGAGCATCACCCACCCACCCCAACTAGTTCCGAGGAGATGATCCTTTCGGGGCTCCACATACACTGGGGACTCCGCACAGTGTGTACCAACGTGAAGTGACAAATACACCCAAAACTAACGTTGAGCAATTCCAACCAAACATCTCTTTTTTCGTTTGCACCACGTTTTCGCATGTCTGTCCATCCATGCATCTGCACTCCATTTTCCTATTTATCAAGTACCATATGTAGGCCTGTCTGATCGAAGCAATCCTCTTATATTTCTCCTTGGTGTGTCTAACTTCTCTGAATGCATTGGGGGTTCCAAAGCCTCGAAGTCTATTAAATTTTGGGCTCACCCGACGTAAACACTACAACCGTCTTTGTCCTTAACGTTCTACACTGACAGGCGTCGGCGCAGTCCAGCGTTTTGATTTTCAGTGGATTATTTTCAAGGAATTATTTGGGCGGATCTGGATAGTAATGCTGAAGGATCGAGAGTACACTTGATATTAGTGTTTTTGTTTATGATTGTTTTCGTCGAGCTCCCATCGTGGTTTTGGCCCGAGATATCACAAGGCCGACGTGCAGATCAATGGGCAAGGATAATGAGCTTTGGGCTCTTGTTTATGAGAAAACCCTCTAATATGTCTTAAATCATGTTACCTTGTCATGAACTGTCCCTGAAAAGTATTGGGACATGTGCCGTTTCACAATGTACATGACTGGCTTCAAATTCGTCTGCAAGCGGGCTGTTTGATTCAGTCAGTATGATGAAAATCAGATTCTACTCGCGGTCAAATCATTAATGTTTTTGGGGGAAGAAACCTGAAGGAATCAACTTACTTTTCTTTTTTTATTTTTTCTTTTCATTCCCAGTAGAAAAGGGTTAATAGTTGCCGCGCAACTATCACAAGGCGGGTTTCAATGATGCTGGACATTGAAATGGCAAACATGGTAAACAATGTTTCAAGAAATGTATCTTGTCACGAAACACGATTTCCCAAGAAACATGGCACATGCCTTGGCTCCTATCGCATCAAACATTTTATTTCAACTCACCGCCGTCTATGAGCAATCGACCAGACCTGCTCTGATCCATCCCCCCTATGCAGGGTGGATGTGAATCTGACTGTACGCTTTCTTAGTCCATGACACCATAGGCTAACGCATTTGCCTCTGGTACTAAGTGTAACTCACGTTCACCGGATGGGGACGCATATTTTGCTGCCCCGTGAGCAGAAATATTCCCTTCCTGCCTCGTTACTTAAGAGAGGGGGGCTATACTGAGTCGTATGTCTCTCCACTCAAGCATTGGTCGACTGCCTGTCTAAGCAGTGGTTGTGGCCCTGCAGCTTGGGCGTCACAGCAGGCTGGAGGGGCGAGGTGGTCGGGAGATGTGCCATCCCCTTGCTGGGCGATGTTCCATTCCACCAGCCCTGTAACTCCTACTATCATGATATTTTCCTAAATAATATTGTCGACGACAACCCCGACCTATTGGGCCTAATCTTACCCTTGTGCCCATACAGATCCAGTATATCCACCAGGGCATTTGACACTGAATAGCTGTTGATTTGGTTCGGTACAAACGTTCCCTCCTCCCTCCGTTCCAGCATGTTTTATATTAACTGTTGGCATTCGTTCATTTCTGTTCTGCCAAAATAAAAACAACTGTTCTTGTCTTACGTGATATATAGTGTTACGTTCCTGCTGTCTACGCTCATCGTGAAAAATAAATTCGTTTCCAGGGTATAACGGGTCTATTAATGGTGCAATCATGACAAATAGTCGATTACCCCCACCTTCGTTAAGGTGGGGCTACGTCACGAGGGGCAACTTCACCTCTGACTTACTACAACTTGCAAATCTTAACGGCCCAAAACGGCTCGCTTCAAAAACACATCTACCCTATACCACTAAAAAAGAGTTAGCACAGCGGCCGGTACCCCGAACGCAGGCCTGTCCCTAGCTGGGTGCGCAACGGTGCTGTACAATCATTCCAACTAGCACCCTATTCCCCGCTTAGTGGGGAGGACGTGCCGGGTGTCCCAAAGGTAGTTGCCCCTCGTAAGTAGCCCCTTACGAGGGGGGTTACTTACTTTCAGGACAGTGCCTACCTCTTCTGGCCTTACGACAAATTGCAACCTTCCCACCGCCATGGAGGTTGTAAGACCGGGAGCGAATTATCCAACTAATAAGAACCACTCACCGTAAAAGACGCTGAGTACCGCTCCTGGTTCACAAGGACACAGCCCAGACTCCAACATGCGCGAGCGGGCGACCCTCCCGTCACAGCAGGATGTCCCCCGATCCAGCCACAGCCCTGACACAACACCCAACGAGCCGGGCGCCGGGTGGGGAGGAGATGGGGCGCAAAGCGACGCTTACCTAGAGGCTATGTGCCCTGCCCCGGCGCGAGGGGCGCAACCTGCCAGACTGCGGATCCGAACCGCAACCCCCCGCGTGGGAGGAAAGCGGTGTCCATGCGGGATTCACTCCGCTGGGGGTCCCGAAGGTAGGCAGCGATAAAGGTTTCTGAGATTATCCTCCTCGCAGCCGGAGAATCTCCTCCAACGGCACCCTTTATGAGCGCGAGGGAGGAAGGCCGACACCCCGCAACACGTTGAGCTCGCGGTCGAGACGGCCATTCCCGCCGGGGCCGCCCTGACGTGATCGCCACACATGACGATCCGCGAAGATTGTTTCCTCCTTGGTGGCGCGATGTATAGAGGTCAGCAGTACAGCGCGATCAGCAACACGACGTACACGGACCACGGAGGACGGGTCCCGATCCTCTCGGTCTACCCGAAGGGCCCGGACGTGACACACATTGATATAAACACACCCTCAATCCCCTCCAACTCCGAGAACTCCCCAATTGCAGCGATACTGAAAAATCGAGTGCCGGTAGAAATGACCGTCTACGGCTGTTTTAGAAGAAACGTCTGGTCCGGAACCAGGCGACCCCCGTGAGGTCTCAAAACGCCTACGGCCGGATGGGTAGACAATGCATGGCAGGGCACTACGTAGGGGATCGCGACGAGCCGATGCCACCGCCGCAAGCAGGAACGCTGTCGATCAACTGACAACTGACTGCGTGGCAAGAAGCAGTCCGCTTATCTGCTCGCCAAAGGGAGGCTCCGCTAGTATCCCCGCAGACGTCCCCCATGTCCAATGGGCGGAAACGAGATTGCGAACTCTATGTCGTCGCAAGAACACTGAACTTACTGAAGCAGTAGGAGGGGGTCCGGGTGTCTTATCTCGCAGAAACACCCGGTTAGTCCATTCCTCGAATCCGCTATGTTATAAGGCCGCACAGCAAGCGGAAGCGGTACCCCGGATCTGTGTCTCACTTGCCCGCCACTATATACGAACAAAGTAGAGGAGGAAATTCGGCCACCTCCCCGACAGCGGTCGCGGCCGGAGAACCTGGATGCCACAGCCACCCTCGGTACATCCGAGTACTGCGACTCATACAGGCGTAGGGTGGAATCTCCTCCGACCCCTTGCCTCCCATCTCGTCGGCAGCCTTCCTCCAAAGGCCCCGACCTGGAGGAATCCCGGACCGGGCCACGAAACCATGCGTAGCTTCTGGTGCGGTTGGCGCGTTCCCAGACCGGGAGCACCAGGAAGGGTTCGGGACAGGGGAGTCCGCGGCGGCGCCCCCGCCAGCAAACGCCAGGAGTGGCCGGAAGAACCACGCTTGGGGGTCGGGCCACCAACCGGCGCTTGCAAGTAGGTCTCGCCACTCTACCCGTGCTCCCTGTCGATTACCCTCGTCGACCACCAATCTAGTCGACTAGACTGAACGGCGGGAAGGAGTACGCGTCGAGAAAGGCCTCCATCCAGGGCCAATCCATACGACTCCCGCCAGTGCGACGCTCCCTCGACGGGACTCGTTGGTCAGAAGAGAGGAGCTTCCGCGATGTGAGGAGGCGAGGCGAACATGTCCACCTCCGGACGATGAAACGGTCCCTCCGAACCACGCCTCACAACTCCGACCTGACGTGATGAGACCACTCCGTCGGAGCCTGACTGATGCGAGAGAGCGCTGTCTGCATTGAGTTTCTCTGACCCGGAAGTCTGACCGCTGAAGGCGCCACTCCGTCGCGCGCACCCACTGCGAGAACAGGTTCCGGGAGGTCACGGACCAGAGCCTCCGCGACGCGTCCCGCCCTGTCCGTTTATGTACAACAACCATACCTGCCGCTGTACTGTCGCCACGGACAGTACGAGGCGGCCCTGCCACTCTCGTGGCGCATATTATTTCAAAGCCCCGGAACCCCGCCCAGCACTGAGCACGTTATATGTTGTCGTCCCCCGTAACAGCCGAATTCCCATCACGTGAGCCAACGCGTTCACTCCGGAGGTGTGAGCCCCCCAGCCCTCCAGGTCCGAGGGCCCCCCGTCCGCCGTTTAGGCAAAAAGTGGACGGAAGGCGGGAACCTACCCTTCTCCCTCTGCATGACGGTGTCCCTGTTTCAGTTTCCACCACCGGATTACTCGGTCCAGGTGTGGCTTGCCTACCACGGCACGGTCGTCGACAGATTCCCCTTAGCCGCCGGACGAAAAAACGCCAGAGGGTGGACTCTGGAGCGTTGGGCGCATGTACAGCTCGCAATATGGTATCCAGATGCCACTAGGCTCGCCATGAAGCCGAGGGAGCACCAGCCACTCCCTCGCAGGGAGAGTTCTGCCCTGAAGTCAGCCGACACCACGTCCCGCTTGCAGGGCCTTCCAGTTTCCAGGGTTGGCGTGTGGGCCCACACCGACCGCTAGATCGTATCCTGCGCACACCAAAAACGATACCGCGGGGACGGTCGTCAGGTCGACTGTGGCAATACTTACACGACAGCCATCCCAGACAGGACACGTACGGCAGTCTTCGGTCACACGGGTCTCCACCCGGGCAGCGTCCTGTTTTCCAGGACCGGGAAACACCTCCGAGAGAGGTGTCGGGGCTCAAAAAGGGGCGGCTCTTAGTTTCGCCCGCGAGCGGAGAGAGGCTTCAACAGTCCGGCAGGAAACATCTCCGCCGCAAAGACTTTGCCTTGACGGGCAATGCTGCAAAACTGATTTCGTGGCAGCCACAGTCTAGTAACGCCGACTGGACTTTCGCCATCACCTCCCGCAGGAGGGGTCTGGCCACGGCGTCCCACCAACAATGGGCGAACCACTCTGCGAAGAAGAGCTGGATAGCCGAGACAGACCTTGATACCGATTCTCGCCGCACGGTCAAAAAACTGGAGATCGGCGTCTCGGTCCGCTGGGGCGATCTTCACGACGGAAGTAGGGCCTATCCCCCCTCCTTGCCGGGAGAACCGACGCGGCCCCTCCCGACAAGGTAACCAGCACTGTTCCACAATCCGTGGTTAAACTGTGGGGAGGGGAACGAGAATACCATCGTACTGCCGCCTGGGGGAACTCGAATTGAGCGGTCCTCCCGCGTTCGGGACCTCGACGGACTCCCCGTGCCCTAGCCTGAAAATCTGGAACACGGCCAGCGGCATAGGAGGGTAGAGCGGGCGGAGGCGGGATCCCGGCGCTTGGTCCAAACGCGCCCATCCTGTCGGATCCTCTGTTCGCGGCCTCCTGGGTCTTACACAAGTCAAGGGAGAAAGCCCCGAGCCAATTCCGTCACCAACCCAGCGTGTCTGTCTCAACGAGGCCCGTACGGGTGGCTCTTTCCGTCGACTGAAGGACCTCCTGGCCCGAAGGGCCCCCCTCCACGGAGGGTCCGAGATTCCGCAGGCGAGGACGAAGCGTCCGACCCGGAACCAACGTCGGAACGTCACGTCGATCTCCGGTTTCCGAGACCGGGCGGTGAATCGCTGTCTGTCTCCCCTCGACGGCTTCGTCGCCTGAGCCACAGCGGAGAACGTACGGGGGGAACAACCGGACACTGAAAACCATCCCGGCTCGCGGAGTGTCCGTTGTTGTCGATGAGGGGGGAGGTGGACCAGCGACCCCCCGGCCCCGGGCGGAGGCTCGTCAACTCCGGTCGTGACAGCCTTGAGCCAACACCGCCGTCCGGGACTGAAAAGCTTCCAACGTGGAAGCTAATTGCCCGCGTGAAGCATCGCGCTTCTTCTTAGGCTACGGACTTATACGAGGCTGGTTTGCTCCTCTTCTTCCTCAATCCGAGGACGACTGCAGGGGGGTGGGGGCGTTACCCGTCCACGGACGGGACCTAGGCAGTCCTGGGGGGCGAGATAGAGAGGGAACAAAACAAACTCCGACCCGTCCTGGCGAAGTCTCTACCGAGGTTTCCCAGGCATCGCCAGGGGGATTGGGAATCCCCGAAGGAGACCCAAGCGTAGAACCGTCCTCGATGTTTGTATGGGCTGCAGCCCAGGGGGCATCGCCCCCAAAAACCCCGGCTTGCGCCCATTGACGGTGCCCTACAGGAACACCTACGTGAAGATCTCCAACGGGTTGGGCGCATAACACTAGTTGACAACGTCACCCCGACAGCCCCTGTGGACGGCCGTTCCCTGAACCGTTCCCTACCAGGGTCCTGACGGTACCGACGGATCGGGAGACCGCCTAAACCCATATGGCTGTGGATGCTCCAGGATCCCGGTCTCCCCCCACCCCACAGGGGAACGATTTCCCTGCCCCTGCACCCCCGGCGCAGGGGTCGTTCCACCCCCATGCAGAGCAACGGTCCTTGTGGGCTGGGGGGCTGCGGCCGGAACCCGAAACGACGAAGGCCTGTCCCTAACCCGGTTTAGGGATGGAGCGACGGAAAGGGGTGACTGCAGACGGGCCGACCTACAGTTTGTATGCTGGTCTAAAACAGGCGGTCCCCGCATGGACCTAGCTCATTCCCCCCCAACCCACTAGGCCGACGCGGCACGGGCGCCTGAGGTGGGGGGAGAGTGGAGGGGGGACTGATCAGCAACACCCGAGTGCCCAGAGGAGATCGCAATGGGTCCCTGAAGACCCGTTGGTGTACGAGGTATTAAGCCATTTGGCCCTTCAACGAAGAGACCGGCACCACCAAGACTCGTCCCCTTTTTCGCGGGCCGTCATTCTCCTTCGCCTTTGTCTCCTCCTTGCTCTCTCATTCTTTCCTCCGCCCCATGTACTGGCGGACGCCACAAGGGACCACAGTGGAGGGAAAGGAAGGACAGGACTCAAGGTCCAGACGCCGCCGTAGAACTGGGAGTACCCGGAGGGATCCCCACCAAGCGTGGGGTTTGAGCGCACGCGAGCGGGGGCCGACTCCGCATAAAAAAGGGAAGGAACCTCTGATCCGTTGCGGGGTGCGCTGGCTCGGGACATTGTAACGTAATGTTCGTCTTACAGATCGGTAAAAAAGCAAACAACCAGAGTTAGTAAATCAGTATGTACTCAACTAAGTATCTCTAACAAGATACAATGTACCGAAATGTGGTAAAGACGCCTTGAAGAAGCGCCCGAGGGGTCCAACAATGGACCTGCCTCTGCAGCCCTACTCTAAACGTCAAAGTTTGCAACTTTGGACCCCCTAGGCTTACCGTTTACGAGATTTAATAGTGCAAAACGTGAAATGCACGAAACGGTAAAGGCCCACCTCCCCCCCTTACCGAGGAGGGTGGGGAGGAAAAGCTGACCGGTCAGAGTGCCCCTTATGGAAACCCAAAACAAAACCACCCACACCCCTGGGTCTAACGGCCCCCAAGGCCCACCTAGGGAGGGGAGGGGTGAAGGAATCCCCCCGAACGTGGTGAACATAAGATGGCCGCCCAAGCTACTTGCGGTGAACCGTCACCGCTCGAAAGACGCTCATCTGAAAGAGGAACAAAATCTACAGTCCATGACGTGAAAAGAAATTTTTGCCCCATCCCGCTCTAGCCCGACTTACTGCGGGCGCCATATGCGTGAACGTGTGCCACTATATAATAAAATAGGACTATAAGACGCACAACAATCTGGCACCCCAAGGCATTCCGTAGCGAATGCTAAAAAAAGAACGTTAGGATGCCCGAATTGGTATGCAAATTAGGCAACGGTCTGAGAGCCAAGCGCTCTGAGCGCCTGTGGGCCTAATAAGCCACACATACACCGACTACTGGAAAACACCACTGACACAAGTCAACGTACGGAAACTACCCCCATACGCCACAGTGGGTAAACTCCTGTGCAAGCAACGCGATAGCGGAAGAGTCAGGGGGGAAAAACCGCCTACGAACAGTGGGGAAAAATCCCCCTCCCGGAGCCCAAGGGGGCGGACAGAGCCCAGAAAGGGCACAACGAACCGTACCCAGATAGCGGGAAAGGCGAAACGCACCTAGCCCGGCGGGAGGGAGAAACCCAGCCCCCCGGCAAGAAATGAACGTCCGGCCAAACGAAGCCCAAACAAAGACCCGGAGGCACACACACAAGACCGCACTGGCCCCCTAACATAGCCTACGATCCCAAGAATTTGGGTCAGGAATGAGTGAATTAGATACAGAAAAAACACCCCAACCCCAAAATGCATTATAAATCACCTGATAATGGTTGGAAAGTGGCAGAAATGGCGTGAGAAGCGTCGAAATGAGAAGCTCGCGATTAGAAAACAGTAGCCGAGTGTTGGCTATGCAACACACACCGAAAAGACTTGATAAGTACACCACCTGGCCCGCACCCAACTAGTTACGGCTGCGTTCGGTACCGTCGCTGTGCTTAACTCTTTTCCAGTGGTATAGGTGTGTTGAAGCGGGGCGGGCCTGTTTGGGCCGAAAATGCAATTTGTAGTGAGTCCCGAAGGTAAGTGCCCTGAGTCATGTACAGTTGTTTCTGAACATAACTCGACTATTAAACTGAATATTTCACCGCTTACCTTCAGGTAATGGTGAGTAATATTCCAATATTATCCGTTCAAAACGTCAAATCGTCGAAAGGGCCAGATCGTGTTCTCTAATCATTGCTACTGTTATACTTTTTTTTTTCAAATTCATAATCTTCAATTGTTGGAACTCTATGAGTTCAGCTTTTTAAGTTTTCTTTGAATGTAGAACGATTTAGTGTGACAAAGAGTCTCTTGAATCAATGTTCTCCTATGCTATTGACTATTTTTGAACCCCCATTGCCATATCCTTCAGATCGGATGTCATCCTTCGTCTCCTCGGAGCTCGCCAGCTGATTAGGTGGCGATTTAGCACTCGGGCCAATGTTAGCAGCCTGAGTGTTTCGCAGAGTAGCAATGACTACCCGGAGGCCATCAAGTAGCAATATATGGCCAGTTATGACTGCAACGTCTAAAAAATGCCATCGAATAATTCCAACCGATTGCTATTGGTGAAGTGTCCTTCCTATGCACCTGAACTATCATACAATTTTTCGGTGCACATGCTACTGATCACTATCACATTCAAGTCAATGGTAATCATCATGCCAACAACATGCATGAATGGGCGTGTCCACGTTCTAGTCTCCACGTCGATCTCCCCCCCTCCCAAGAAGTGACACTGCCGGTGTGTGAATTGCCTTTGCAGGTAATCTGTTTGGTCATGAGATCTGCTGGGCCCTATTGCGGCGGCCATTTAGGGGGGGTGTTGACCACAGTTGGACTCACATCAATAATCTGGTTTACGGTCTATAACTCCTTCTCAATCCTATCTATATATATAGCTACTATATATGATATATATTTATATATAAGGGTATAAATATATTCTATATATATCTCTATATATATTATATATATTAGATATATTATATATATTAATAATAGAGATAATATATGAAAAAATATACAAGCATCGTACTCCTTCAGGTTCACTTTGATGCTGCCACCAACGTCAAGACTGCAGGGGCAACGCAGGCGTTCCGGATTTTAACTGGTGCTCTCTCTCTGCAACATGTAGGGTGACAAAAGAATTGTGAGAACTGATATTTCATTCAAACCCAGAGAACAAGAACTATCCAGAAGACTCTCATTTACGCGTATCGTAGGCTATCCTAACTTTGACGTTTACGATTTGTTATCCTTTGTTTGGCCATTCTTTTTTAGGATTTTTAGGGTTTTTTCCTGCATAACTTCCTGCCTCACGTTGTCTGTACTTGTTGCACGTGCCGCGCTAGCTCAACATAGGGGGGGGGGGGGGGGGGTGGGGGGGGAGATGACAACTTGCGTGAATTTGGTGGGCTAAATGTTGTCGGAGGGGGGGGGGGGGGGTGTTCATATTCCTGAGGTCCGTGGCGTCCCTTCACACCCTTTCAAATCTGCATTTTACCACTGGAGGGATCTTCACATATCGTTATTGAAAACCACACTATTGTTTCGTTCCGCAACTAAGAAATACTATAAGAACAGAACTATCAAAACGCATTCTGGGCTCTTAAGGGTCAGAGTCGGTGGGTGTACAGAATAGGAATGGAGAGTACTGAAGCAATCGGACACACACCAGCGCGAATCACGATCTGCAACACCTGTGCATTCCTCTTGCTAAGCACTGGCTATACAAGATCTTGACAGACAGTCGCATCAACAAAATATCCGAGTGTTATCACATCACTGTCCGCCAGCGAAACCGTAACACCACTCACCGTTTACGTCCAAGCCGAGATAGGCTCCGTCAGTCAGGAGGGGCCATCCGCCTGAAGATCGGTGCGCAGTGCATATATATACACTTCAGAGTGGCGCTAAAAGACTATACGCTAGTTGCATACTATGTGTGTATATTAAATTAGTCAAGCTGTCATTATTGCCACAGGGACATACCTCCTAATGACGAGGAAACAAGAGACGCAACATCTTGGTAGACTACCCAATTACTGACAACGGTTATAGGGTATTACGGCCTATATGTCGTGCTATAAGCCTCGTTAAGTTCCGTATGTTTTTGCACTTATGCGAGATATATTTTTCAACAAAAACATGATGAAACACACACTAAAGACAACAAATGAAAGTGTAGTGACCACTCATTGCGTCGAGAGCTTCCTTGTATTTTTTCCGTCCGGTGCCATAGGCTTTTATTCATTTTTTGTTCAATGTCTACATACATTTTCGCCTGTTACCTCGTAGTGCGGTTTATTTAGTCATTTTGTGAGTCTGTGATCAGAGAGGCCAGTTTGTCTCATTTGGACAGGGAGCTGGGGCCGTCTTTATGTACTCGCCCTATATGTTGTGTCGGATTGATTGCTTTCTCATCCTTTGTTCTATATATATATATATATATATTATATAATATATATATATATATTATATATATATATATATATATATTAATATATAGATATATATAATATATAGTATATATATATATATATATAAATTATCTATATATGAATAACAACATGGGCTTTTTATCCATGGGCCGCAGTGTACGCCCACTATGGTCATAATGGTGGCGTCAGCATGTTCTCCTCCGCTCATGACGCAAGGTCCGACGCGCCGTAGAACGGGAGAAACGGAGGGATCCCCACCAAGCGTGGGTTTTGAGCGTACGCCCGAGCGCCGACGCCGCAGTAAAACGGGAGGACCTTGATCCTTGCGGAGTGCGCTGGCTCGAGGACATTGTAACGTTGCATGCTCTTCGTCTTACAGACTGGACTAAAAAGCAAACAAACCGAGTAGTAAATCAGGTAATGTACTAAAAACTAAGGACTCTACATAGGCAATGTACTCGAAATAGGTCAACCCCCCCCGGACCCGGAGAGCCGCGAGGGTCAACAATGCCCCCTGCCGCCCTACTCTAAAGTCAAAGTTGCAACTTGGACCCCCTAGGTTTACCGTGTGACGAGATCTAAGGCAAAACGTGAAAATTGCACGAAACGGTAACGGCCCACCCCCCCCCCTTACCGAGGGGGGTGGGGAGGGAAAAGCATGACGTAGAGGGGCCCTAGGGGGAACCCAAAGACACCCAAACCCTGGGTCTACGGACCCCAGCGCCACCAGGGCAGGGGGGGGGCGGGGAAACGACGACGGGTGAAAATAAAGAGGCCGCCACAGCTAAGCGGTGACGTCACCGCTCGAAAGACGGCTCATCTGAATAAGAGGAACAAAAATGCTAAAGGTCAGGGACGTGAAATAGGAAAATTTTTGACCCTATCCCAGCTATAGCCAAGCTAGCGGGCGACAATGCGTGAAGGACATATTAATAAAAATAGGACTATAGACCAAAACAAATGGAACCCAAGGCAGCAGTAGAGAATGCTAAAAAAAGGAACGTGAGGCTGCCCTATTGATATGCAATTAGGCAACGGCCTGAGAGCAAGCGATCTGAGAGCCTGAGTGCCTAGCCACACCGACTACGGGGAAAAACACACACAAAAGGTCAACGGAGGAAAAAACCACTAGCCACAGTGTGTAAAAGCCTAGTGCAAGCAAGCGATAGGCGAAGGAGGGGGGAAAACCGCTACGAACTAGTGAGGAAAAATACCCCCTCCAGGAGCACAAGCGGGCGGACAGAGCGGGGGGAGGGGGGACCAGAAGGGCTCAAACGAACCGGCCATTTAAAACAAGATAGCTGGAAGGGAAAACGCACCTAGCCCGGGCGCGGGAGGGACGAAAACCCAGCCCCCACGGAAGAACGGTCGCCCAAAACGAAGACCAAAACAAAAGACAGGGCACACAAACAAGACGCCGCACTGGCCGCTAACGAAAGTTACGATCCCAAGAACTGGGCCAGGAATGAGGGAATAATACAAAAAAACCCACCCACAACCCAAAACAAGGAATTATATCACCTGATAATGGTTGGAAAAGTGGCAAAGTGGCGTGTAGAAGCGTCGAAATGAGAAGCCGCGAGGAGAAAACAGTAGCCGAGTGTGCTATGCAACACACACCGAAAAAGAATGATAGTACAGCACCGCTGCCGCACCCAACTAGTTACGGCTGCGTTCGGTACCGGCGCTGTGCTTAATCTTTTAGGGTATTAGGGTGTGTTGAAGCGGGCCGTGTGGCCGAAAATGCAATTTGAGTAAGTCCAGAAGGAAGTGCCCGAAGTAAGCTTACAGTTGTTAGTGCACATAACTCGACTAATGAACTGAATATTGCACCGCTTATCCTCAGGTAAGTGGTAATATTCCAATATTATCCGTTCAAAACGCCAAATCGTCGGAAGGGCAGATCGGTTTATTTAGTACGGTTATACTTTTTTTTTGTAAATTAAATTCATAATTCTGCAATTGTTGGAAACTATATGCGTCAGCTTCTTTGAATGTAGACGATTAGTGTCAAAGAGGTATCGAATCAATTCCCTATGCTATTGAGCTAGTTGAACCCCCATTGCCATACCTGCAGACGGATGCATTAATGTCGTCTCCGCGGAGATCGCCAGTGTTACGATATTAGCCACTCGGGCCACATGAGTAGGCAGTGAGCTTCGCGCATAGTAGCAATTATACCGGAGCCATCAAGTATCAATATTATTGCCAATGACTGCAACGTCTAAAAAGCACGATAATTCCAACCGATTGCTATTGGTGAACGGGTCCTTCATATGCACTGCAACTATCATACAATTTTCGGTCACAAGTGAAACTGATCACATCAAGCAATGTATATCAGTCATGCAAAAAATCATGCATGAGGGGTTTGCATCCACGTTCGTCCCCTCCCCCCCCCCCCAAGAAGGGACAACTCGGTGTGGGAATGCATTCAGGTATCTGTTGATCAATTGAGATCTGCGGAGCTCTATTACTCAGTTTGTTGGCCACAGTGGGATCAATAATATGTTTATCGTCTCATAACTCCGTTCAATCCATCTATAACTATATAGAGATATATATTATATTCTATATATATAATATATATATATATACTTAACTATTATATAATAGTATATATATATATTATATAATATCTATATATATATATATATAGATATATCAATATCGTACTCCTCCTGTTCTTACTTTGATGCTTCAACCCACTTCAAGGACTTCGTGTAAAAGTCCACTGCTTCCATGATTTTTAACTGCTCTCTTCAAAACATGAGTGGTGACGAAAGAATTGTTGATAAAAATTATTTCACCAGAGAGAACAAGAAATTAACCTAGTAAGAACGGCTCATTTACGCGTATCGTAGGCTATCCTTAACAATCGCTTACGTTTGTATCCTTTGTTTGTCATTCTTTTTAGGATTTTTAGGGGTTTTCCGGCATTAACTGCCTCACGTGTCGTACTTGTTGCACTGGCCCCCCCCCCCCCCCCCCCCTCCTCTTCCCCCTTCCCCCCCCCCCCCCCCCCCCCCGCCCCCCCCCCCCCCCCGTTTTTTTTTTTTTTTTTTTTTTCTCTCCGCTCTTAGGCCGCCTCAAACATAGGTGGGGGGGGGGGGGGGAGAGAAACATTGCGAAATTTGGAGGGCTAAAATTTGGTAGGAGGGGGGGGGGGTGGTTCATATTCCTGAGGTCGTGGCGCCCTTCACCTTCAATATGCATCTTTACACTGGAGGGGATTCCAAATTATAGGTATTGAAACCACACAGTCGTTCCGCAACAAGAAAATAATCGATAAAGAAACGAACTACAAAAACGCATCTGGGCTATGAAGGGCAGAGGGGTGGAGTACAGAATTTAATGGAGAGTACTGAAGCAATCGGACACACACCAGCGCGAAATCGGCATCTTGCAACATATGATGCTAGGCTAAGATGGCTAGTCAGATTGACAGACAGTCGCATCAACAAAAGATCCGAGCTGTTATACACTCTGTCGGACATAGAAAACCGAAACCCACACGTCGCAAGCCGAGATAGGCTCCGTGATCGGAAATCCGCTGAAGATCGGTGCGAAGTGCATATTATGAACTCAGAGTGGGGCGAAACGGAGATAAGTTTAGTTGCCATACTATTTGTATATTAATTAGTCAAGCGTCATTATGCCCCAGGGATATTATCTTCTAATGAAGAGGAAACAAGAACGCAAACATCGATGGGTAGACTACCCAATTACTGACAACGGTTATAGGGTATAGCTATATGTCGTGCTATAAGACTCGTTAATAAGTATGTTTGTCAATTGGAAATTTTCAGACAAAAAACATGCGTGACACACAATAAAGACAAAAGAATGAAAGTGAGTGACCACTCTGCCGTCGAGAGCTTCCTTGTATTTTTCCGTCAGTGCATAAAGGCGGTATTGATTTTTTGCTCAAAGTCTGTGTGCTTTTTCGCTGTGTACTCGTAGTGCGGTTAGTAGTCATGGTGAATTCTGGATCAAGAGGCCAGTTGGTTCATCTGAATATGGAGTCCGTCTTTATGTACTGACTATATGTTGTGTCGGATGTGTGCTTCATCATCTTTGTTCGATATATATAGATATATAATATATATATATATAGATATATATATATATATAATATATATATATATATTATATATATAGTAATTATATTATATATATATATATATATATATTATATATAGATATATATACATGGGTGTTTTATCCATGGTCGCAGTGTACGCTCACTAGTGTCAGTAATGGTGGCGACGAGTCATGTCTCCTCCCGCATGGATCTGGAGACGTGAAGATAGAAGTCTTGGCGGGATTCCATGAGCGTATGCGTACCGGGCTCGATGTGAAAATAACATATCTACGAAAAAAGAATGTGTTTCAGAGAGAAAACACTATAAGTGTATGCGAAAAGACCATTAAAAAGGCAGAGCTGCATATTGTCGGTGCTTGGCTTTTTGAGGAAGTTATTCAAATTAAATTCATTGCGGTGATACGCATCCGCATCCGCATTGGTAACATGTGCTTATTTCGCTTATTCAGCGTTGGTTTGCCTTCCTTCATGAATTTTTGGCTTCTGTGGACCCAATATCTATCCTTGGCAAACTAAATAAGACCATATTCAAACATTAGCCCCCGCTCAGTTTACGTAAATTGGCGATTTTTTCACATACGCATACGATCTATGGAATACTAGCCTTAGGCTACTTGATGCGGGGTCAAGCGTCTCCGGAAGTCAGGTAAGGCAACTGGCAACGAGTGACTCGTAAACCTTCCAAGCACAAAGCGATTAAGAGACTCCGCAACTAGGCCTGTGGTGCGGGGCCCAGCTGTCAACGCAAAAGACTGGCAGGACTCGACCGCGAAATTCGATGTAAGGGGCCCATTGGGTTGGGTTTTTGAGGATTTGTACAAGGATGAGCCCCTTACCCGAAATTCGTATGATATCATTTGAAAGGAGGGAAGGCTGCCCCGGGGTCCCTTGCAGGAGAGCTACTCTTGCTGGTGGCCAGGCTGCCCTCGAGCTGTTGCATGCCTCTACTGATCTTATTGGGAGCATTGTGCATCACAACTGACCGGGGAAGGGCCATTCTAGTTCCAGTCCGGAATGGAAGAGTGGACTTGGTTGGCAATAACCATAAGGGGTCACTCCTCTCAGTACGTGACAAAATCTTCGCAAGGACATCCTGACAGGATTGGTTCTGAAGTCATTGATCCAGATCCAATGAACACCGGCGATAATCGCCTTCCAGCCTGCTCTTGGACCACCATTCACGGCCCCATCCGAAAGAACTATCGTGAACTCCAGGACCAGACCACTATCTCGGAACATGGAGGAGCAAATCGACAGACGGGACTTGCCAGGTTATCCCGTACAAACCCTGTACCCCTGGAGACCAGACCGCCCCCCGCAAATGCAAGTGCAGCCGTTAGAGCTGAAAGAGTCAGAAGAGACTCTGCACACTTCCACAGGCAGTTGTCACACACCTGCCCGTGATTCTCCAGGGAGAGCCTCCCTACACACAGTCTTGCAAGAGACGAGATTTTGCCACAATGAGGCCTCCAACAATCGGAACCCCACCCCCCCCCCCCCCGACGGACCGGCAGCGACACGGTTCACCTACGTCACCATTATATTGTTCATCCAGAACTATTGAATTGCCATTTCATTTGCATTGCATCAGATATCGTTGCAGTTCATATTTCTACTTGCCATTTATCCGCCCCTATGCGAAGACGGCAGGACTGAAGAAAGAGAACGTCGTTGGTGTGGAGTTCCGTAAAACCGCTCGTTTAATTTAACTACCCGTTAGTGTGGGGTTTTTGCTATTTTATGGTCATTTCCGACAGTCTTTTATGCCAAACGTTATAGGTTTAGATAGTTGGTTGGAAGGGGTAACTTTCATTTTTCCTTCTACCTCTTGTCCCTTCAAGGTACTGTCACTAATTTCCCAGCTTTGAACATTCGTAACAACATTTTTAACATTATGTGGGTGATGGCCGAGTACACATTACTCCCGTCTAAACCATACTCGATCGCTCCATATCACCATCCAGTATATCTTCCACTCCTTAAGTTCTTCTAAAAAACCTTGCACGACTCTCAACCAACTTAAAGATCAACATACACTGCTTGCTATGCCAATGGTTTGTGCCCAGGTGATACTGTTCATTCCGTGTTTCTCATTATATAGGTTACCGGTGGAGAGAATTACACGCTAAAACCTACGGATTGACGATGTCCAAAGTGTCTCTATTGTCCAGTTCCGAGCAATTTAGGGTAAGATTTGGAACACTCAAGGTATTTACTGTGTGTGATTTGCATAGTTCATTAATTTCTCCCCTCGACTAGAGTCCTCAATCAAACTCAAGCTATACTCTGTCACTGGTTAGCCTGATTGTGTGTAAATATTTGACGCGATAGCAAACTCAGTACAGCCTCTCGATTCGTGAGATGTTCTGACCTCAAACAAGTGAATCCCTGATTGCGAATGCCAACAATGCGATTAGTGGGGAAAAAACTTGCTAGTCACATCTTAATCGAGGCCGATATTTCGTACAACATGAGACAAGTCAATATGTCACAGCTTGCCCATGAGTGTGTTCCAATACGTATAGTGTCCAATTATTGGGGAATCATTACCCATTATGGTAATTGGATCAGTCCCTCGATGCGTTTAGGTTAGGTATACTTTTCGATATGTTACATTGTTAACATTTTGCTTAACAGGTTGGTGCTTACACAAGAGAACTTCCACCTAGAAAGCTTTTCAACTGCTCGCTAAAACTCTCTGATCATAGCTTCACTGGAAACTCAGAATAACCGACGTGGGGCAGGTCTGGAAAAACTTTATCTTTAATCAGTTTTCAGTTTTTCTCATTTTTCAATCAAGGAAATACCGTCCTATACTCGATCCAGAAGCTAAAGGCTTACCTGGTTCCTTGGACCCATTCCCTACAACCTTTTGGCCGAACATGGATCCTACGGCACATGGACCAGCTCACTATAGGCAACATAGAGATGTCTGACAAACTCATTTCCAAAAATGACGCTTGATCTTGATTCAAGCAACAGGGTTCCTGTACCTTCAATAAGAAAGCTACGCACTAAACTCCAACATCATACAAATTATTAAATTTACTAAATTATTATTCCCCTCTGTTGGCTCTCCACCTGACCCAAAACTATAGCTCTCATGTCCTCATCATTGTGACATACATACTGAGTATGTACTTCATCCCTCATCCAAAATATTACTTTTCACAACTGCCTTACACAGGGTACCTTTTGCTCTTGATAAGGAAGCCACACACCGTGTTAGCTCAGACAAACGCATTTTTTTTTCCTACCTGCAATCTTTCGAATTTGAGGTGATATATCGTCCAGGGTTGGTTCCATCCCAATGCAGATGCCTTAAGTCGGCGTGTGTACGACGCGAACCTGACAAGCGTGTTGAGTCCCAGTCCACCCGTGGCCAAAACACTAACGCTTCTGCTCACGAAAAAAAGGGGTGGGGTGAAAAGGCGGCCAAAAAAGAGCGGAAAGAGGTGATGTCACTGGATATGGTGATTGACTAATTGGGAGAGGAATTTTGCCAAAAGACCAGAACGAATGTCGTACCTTCTTTTTGAATGCCCCATAATTTTGTTGATGTCGCACGTTTTGTACCATGTTGCCGAGGCGAGAACGAACGACGCAAAACTAAGCCAATCGTGTCATTCAATTGTTGTACCTCGGGCCTTGTAAACCCATTGCCTAACAGAGGTCCCACGATTCGTCAGTTACAGGGGGGCACTTTGGCATATCTCGGACCATCGAGAAAGCAAGATAGCGGTTATTTCTTGAAGGAACGTACAAAGATATCGTGAATGGGAAAAATGGTGTTACCGGTGTCAATCAACGCATCGCCCAATGTATCCTTAACAGGCACATCTCACCCCTACCCGTACAGGACCATTCAACGTGTAAGCACAGATCTTTTAGGACCACGCCCTATTTAACCTATGGATCAGGTAAATCAATGACCTAGTCTTTTCGACTCATTACTAAATACGCGATTGGTCGCAATCCCCGATAATACGGCCCGTACATTGCCAGGGCTTTACATAGGTAATTTGCCGCTACGGTTCCCCGAGTCTGCCCATTCAGATAGAGGGCAAACTTTCTTTCCAAAATCGTGCTTGAGGTGTGCAGGTTGTTCGAGTTACTAACTACTAACCTAATTAAACGAGCGATTGTTCGCCCCGCCATTGGACCCGAGTCCAAACCCCCTGTATTGGACTCGTAACCTCCCTCTCTAACTCAAACATGGGAGATTCCGAGGGAGACTCCGTTCCTTCTGAGAAGCCACTTTACTCGCCTCGGAGAGTACATGACGTAAAATATTGTAAAGGTGCTTTGCACTAGGATGTGTTGACGTTCGGTAAATGATCATGTTTGCCTCGTTGCAATTCGTAGGTTACATTAATGATTTGAACCATTAATCCAGATTTGTGCAGAAATTCTAATTATCAATACCGACGTACAAAAGATCTCGTTTTCCCAGGGGGGTTGGAAAAAAAAAATGTTTAATGTGTAATGTATGAGTTGTCTCGATCAAACTAATATTACTTATGCGCCGATTTTATTTTTTATTAGATGTTTTGTAGACACAACAGCCGTATGTAATTTTTGTTTTGAATAACATTCATTTTCTTTTTGTTCAATCGATGTTCAGCGGAAATCGCTTTTTTTGAGGGGCGGGTGCATGTCAACTTGACTGATGCTGGTTGGCTCCATTGGTCTCGCTTTGATCGAGCAGCTTCCCGGGCGTACAGCGAGCGGAGGATTCATCTACTTTGTATTCGGGTATTATTGTTCGGTTGTTGGGTGATTGTCTTGCAGATCTAATGTAAGTGTAGTTTCTTGGTTTACTGTTTTGTGTTGGTTGTAGGGAGACATTTTTATCGGTGCGGCGAAGGGAAGCAGATGAACCAATAAAGAGCATACTGTTATCGGCGTTTAACTCTGAGTTTTGCTTTGTACGTGTCGTCACTCCCGTAACACTGGCAGACATGCATTTTAAGCGCTGGCGACTAATGACCATTGTCCCCAGCTCAATTCAGACGAACTGCACTAAACTTAAATACTGCACCGCTTCACAGGACAAAACAATTTATTTGTTATTATTAGTACTTAGTTCATGGTCGACTGCCGTGTTATCCTATCTGTTCGACACATAGTTCCAGTTTTGTGGTGAATGTGTTGCTCATATAGTAAACGTATGAAAGCCCCTCACTAAACCATCCTTACTGTCGCATAGATGACCGATCTTCACAAAATGACAAGTTGAAATATACTGCCCTCACACTAGATTTTTATCTCGAGAAATATTAGATGCTACGACGTCAAGGAGGGAGAGATTCCAGACAATTGTTCCACAATTCGAACTGTCGTCTACCCTTTCGATGGAAGAACACATTTTGGAGGTTTGGCCAAAAATGTCGAGGGGTTAACAATACAGGCAAAACCTCATTTCCCCCCACCCCCCCCCCCAAGGAGGAGCGCTTCTTGGCAGACGTTCGTGAACAAAGGCAGCCGTCGTATCGCTAATATTGCATACTTTCATGGTTAGCCAGTGCAAAGAGAGAACTTATTCGAAAGAGAATCCAGGATAAGTAAAATTGCCTGTTGAAGCTCGGGGGAATATAACTAGAAATTACATGAAATACGATTGGCGGGTTTTGTGTCGTGTAACTCGAAATAAGTTAGGATCAAGAAGACCTGTTGAACTCTAGTGAAGGTAAGTTCTTATTATTTCAAATTCTTCGAAGATGAATGAAGCGAGTTCTGTATACTTGTGAAAATACTAATATACCACTACCAATTCATTGCGCATCCAGTTGTTAGACTCAGTATGTTAGACATAGCACTGGGACCGTTAGTCAGGAGAGTCGATGTTCGAAGGGTTGCTATTCCGAACCGAGCAATAGGATCACTATTTCAGATGATTGTTATTCCGAATGGACATTGAGGCTCGTTATTTCGGACGATCGCTATTCCAGTGCGGTTCTCCTACGAGTAATGGCGCCGGCGATACAACATTTCACGGGGGTGTCTGCTATCTGGGTAGTGATCCACGGCCAACATGTTATTCTGATGCAATCGGGGACGAGTGACCTTGGAATAGCAACCATGATATTCAAGCCGCAGATGCTGACCCTCCATCAGATATGTAGCTCCCTCTGTGGATGCGACAATTGGGGCTGCACGGAGACTTTAGCCCCGCCCATTAATGTTGTAATATTTTGATTGTTCAGACTAGTCGGGAGGAAATTAGCAGGCAGCCTATCGAATAATTCAAGCCCCCTCCCCCCCCCCTCCCCCCCCTCCCAGGTCATTATCACGATTATCACCACTGCAAATTAGGCATGTTAGGCGGGTAAACTGCGAAGAGTATATTCGCGCAGAAATAACCTTTGTGGACCTCATTCTATATTCACACAGAAATTACCTTTGCGGACCTCACTCAGGGGAAGAACATTTATTACACCCATTGGACCTCTCCAGTTGTCTTTGAATTGCATACATTTTTTATTCAAGACAAACTGTAGTCCCCATTCTCCAAGTTCCGTTTGAATGCGTACAAGACAAACAACATTGCCACATCCACAAAGTTTCGCTCAAATCCGACAAATTTAGGAACATTGACCTCCGGTTAACCTGAAATCACCTTGTGTTTTTTCGGGATCAACTTCCGTCCCCACCCACCAGGTTTCGTGAAAGGGGTTGGAATTGAGTTTGAAAAAGACCAGTTTATCCTCTTTGGCCAATAAGGCAGTGGAATAATCTTGGGTCAAATTAGTTATTGACTATCACGAATTTGCAATCGCAAAGCAATCGGGAACCTTTGTCTTTTTTCAGGACTGTGGTGCGTCAGAAAGGGTTCATTGCCCCATTCTGGAGGAATCAACAACACCTTTTTTAATCGTGGATCATTGTGTTGTTCTCCTAAATTTTCGAACAGAAGCATAAAAAACTTGGGCACCCAAATCACCCAGAGAGGCAGTCGGTATATTTCGCCCGATTTCCTGACCACCCGACCTTCATACCATACCTAAATGTTTCCGTACGATCCAGTATGCCACAAAACATGACCAGAACTTGCCCGCCATTGCCCTCCAGTTTCCGGGCCTTTTTTTCTCACGCTTTTTTCTTCATTTGTTTCCCTCATGTTATCTGGTGGAAGCCAACGCACCACTCCCCCCGCCCCCCCCCCCCGCCCCCCCCCCCCCCCATACCGTCATGGTCGCGCTAATATTGTATATTTCAAACTAAAACTCGTTGTTTTTGTTGCAATTTGTAATTCGCTACGTATGGCAACATTATTACCGAGCGGCTAATCACCGCGGTCTTTCCTTCCTGGATACACACCCCCAATACATCCATCCAAACCTCTCGTTTTATTATCAGAACTCACTTCGCATGCAAATGGCCGCAATAGCACTTTGGCTCCTTATCTCCGCCCAATTGCGAAATTTTTATCACTTCATTGCGCAATTTATCGGCATTCGATGAACTATCGTCGATAAAAGTTGAATAAAATTCACCTTGACGTCCGATAAAATATCGTATTTTTTTTGTATCGTTACCGCGTGAGTAACAGCCCTTACTTCTGTGTTTTCCGTAGTACTGTAAAACAGACAGTAATTCGGCACTTTCGAATCCATCCGGATGTTAGTAAGGGCGGGCATGTGTACTATTTTCAGATCAATCCGATAACACCCATTGAACATTATTGAGTTAACGCCTGAAGTTTTCAGCGACGGTTGGCGGCGGAGACGATGGCGGCGGACACAGCCTGACAACCATCATATCCCCGAACAACTTACACACGTGGCGTGGATATATTTATCTATTATTATCAGTCAGTGCAAATATCCTATCCTATATACTATCTTATCCACATCAAATTTTTGTGAATAATCCAGTTGTCAATTATTACAAGGGTGTCGAATTCTGCCCATCCACTCGCCATGTGCCTAAAACCCGTTACTGAAAGATCGTATAAGGTTGCATATACCGTGTTTGGCTGACACTCTCTGGAGTCGCTGTTATCCTCCCCTGTCCCAAATACACTTTCAAACTTTCAAATTTTTGTGAACAAAAGGGTTTTCGTTGGCAATGGTGAAACGCCAATTTAGGGCAGCTTCCTATCCGAATTTGAGCAGACGAAGCTTCATATACGGATCGATTCTGTGGAAAATTGTAGTAGCTTCGTTCGACGATAGTAAATCGCGAGTAACGACGGCGTCATTGCTTGTTGTTACGATGCAAAACCTCTCCCTACGTTCCGTTTCGCTGGGGGTTTTCAACAAATTACAACAATTTGATACCCCGTCGGACGTATATTTGTTCGACTAGAAGAACGGTATGTACAAGTGCCTCGTCCAAGGTGTGTGGAACTGTTGAAGCGTCGTCCCCCTGCACTGTGTAGCACGGATGTTTTTTTCACCCTCCCTAAAAATGACTTCCTGATTACCCACGAAGTGTTTAAGTCTGGTGGTCTGGACCGCAACGTCAAGGTTGGCTAAACCGTAAGGGCATATTTTAACATAACCCCCATCATTTATGGCACTGAGATGTTTGTAATCGCGAGATTATTAGGAGATAAGCACAATCTTCTCGGTTCAATCTCTCACCATACTGATGATACCTCCAAATACTATAGGTGGAAAAAATAAGACAAAGCTTAGACATCCTTTGACTGGTTAGCATGGGAAAGGATCTCGTCCAGCTTGTACATCAAATTTGTTGCAGAACTTAGACTAATGGAAGAATTAACCTAAATACTATACTCGACCCGTGCAGGTCGCCGCATTCCAGTTGAGTTCACTCCATTTATAGCTTTTTTCCTGCCTTACACATCACTGAGAACTCCATCGATATTTTGGCACTGGGATGTTTTGTAAGTCCCGAAATGGGTATAAAAGGAAGCCATTCGGTTGATATCTGCGTAATGGGTGGATAAAGTATTATTGATCTCGTCATTCATCACCATACGGTAATCTTTTCAAATACGCAGGTAGAAGAAACAGAACACAGATTGGACATACCCTGACTGTTTAGCAATGGGAGAAAATGACCCTGCTAAGATTGGTCTATATCTCCCCAAGCTTATGCCCATATGTAATGAATGCCACATGGTCATTTCATTCGATTCATCTATCAAATTTTATGTATAAGTGAATGAGGGTTTTTGCTCTGTCATTTCCTCAGCACCAAAGGGCCTGGTGAGACTGCACCCAATTTGCCATTTCACCTTTACTGTTGCTGGTTGCGATAGCCACGACGCTAAAGTAACCATATTAGTGGTTAAGACTATCCACTAAGGGCTACCCTATGGTAGATACCATTGGTGCTTGGTTGATCTAGCAATTGGGTGCACTCGCGAAAATTCTGTGTGTGCATGTGTTGTGCGTTTGCGTGGGTGTGGGTGTGTTTGCGTGGTGTGTGAGTGGGTATGTGTGTGTTGTGGTGTTTGTGGTCGTGCGTTTGCGTGTCTGTCAAATTTTTAATTCTCGCAAATAACTCCACTTCGGATTCAACAAATAGCACAGATTTTGCAGTTTTTATTTCGGAAATATTCCGTCTTATTATGACTCTGATTTTTTTTTTTCGGGGCGGTTGTTTTCAGACATATTTGTGTATAAATTCCGTCCATTGGCAACTTGCAAAACATTTTTTTGCAGATAAACGACAGAATAGTTCCACATTTTCCAGTAATTACCTCAGCGCAGTTGTTGTACTGCTTACCCATTTGACTGAGGTTCTGGTGCCCATGCTTATCAAGGATTAGCCCTGCATTTCACTTTGCTCCGCCTTCCCCACCGTTAATACTTACTGAGCTGCTGATTTTGCGAAACCTTCAGAAACAGACGTCGTCTGAATACCAAGCGTCCGAGTTGTGAGTGCAGTTATATAGGCCACAACTATAGCGTTGGTGTTTATGGTCATGTTTGAGCCTTCCCACTAGCCCGTGTCCTGTCGCACACCTGCACTTGCAACTTGTACCACACCAACATGAAATGCCCTTTTGGACAACAGTCGGTATTTTCTCTTCTAAATTATTTTCCATATGTATGAATGTCATCTTGTTCATTCCATCCATTCACTTATCAAAGCTGTTGTATGAATTAACTAGGGGTCTTCGCTTGTTTTCATTTGGAGTATCGTGTGGTATTTGTTGGGCTTATCCGACAAGCCGTACTCAGTATTGTTACCTTTCCGGCTCTCATAGAAGACAGGAATTACCCTACACGAGTCTTGTACTGGCTGACCCATTTTGGCAGACGCGCCCTGAAACACTCTCTGGATTCGATGGTGCTCCTCCCCCTGTCCCAAAAACCAGACACCCTCAAATTTTTGACAAAGGGTTTTTTTTTTTTTTTCCCGGGCCGTTGGCAAATGGTGAAACGCAATTAGCATCCTTTCCTATCCGAATTTGAAGCAGACGAGCTTCATATACGGATCGATGTCTGTAGAAATTTGTAGACTTTGTCAACTGATAGTAAATCGCGAGATAGCGACGGCGTCATTTGCTTTTGAATTACATTCAAGACCCCTCCAATACATTTTCATTTTGCTTGGGGTTTTCAACAAATTACGACGAATTTTAATATCATCGGACGTATATTTGTTCGGACGTCAAAGAAAAACTTTATCTACAAGGGCCTCGTCCAAGGTGTGTGAATGAAATGTTGAAGCGTCGCACCCATGCTCTGTTTAGCTACGGGAGTTTTCACCCTCCCTAAAATGACTTCCTTTAAGTACCCGGCAAAGTGTTTAAGTTTTGCAGGTCTGGACCGCAACGTCAAGGTTGGCTAAACCGTAAGGGCAGATCTTAACATAACCCCCATCAATATGATGGCACTGAGATGTTGTATGATCGCCGAGATGAGAGGAGAGGAAGCATATTGTGGATATATGCAGTTGGCGCGAATAAAGTATAATCTATCGCTCATCTATCACCACACTAATAATACTTTCAAATATATAGGTGGAAAAAATAAGACAACAGGACTAGGACTGTGATGTTTGAATGTTAGCATGGGAAAAAGATTCCGTTCCAGCGTTGTACATCAAATGTATGTGAGGAACTTGAATATGAAGAAATAGACCTATACTATACTCACCCGTGCAGGTCGCCCGTATTCCAGTTGTAGTCTCCTTATAGCCTGCTTACACATGACAACGATAAACTCCAATCGATATTTTGGCACAGAAGATTTTTGTAAGTCGCAAGAAATGGTAAAAGAGAAGCAAATTCGTGATATCTGCGTATGGGTGAATAAGATTATTTTCGCGTCATTGATCACCATACGGTAATACTTTCGAATACACAGGTAGAAAAACAAGACATAGACTTGGGACATACCCTGGACTGTTACAGGGAGGGTAAATTGACTGCTCTGCTTAAGAGTTGGTCATATCTCCCCAAGCTATATGCCCATATAGTAGGAATGCCACATGTTCATCTCAGTTCAATCATCTATCCAAATTTTATGTATAAATTAAATAGGGTTTTTGATCTGTCATTTCATCAGCACCAAAGGGCCTGTGAGAATTTGCACCCAATTTGCCATTTCACCTATAATTATTGTTTTGCTGGTTGCAATGCAACAACGCTTAAAGAACAATAGTAGTGGTTAGGAACTATCCACTAAGGGCTCCCCTATGGTGAGATACCAATTGGTGCTGGTTGATATAGCAATTGTGTGCACTCGCGAAATTTATGTGCTTGTGCGTGGGCGGGGTGGTCGTGAGTGTGTGTGAGTGGTTGTATGTGTGTTTGTGTGTTTGTGTTCGTGCGTTGAGATGTCTGTCAGATGTTATTTCTCGCAAATAACTCCAATCGGAAATTTCGAACATAGCAAAGATTTGCATTTTTATTCGGAAATATTCTGTACTTATTATGAATATGATTTGGATTTCGGAGGCGGTGTTTTCAGACATATTTGGAGTAAATTCCGTCCATTGGCAACTTGCAAAACATTTTTTGCAGATAGAAACGACCGAATATTCCACATTTCAATAATTACCTCAAGCGCAGTTGTTGTACTGCTTACCCATTTGGCTGAGGTGTCTGGTGCCCATGCTTTCAAGGATAGCCCCAGCCTTTCACGTGCTCCGCCTTCCCCGACCGATTAACTTTAATGAGCTGCTGAGGAGCGAACCTTCAGAAACAGATAGCCGTCTGAATACAAAGCCAGTTCCAGGTCTGTGAGTGCAGTTATTATAGTGCACAACATTAGCTTGGTGTTTATGGTCATGCTTTGAGCCTTCCTCACTAGCCAGTGTTTAGCACACGGCACTTGCAAACTTGTACCACACCAACACTGAAATGCCCCTTTCGTTACAAATTAGGTGGTTGCTTTATAAATTATATTTCCATATAGTATGAAGGTCAATGTTCATTCATCCTATTCACTATTCAAAGTTGTGTATGAACATTAAATAGGGGTCTTAGCTTTTTCATTTGGAGTAGCGTTGTGTATTGTTAGGGCCTTACATGACATCATACCTCCGTATGTTTAGCTTTCCAGGGCTCTCATAGAAGAAAAGGAATTAACACTACACGTAGTTCTTGTACTGCTGAACCATGTGGGCAGACACCGCCTGAACACTCTCTGGATTAGATGTTCTCCTCCCCCTGTCCAAAAACACAGACAACCCTCAAATTTGTGACAAAAGGGTTTTCGTTGGCAAATGGTGATTTGATGAAATGTGGTGAAACGCCAATTTAGCAGCTTTCCTATCCGAAATGAAGCAGACGAAGCTTCATATACGGATCGATGTCTGTAGAAAATTTGTAGGCGCTTGTCAAGATAGTAAAATCGCGGATAGCGACGGCGTCATTGCTTTTGGTTACGATGCAAGACCCCTCCAATACATTTTAATTTTGCGGACGGGTTTTCAACAAATTACGACGAATTTTAATATCATCGGACGTATATTTGTTCGGAGTAAAAGAAACTGTATCTCAGTTGCCTGTCCAAGGCTTGTGTGAAATGTTGAAGCGTCGCCCCCCTGCTCTGTTTAGCTACGGAGTTTTGCACCCTCCCTAAAATAACTTCCTTAATTACCCGGCGAAGTGTTTAAGTTTTGCGGGTCTGGACCGCAACGTCAAGGTTGGCTAAACCGTAAGGGCAGATCTTAACATTAACCCCCATCAATATGATGGCACTGAGAGGTTTGTATATCGCCGAGAAGAGTAGGAGAGGAAGCATATTTGTTGATAATGCAGTATGGGACGAATAAAGTTGAATATATAATTCTCTCGGCTCATCTACACCCTACTAATGATACTTCAAATTACAGGTGAAAAAATAAGACAACGGAACTTAAGACATTCATTGACTGTGTAGGCATGGGAAAAAAAGATTCTCGTCCAGCGTTGTACATCAAAGGTGTTGAAGGACTAGACTAATTGAAGAATTAGACCTAAATACTATACTCACCCGTGCAGGTCGCCCGCATTCCAGTTGGGAGTCGTCACTCCATTATAGCCTGCCTTACACATGCACCGAGAACTCCCACGATATTGGCAACAGAGATTTTGTAAGTCGAAGGGAAAGGATGAGTAACAGAAGAGGAAAGCACATTTCGTGTGAATCTGGGTTAGTGTTGAATAAAGTATTATTATTACTCGTTCATTTATCACCATAAGGGTGAATACTTTCAAATACACAGGTAGAAAAACAAGACATAGATAGACAACCCTGACTGCATGGAGTTGCCGAACATAGCAAAGATTTTGCAGTTTTCGGATCCTTGACGAGGTCAGAGAATCTATGCAGTCATGACAGTGTGTGGTGTGTGTGTGTGTGTGTGTGTGTGTGTGTGACGCCTACCTCGTTAACACGATAACTCCTCAAACCCGCTTTATGGATCAAGTTCATAACTTTGTATATGGGTTCCCCATAATGAGTACATAATCGCTATTGTTTTGGGGTCAGGTCAAAGGTCATCTGAGGTCAGGAGAGGTCAAATTTTGAAAAATCTTGTTAACGCGATATGTCCAAAATGCCTGGTCCGATCAGGTTGAAATCGGTATGCAGCTTTCTTATGTGGAGTACAAGAACCCATATCATTTTTGGTGTAAATCGAGGGTCATTTGGGGAAATTGGGGAAATATGGGAAAATTGATATTTGGCAAATTTTAATTCTTCCACCTACTGTAACCTCGACCCCACTTGGATGAATCGAGTTCATACTTGTTATATCGGTTCCCCATAATGAGTACATGATCCCCATTGTTTTGGGGTCAGGTCAAAGGTCATCTGAGGTCAGGAGAGGTCAAATTTTGAAAAATCTTGTTAACGCGATATGTCCAAAATGCCTGGTCCGATCAGGTTGAAATCGGTATGTCAGCTTCCTTATGAGGATACAGGACCCCTATCGTTTTTGGGTGTAAATCTGGGGTCAATTTGGATAAAATTGGGAAATTATGACAATTTATTAATTTGGCTAATTTTAGATCGTTAACACGATAACTCGACCCCACTATATGGGTTCTCCAGAATGAGTACATAATCGCTATTGTTTTGGGGTCAGGTCAAAGGTCATCTGAGGTCAAAAGAGGTCGAAGTCTGAAAAATCTTGTTAACGCGATATGTCCAAAATGCCTGGTCCGATCAGGTGAAATTCCATATGCAGCTTTCTCACAAGGAGTACAGGAACCCTATTGTTTTTGGTGTAATCGGTGTGGGTACGATTCGTGGAATGAAAATTGGGAAATTGTGAAAAATTGATACCTTGGCCACTTATGGCTTGTTAACCGATAAGTGTGAAAACCTTGTAAACATATATAAGTCCAGAATGTGTTCGGAGGTGAATTTTGGTTCAAAATTGAGAATTTGTGAATAGTCGATATTTTGCCCAATTTTGGCTGTAAACATGATAAGTCAACTTCATCACTTGGATTGATGAGGCCCATACATGGTATGTGTGTTCCCCACGATGAGTACATGAGCCCATTGTTTTGGGGTCAGGTCAAAGTCATCTGAGGTCACCATAAGTCAAGTCTGAAAAATCTTGAAATTCAGTGTGTAACTTCTTATCAAGAGTATAGGAACCTATTGGTTGGTTGGCGATGGCAATGTCAGATGTTATGTTGCCGATAATGAGCTGTAGCAATCTCCCATTTGTCCTTTGTGTCTAGCTATGGGTTGTCAGGAAGAGTCAAGGGAATACTAAGCCTTTTGGCAACTTGCAAAACATTTTTTGCAGATATAACGGACTGAATAGTTCCACATTTCACAGGAATTACCCTCAAGAGCAGGTGTTTGTACTGCTACCATTTGGTGAGGTGTCGCTAAAAGGTCCACTTTGTAAATACGCCACGAGTCCCCCCCCCCCCCATTCCTTGCCCAAAAGCTTTGAAAATCTATAAATAAAAAAATAAAAAACTGGATTTCGGTGGCATATGGTAAGTCGCCATTTAGCCAATTAGGCGTTCTCCTTATCCATAAGTCGAAACAGGCAAAAGTTTCCATTACGGATCATTCCCGTGAGAAAATTAAGGGATATTGTCGTCGAAATAAATTTATATGTTTGCAGACTTTCAGCGTCTATGAAGCCTTGCCATCTCTTGAGAGGTAAAGCAGCATGGTCAAAGTGACTTTCATAATAACAAATCATCATAGAAATCTGTGGGAAGTTTGCTTGGTCGGCGTGGTTCAACAATGACCACCGAGCGGCCCATGGTATGCATCCGCAACCTTCGCAGATATGAGAACCTCGTGCAGACCAGTAGGTGGTACAAGAGTTCAATTCCCGTTTCTTACCAGGTGCCTCAATGAAGTGTTTGTGTGACTCGTCTTTTATTTAGATGTATGTAATCTCATGTATTTGTTATAAATCTATAAATATTTTAATTGTAATCTTCATGCAATTAAGTTTTAGCTGTGAAATGAATAAAATCAATAAACAACGCAGACATCGTCGCACTTTGTTCAGCATAAGAACAATTAGCCCATTATGTTAGGTATACGATAGATCTTCTTTCGTGATAATTGACCAAATAACAGAAACGGTATTTAGTAGTATATGTAGACAATCTTGCCCCTAAATATCCTTAACTGATAACAGAGTGAAAGGAGTCGCGTCATGTACGTAGTCCCAAACAAGTTTGTGCTTACGTATTGTGATCACGTTATGAACGCACTCAGCGTTTAGCGACTCGTAGGCATGCAGGGGCTAAGTGTCACCCAGCTTTTTGCAATTCAGCTCCAGCTCAAATATGTTGTGCATTCGGACAGGGTTTTTCAACTAGCCACTGTGGGGGCTTTGACTGTCTCAGCTTTCTTTTCTTTCTCCCCTTCCCTTTGCCCTCTGCCTCTGGCATACGTTGCGTATCTGAGGAGAAAGTTGCTAGGCCTCCTCAGATTGTCTTTGGCCTATTTTTTTTTTTACTTTGGCAAGTTTGATCTATGGCTTTTCTCCAATGTTGCGGTAATCCGCTGATCATCCTTCCACTCATTGGTCGTGGAGGCTGGCTTCCTTACTCTGAAAGTCCCACTGCTCATTGTTCTTGCTCCTTGCAACCCTCTTAACGTTGTTCTTTTCTCAATTCTCCCAACTGAATAGCGTACAGAAGTACGCTACTCAGATGAAATGAAAGGGAAGAAAGAAAAAAAACGTGGAGCAAATCAGCCGATAGTTCTGGCAGAGGAAAATGCGTAGAACACGGAGGGGGCCCCTGATTTTTGACCCGCTATTCTGAAGCGGGGTCCCCGATTCTATTATATTATATATATATAAATATCTAGTTCAAACATTCTTACTCATAATTTCCAAGCAGATTGTATTTTCTTTCTGCTACGGAATCTTTGACGAATGACTCAAATTGACCCAATGTTACCAAATGTGCACGTACTCCCATTCCTCAATGCCGGTTGCCAGTGCATTGTACTGTATGAAATGACACAGGTTCATGCAATCTGGTGTAACTAGACAAACCGGGAAACGGCAATTTATGACGATCACCCTACATTCCGATGAGATGAATATTTATCCTGGATAGAATATACTATGGATAAAAGAAACCATATCCTTTTTATTTAGGTGAAGAGGATAATTGTAGGATTGTGAATTGTTTAAACGAATCGGAGCACACACTGAAGCCATAAGGATGTCGAAAGTTATTCGTACGTGGCGGGCGTTGACAAATAGAGCAACAAGCTATGAGTTTTATATATATTTTCTGGCACCTGGCCCGTATAATGTTTATTTCTATTTCTCAGCACCTTGACCTAAATGCCCGTCGAAGAAATTCTTAGCTCCCATTAGCCATATGAGCACCCGGGTTTGGACAGGCAAGCATATCCAACAATTGATTTCTTGCCCTATTTGCTCCCATTACAAACCAAATACACTTTGGATAGTGCCAATATCCAGAGAACCAATGCTTAGTGGCGCTCGTGCTTCATAGAAACATCTAAGAAGATAGATTATTTATCTTATGGTGTGATAATGGTGTATGTACGTACAAATGTGTGGTCTGCGTGTGTGAGTGTGTGGGGTTAACGTGGACAGCATATACTGTAACAGTGATATACACGGGGCCTTACAATTGAAGCATTTTAATGTACAGTCCTCATTCCTTGTTATAATTCAAATACAAGTTATATCCAGTCACAAACTGACATGATCATTGAACACAACTGGTCTTCAAACAAACATTTTATTTTATTATCGCTAATCGAGTGGAGATAACACAACCGGTGACTGCTCTGAAACGACAATACTATACATGGTTGAATTTTATTCTCAACGAAACGATTATATCGCGTTTAACTATACCTTCACTCATTAGGTTGATTTATCCCGAAACATCATCTCAGTTTCGCCTGACACAACGCTGTGCAGAAATCCCGACTTGCAATCCACCATGGTAAGCTTCCTGGTGTGGTTCTTTTCTGCAATCGGTGTCCGACTCATGACTGTGGTTTGCCTCAGTTTCGCACTCGTCCGATATCTGTTCAAATATGAAACAGAATATTAACACACGTTTACTAATACACGTTCACTGGTCTATTACCGAAGAGTATTCGTTGGTGAAAGCAGTATGATTACAATTATTGAAGCACCGAACCTTTATTCAACCATTAAATTCTAACACCAATAGTTTTTCGCACTGGACCAGACTTCATCCGACCAATCATTCGGAATGCATCTTGTTCATATTGTTTACCTCAATTTACTTAAGATAAAATCTGAACCTTGCAGTATGTCGACACAGTTGGTTGCACATTGGACACTGGGTTATAACGCGACCTACTAACCCATGTTTTATTGAATATTCGAACAAATCCCAAAAGATCCAACGCTGATTTCAATCGTCGTCTTCCTCTGGTTCATTGACGAAAACCCTTGGCCTTATCCATAACCAACTCATAGTACCCTAACGAGTACCCCCCCGCTTACAGTGGACTGGATCGTCCTGGGATGGCATGCCATGCAAACAACGGATCGTAATTGACGGTAACGAATCGGCAGCTAAACCACTATTCGGCATCTTCGTTGGCACACTACGCTGTCCAAACGTACTCTCAGCCCCAAAGTGGAGCGATGTGGGGTTTTCCCCACAATGATTCCCTGCTCTATATTTTTCTGTGGGTCGAATGTCATCTGAGGTTGACAGTCTGAAAAGTCTTAAAGACTTGTTTACATGGTAAGTCCAGAATTACTGGTCCAATCAGCCTGGCATTTGGTATATCGCTTTCTCCTGAAATAATCCGTAGTGATTTGAGAGAAGACCAGGATTCCTTTTCCCTTGGAAAAAAAAAAAAAAAAAAAAAAAACATAAGGAACTTGTGCATTCATATCAAATTATATGGAATCGAGTCTCATACTCGGTATGTGTATTTCCATAATTGAGTACATTTTTTGGTTCAGGTCATAGGTCCACCAATGTACATTGATCAAAACTCGAAAGCCTTGCTCACATGTTTGAGGCCCAGACTGCCTGGTCAGCTCTAATTGCGTATATACTCACTCATAAAATTCAGAACTGACTAGTGATTAAATGTAGACAAGGGTGCGTTTCTGTGAAAATGAGAAATGCACTAATTCATATTTCCGCCAATTTGTGCTTGTCAACACAATAACACGATACCACCCCGCTGGATCGAACAAATGCTTGGTATGTGAGTCTTCTTCTCTTTTAAAACACGATAACTTAGCCTCTATTTGGATGATGAACAGTGTTCCAAGTTTAGAAAGAAAAAAAAGAAAAAAAATGAATTCATAATGAGCTAGATGAGTACATTACCCTATTGGGTTTTTGGGTCAGGTCGCAGTCAGCTGACGTCACAGAGCTAAGTTGGAAACTTTGTGACACAAAAGTCCAAAATGCTTAGTCCTGATCAAACTGAATATAGTTGTAGGTTTCTTATTGTTTCTTTCAGAATGGTGTCATTTTGGTGGGGAAAAATTGGAGATTTGTGAAAAGCATTGTTTGCCAATAATGAGCTGGACAGTTTATCATTTATTCTTGGTTGGACCAGCTAGGTCCGATCATCTAATTTTCGCGTGTGGCTTTCATATGGGAAGGACAAAGCCCCGTAGTTTTGGTGTGGATTGGGATAAATATTTGGGTATAAGAAAGAATTTTGGTTAAAGCAGTTGTGATCCTTTGTGATATTTTGCCTAATTTTGGCTTTAGGCCGTGGTAACACTTGACCCCACCTGCCTGGATGAGGCTCCTACTGGTATGGGTGTTCCCCATGATGAGTACATGAACTGTTTTTGTTTTCGGTCAAGTTGGTGTCACGGGTGGGTCGAAAGTGTTAAATCCTTGTAAACACCATAAACTTGGTATGTAGCTTTCATTATAGGAATTTCGAGGATAGAGTATAGGTTTTGGTACAATCAGTGTCATTTGTAGCCAAAAATAGCATATTTGTGAGATATTTTACTTATTTTTCAAACTAATTCCAGCTTGTACAGCCAGTAACTCTACCCCCAGGTATAGCTTGATGAGGCCCATACTTGGTATGCGTGATCCCCATAATGAGATTATAGCCCTAAGTTTTGTATCAAAGGCTTCCTCAGGTCAACAGAAGTCAAGTTACAACTTTTTTGAACACCGTACGTCCATTATGCTTCGTCCACTAAGTGGAAATACATTGTGTAGTTTGTATGGGCCGTACAAAAATCATAGTCCTGGGTGTGTAACCGGGAGGGGTGGCATTTCTGATGAAATTGGAATGTGTGAAAACATTTCTCATTTTCGACTTCGTATGTGTCTTTTCGCTATAATGGTTCAAAGGTCACTCATTTTGGTAAAATGTAAATTTGCAGTATTATTTTGTTTAAGGTTGAAAGGTCATCTGTGACAGTCCAGAATCACTAAGACATACTTGATGTGTATGTCTCTAACCGCATTGTCTTGGGGACCTTGTTCAGATCCACCGAGGTAAACGTTAGAGCCTCCTTGTATATGGTCAGATCCGAATCTCATCATATCCCGCGCGGCTGGATGTGTTTCCGTGATTATAGGTTTTTGGTGTGTAGCGCCACCGTCCCAGCAACGCCGACCCGCCGGAAACTTATATGCGAGCACAATAACTCTTCAACGCTTTAATAGCCGATTGATCTGAACTTGGTATCACATGTGCGCCCTGTGTAATCTCGGATTAGTTGAAGTTATTGAAAACTGCATGCTGGGGCCGCTTCATTTCTAATTTACGCGAAATTTCCAGTTCGTCTGATTTGCACTTGGGTGGGAACTTGTGGGTTGGGTTAGTTGATCTAGGGAAAAATGTGGAATCATTTTAAGGTCATCGGAGGTCAAAGTCGAAAATCCTTGTACCCAGAATCAAAGTCCAGAATTCACGGTCTGAATCGAGCTGGCATTTCGTTGGTGGTTTTCTTGTGGTGAGTACAAGAACCCTAATTTCTTCCTACGTACCTACGTCAAAGAATTCATTTCTTTTCCTAAATCTTCCTCAGTAGTATAGGTAATATTAGTAATATGTGAGCATAGAAAACAAAACAAAATGACAATACGGATATTTTTTTCAGGACAAATTGCCCGAGCGAGGTATGTACCACCCTCTGCTCAGTGGTATATAAACCATTTCTTATTTTCGAAAAATTGGGAATTGTGAAAACTCAAATATCGGGGCACATTTCGGCTTGTAAACACGATACTGTCCACCCCACATAAAAAAAACTTGGTATGCGTGCCCCTGGTGAGTTCTATTAATCATCATATCACCTGGAGTCAGGTCAGGGGTCACCAGAGGTCGAAGTCAGAATATTCTATTCTGTAATCTATGAATCCGAATATTACCCTGCAGCATCATACCTCTGATAGATCCACACCTCTAAATACAAAACCGAACATTATCTACTCTGCAGGAACCCACCATGCCTGTTAGTCTTATCACATGAATTTTGATGTTCAGCTTTCCGTAATCTATTTTGCATATAATCTATTCTTGTGTTTATCATCGGTTATCAGAATTGATGCAAGGAATCACTAAGCCGAGTCAGGCTGCTAAAGTCGTCCTCTTATAAGAAAAAGAGTGTAGGACAGATTGTGCAAAATAAATTTTTTATCGTCCGATAAAGTGTCTTGTGCATCATTTCTAAAAATCCTGGAGAGGGTTGTCTTTGTTACAACATGAAAACTACCTTGATCGTAACAACTGCTCTATGAATATCAGTCTGGCGTCAGTTGGAATTTTTACGCTGATAATGCCTGATTGATTGTATGATACATCAAAATCAACAAGGGAGGGTCTTCTCCTGGGTATGTAATGATGGACTTAAGTAGGCTTTGACACAGTTGATCCAGGCATTTTGTGTAAAAACAACAAAAATTGTTAAACCCAAAAAAAAAAAAAAAAAAGTTAATGAGGAGGTGAGAAGCCACTGGCTGGTTTTTTTTTTTATCTATCTATTTTTTTTTTTTTTCTATCATATCTCAAGTTTACAGGTCTACGGATGCCTCTCCGGTTCTATGGGGGTCCACTATGGTGTTTCCCAGGAAGCATTTTATGTCTTTTGCTCTTTTTGTGTTAATATTTTATATAATGACCTGTGGCATTGAAAATGTATGCAGAAAACTTTGTTGATGCCACGATCGTGCGATATTTTTCATCTCTCAAGACTCGGAGAGGATATGGAATTGTGCAATGATTGGTATTGACCAAAAAAAGTCTCTAATGTTGAGCGAACGAATTAATTCTACTTGGTGAAACAAATCGCCAAACTTAATAAACATTGATGAATTCAAGATAATACCTGCAGGAACCACACTATATCTGGCTATTAAGGTTTGTTAATAAAGAGCATGTTCGGAACGTCATAAAAAAAAAAAGGCTAAATCAAGAGTGCCTCTGTACATCGCCAAAGCCATTTGTCTCAGCGGACAGTTTCGCGAAATGACTTGGACGGCATCACGGCTTTAGTTTGATTACTCATTCATATTGGTTACTGTCTCAACAACCACTCAAAGTTAAGCTTCAAACTACCCCAAAAACCAAAAGGGTCGTTTTATGCTAATGCAAGGCCCATATGCATCCATTTAAAGAACAGGGGGAGGAAATTGCTAGTCTCGGTATGCTGATAGTTGAGAACAGGGCTAAATTTATTCGGTTAAACCATACACACAAAAATTCGATGGGTCTAGTTCCACCTTACTTAACTCTAGTTTTACGAGAAACGTCCTGCATTTCATAATTTATGGCACCCGTGCGAGAGCATATATATTCCACGTTCCTGTGACGAACGAACCTGGTGCCACCTTTTTTGGTCCCACTGCTGTAGGTGATTGAAACCGCTCTTCCTGAGGGCAATAGTCGATTGAATCTGTCATACGTTCAAGGTTACAATGAAGGTAACTCATCATTTAATGTTTATTGCCTTATTCTCACCTCAGCGGACCTGGAGTTTGCTGAAAAATTTTGCTGGGTGTTTTGATAGGGTGGGGAGAGGTGATGATGGTCTTGTATTTTTGTATAATGTTTAGCTGTGTTCATGATTGTGCAATTTTTGTATGTGGTACCCCAGGGATACGCGGCCAGATTTTTGCCTAATGGATGTCGCCCCGGGACATCTATTGTTCGATCTGCCTTTTGTTTGTCTCTAGTATTTATTTGTCACTTGTGTTTTTGTACATATAATAAAGCCACGAATAAACAATGCAAACAAACAAACAAAGTTAGGAAACATGTATCAACACATTAGCCAGGATTACTAGTCTGATCAGGCTGCTGAAATTCCATGAGAAGGATAAAAAAAAAAATATTGTCTATGACGTGGACCGGGTCAGTTTTTGTGGAAAATGAGGGAATTGTGAGAAATCGATATTTCAGCTAGTTTAACTTGTCAACCGATATAACTCAACAGAACATCAAGCTCATTATACTCGGTATATGGGTTGCTTGTAATTAGTACATGATCCCTATATAGGAGTCAGGCAATGTCATTTGAACTTTTGATAACTCGTGTAACTTGAGTTTAGGTATACCTAGTTCTTTGGCAGTTGTGTTTGTTCATCGTTCTCACAACTCGCTTCTTTTCCATAAAGTTAACAAAGTTTCCGGCAAGGATAGAAACCATCACTGGTGATACCAGGACATTTCTTGGTCTAATGATAGTAGAGGTAGGCATGGTTCCGAGTTTTTCAATGTTTCCCAGAACCATTCCCTCTCTCAGCATGTACATTTTCCTATATTGGCTTTATAATTGAGTAGCAATCCTGATTCAGTGGACAATGAAAGGTATCGGTAAGCTTGGTGCAAGTGATCACGATGTTGTAGTTTTGTTATGTGTTTCGTTGCGTCGCTATCTCACGGAATTCAGAACTGTCGCGGTCGAGGGGTCAGGGCCTTGCGCGATGTGAAGTAGGCCTATTCAGGTCTGGTATGTTGTGTGGGAATAAGCTCCATGAGCAGCGTGAATGAAAAGCGGGGGGAAGGAATTTGTGTATTGTGGTAACGGCTAGCTAGGCTGCAAGCGTGTGTGCATGCTGCTATTAGCTACGTTGGCCCATGAAGTCGGCTGAGGAGTTTGGCTAGGTGCTAGTACAACATTACGGCCCCCCGTCGTTGTATAAGTGGGGATCGGGCGGTGGCATTTCCAGGCCAACGCCAAATCCTGAAACTCTGGACCAGGTCAGACATGTTACAACACACTCGACAGCGAACTGCGTTTATGTGATGGTCGCCATTCGGTTATTCCCAGACAGGGGCACGTCTTGTAACACCAGGGACACGATCCCATTGCAGACCTGTATGCCCTGTGTACAAGTATGGCTCGACATCGGTTAGGGAATTCAGGGCGAATAGTAGGAAGGACGCAAATGTCGAGACGCAGTAGGATGCACTCATTATGCGGAGGCCACAGTCCGAGAGACGGGAGGCGGATTTGCTTTGTGTCAAGGACACTAACCTCATTTTATTGGAGACGAACTGTAATAATTTAGTCACCCGTTATCCAGGAATGGCATTTATTTGATCAAGACAAATAATTATTTGATTGATGAACGTTATTATACCATCGTGTTCGAGGGACCCCACGAATAGCGATGCATCAAACCAGTTCGAGTAGTAATGCTTATTCTATACGTCATTAGGCATTAGGCACAATACGTTTTGATGAATAAACACGTGGTATCATCAGCCCTATTGTAAATGCACAAAACGTTCCATTGTATACTGTGAGACATTTTCGTTATCGACACCGAGCATCCTATATTCCTACACACGAAAAGGTGTAAAGGAACTAAACTCGGAACAAAACCATACTACGATGGCTGTTTAGATTGTTTCTGTGCACTACACATATGGAAGACTCATTTCACTCTTTTTCGTTAATCAGAAATTAGAAATGGAGTTCTTAACGCAAAACACTTTTTTTTCCACGAAGTAGATCAACTTTTTTGGCATTTTCACTGTAAGGCGGCAAATGTTACGAACAATCATAGTTTAACGTTTTATTTCAAGCTTTCAGACTTATCCTTGTTGATCTGGGCACACATACTACCACTAACAAAACACACACCACACGACACACGACGCACGCAACCACCACCCACAAACTCACACACATGTACACCAACATTATGGTACATGAACTTATTTGCTCTAGCAGTCATTGGTAACAGCAGTATTCTCATTGTTTATTTTTTTAACTGAATATCGCATTAACGTATTATACCCATCTACTACTGCAAACTGATTACCGATTTTGTTCGGTAGCAATCTATTCCTTTCAAGAGCATTAGGGCCACCCAAGTGTTCACTGCCAGTGAGGAACGTTCGCACAACTGTCCTTTTGGGCGATCCCTCCCCCCCACCCCCCCCATGGTGGGCTACAGCAGTTGGTCAAAGTTTAAAATCTATGTTTCCACCTCCGATTACCTCTTACCTGACCCTCTATAACCCATACAACAATGTTCATTTACTCATAATGGGGAGATTTACATACCATTATAGGAGCTAAACTCGCCTATTCTTTTTCTCCTGCTTTTTTTTTTTCGTTTCTTGGGAAAATGAGGAAATATGAACCGGATCAAAGTTCTGAAACTGACCGGTTCCTGCAACACCTCATAAGCAAGCTGTAGATCCTATATCTTGATCACACATACTACCCCGCATGATCTTTATCAACGCTTTTATATTGACCTTCCGTTGTTTAGAAACAGAATTGCCAAGCAATACTATCAACGGATTTCGAGTAAGGACTGCCGCCCCCTCCTAAAAAAAGGGCAAAGTCGAGAAGAAAGGGAGAGGGGCCGTATAGGCCTCGATTAGTTCCTGGGTCAGGATACTTACAACACATCGGCTGCCGTGGTCGTCGTGTTATTTGGCAAATTATCAAATAGATACAGCATTTACTAAGTAAAGAATTGGAAAACCGAAAATCATAAATTGGTTAATACAAGTGGACAAATTTTCTTCGACAGCCATCATCGACCGCTAACTACCGGTACTTATTTGACCGAGTAAAATTTCAAACATTCTTCCCATTCCTCCAATTTCGCCCATCATTGGACACTGGCATTGCCTAGATGTACTGGCAATTGGAGAGGCTACATTGCTGTTATAGAAAACCTGAACGTATTTGGACCAAGAAAAATCAAACCATTTTGGTCAGATAATTCCTGTGTATTCACTGACAGCTGCATGTTACCGGAGGCACGAGAGCACGGATTGTAGTTGCAATCAAAACCTCACAGATAACTGAAAAATCGAAAGTGAAACCGTGCGACTGTTATCATTCATATTCACTAAATGGATGGAAATGTATAATATCTTGAAGTCCTGTACGCTAAATTAAACAACATGTATGACTTGATCCATGTTTTCAAAACCAAAATACGGCATGAGTTCTACCCACCTCAATCATCTGCGTTCTGCTTTGAACTAAAGACAACAGAAGGCCTTCAAAATTAGTGTTTAGGACCACAACAAAATCCTTGAACCCAAAATCAATGTTTATAGTGGATGCTGGAAGATTCATGGCTTTAGGTTATTTAGTATAAGTGTCTTTTCAATAGAATGGAACTAATTGAAAATTACCAGGCACTCAACTTTTCTTAATCCTATTTGGCCACACTCGCTTAATTCAATTCAGTAATCTACAGAAGGCATTATGCCGGACTGAATGTTCCCCCTTGGACTCCCGTAATACGACAAAGTTAACCGACATTTCGCAGTTCTTGCGACAGGCAGGTCATCCATTCATCTAGGTAGTTTGAAAAAAGAATCCTACAATCGTATCCAACCAGCTGGTACCAAGTGATCCCGTTAGGGCGCGTAATTGTAGGATACGATCGCGGTTCAGAAAAGAGTTCACCACGTTTTTTTTTTCTGACTCAATCTATGTGGCTTTTTAAAATCAATCCGCTATATATACTACTATAGCAAACTCGGATTAATTTGTACCGTGTTAGCTACTTGTTTTTGAAGTGAAATAGTGTGCCATCTATATTCAGACAGAAATTGAATGCAATACACTGTATAAAAAACCTTATTACGTTATGGACGCAAGAACGTGTAATTGTAGATCTGCCGTTCGGCTTTTTGTTAAACACAATATCCTCTTTTTTTCATTGCTCAAATACATTTGGTTCCTTTTCTGCTCCTGACATCGAATTACAATTGTACCTCTATGAACTTGCTGCTGATCGCATCTTTATTCTGTTATTTTTCTTCTAATACCATTTGAAAATTGATAATCCAGAAACAGCCTATGTCAACTGACCTGTCTTTCCACATTACAAACAATATGCAATTAAGTGAATGCGGGTTTTCATTTCATCGACGCTTTTATGTGTAGAGTTATAGTTTTACAATATCTTACAGCCCGAATGTGAAGGTGATGGGTAATATGGATACATACCTGCAAAGAACATGGGGCTGCCCTTCCTCCTACTCCAGGTTGCAGGTGGTCCTGTCTCCGTTGAGGGCAACATGAATTCCCACTGGGGGTCAACCTTCCTCCAATACAGACGACTGCACTTCAGCATCAATCGGAACAATCGTATACGAAGCGGAGGAAACCGCTAAATTTAATCTGCCCCAATCTGCGATTGCCCTGGTGGATTCAAGCTATTTCCATTTCAATTTTTCTCAATTCAATGACCAGAGACAATATATATATTTTATTTATTCAACGAGTTAGTATGAGTTAAATAACCTCCCTGAAAATGCATGTGTTTTTGTTCCGAGATGGATGCCTTCCGTAAAGCCTTTCCGTTCCTTTTTTTGTGCTTTTTGCGTGCATGAAGATTTTATATTTCTTTTGGACCCTTCCAGATCAAACTCAAATTGGCCTAAGAGAATTATCGATATATAGCTAACCACCGTACACGCTGAGTCCTGATTTTGAAAGTGATCACAACCGTATGCAACGCCGCGTTTAGTTACTACTTTAGGCCCTTGTTAGCCCTCCCCCTTCCCATGGAAAAAAAATCGAATAGGATTTAATAGCGCATGTGCAACCTGTTGTTGTGCCTCCTATCAGCGTCCACTATTCAGAAGACCAGAAGCCACCCATTGAAAATTCACGGGGGTCTCTCGGACAGTACTCTGACAAAATATACACGTATTTTGTTTATCGGGTGAAGGCCTGCTCGCACTGTTCACTAGTCGCTCAAATATTCTCGAATTGTGTAGGAGTGGGACCGTCATAATTATATCCCCGCGACACGGGAAGTGTCCGGTATATTGTGGCTTTGGGTAGGTAGGCCAGCCGCCGGGAGCCGCGGGCCGCCGCGTCCCAGGCTTCCGCCGCCACCGAACAATGTTAGGCGTTAGCGCAATAACTCTTAAACGCTCCATCCGATTCATCTGAAATTTGGTACACCTTCCGCCCTATGAAGTCTCGGGATGAGTTTTCGGAAGTGGTCCTCACTGCATGTGGGGCCCGCTAATGTTACGACGTTATATCAGATTGAACGAAACTCGGTGGGTAGCGATTATAGTCGATCCAAACAAACAAAACCACCCCCCCAAAAAAACAAAAAACCCCCCCCCCCCCCAAAAAAAAAAAAAAAAAACCCCCCCCCAACACCCCCCCCCAAAAAAAAAAAAAAAAACCCCCCCCCCCCCCCCCACCCCCGCCTAAAAATGTGGAGGTTCCTTTCACAAGGTCACAGGAGGGTCAAATTTGCCTAATCCATGCGGTTTCCAAACTTTGTCAAGATTTGGAACGAAACATTATGCAGGCTATCTTGGAATGATGGTTCCTTATGATTGTGAGACACTCCTTCCCATGGATTTTCATGCACAAAAGCGGGGGATATATACGTGAGCGGTTTACCCGCCTACACTGATCGGTTGCAGAGTGATTTATGATCATCTGGCTAGAAGATGTATTGCATCAGACACAGTATGGCCAACGCTGTCTGTTTTCAAGATATTTGTTCCCTTCTTGGCCTGAAATTCCTATCACTCTTTACCTTGATTTTGCTAGTTGGATTTCTGCTGCATTCGGTTAGAATAGAAGACTGTGTAAAACTGTTTGTCACTTGGCCAAAGAGGTTCGACTAGTGGATCAATTGACGTTGATAGATTTCGCGAATTGGAAACTCACGTCGTTTCATTTGTCATGCGTCCATCACGACAGTTTGTTTGAACGTATAAAAGGCTCTGATCACACCAATATATGAATAATTTGGGATCTTTGAGCGCTCCTCCCCTCCGCCTCCTCCCCTCCTAGTACTCTATTGGCTGGCTCTCTAAATATCATTCGCTCTATTGATGTTATTATTCGATGCCATATACTAGATGTCTTTTGGGCTCCACATAACAGCGCCAATATATTTTTATTTATTACGTCCGGTTTATTACATTTGGGTAAAGCGAATCAAACATTCGACGGAAAATGTCCTATGTCGCTCGATCCCCCTTTTTTATTATTGTAGTCCCAAGGGCGGCGATCAGTGGGGGGCGGGAGGTGGAGGACGCCCCCAATGTCTGGTTGTTTGGGGACGCACCCATGCATTTTTGTCGCCCTTGCCATATTTGAGCCCGACTGCTATTTTCGCTGACCACTGTATCCGACCATCCCAGCAGCCCCTGGGTTTAAAGCAAATGTAATGACCTAAATCGTCAAGTTGAGTGAATTCTGCCTGCTTTCCGAATTTTTTTAATGTTAGATTTTTTCCGGTAGTGTTTCCACAATGAGTGTCACTTATTAACATATGAATGTCCCTTAAATTTATTCTGGGTTGGTTCTAAATGATCAGGGGGTGAAGAATTAAGTGTTCTCTTCAATCCCCTATTCGTTTGAATAAGACTGGCTTTATCACTTGGTGTGTTGTTTCCTTCATTCCCAGTCCATTGACGTCGATTCCCTGCCAGGTGACCGTTAGTTAAACTCAAACTAACTAACATACAAATCGCTATCCTGCGGCATAGGGGGTTGAGCATCCGGTGCGTAGGATCTACGACCGGCGGGATGTCTTGATTCTTCAGATATTTGATTTATGAGTGCGAACACTTGTTAAAAGTTGGGTGCGCGGTGCACAATACTATCACGATGAGGGCATACAGTGCGGCACGAACATGCTGCCGAGAGCGCCATCAGAAGATTCAATTCCCGGTGAAGGAAAAGGGGCCACACATTGCCTAAATTTTAATGATGGATGCCAAAAGTGTGAACTCTGTTTGGTTTTTTAAGAAAGGTCGAGGCGCGGCGTAATGGGCGACAGGGTAAGTCCACCACATGGCGGGACCGGTGTGCTGATTTTTTGGCATATATGGTTATTTTCAAATTTAAAATATTCAGTCAGCTCTCAATTATGGGTGTCGAAAATGGTTGGGTGCGTGCACTGGGCACATATAAGGAGCAGGCACACGTTTGCGGGTGAAACCCCCTCAGATAGCTTTCGAAGATCCGGCCAGGGAACGCCCACAAATTCGTTGCAAATCCATGATGCACAATTCAGGGTTGCGATAGTTCATATCCAAATATTGCAGATTTTCGATGGAATGTCCCAAAGTGTAAAAATGGTCACGGGCGCTACGCGCGATTTATAGACGTGATCGCGCTGGGTGCATTGGCGGGACATCCCCAATATATGATTTGGGAGTGGGGATGGCCTATGTATGTGTCCCCCCCCTCCTCCATTGATCCAGGCATGCATCTCCCAAAATAGTTAAATGGGGCAGTACAGCACGGCCATAACACCAAGACCTGACACATATTTCAAATAAGATTGCTTAAATTGTAAGTTGAGAAGACCAAAATGCTAAATATTTCGCGCTGCTCGCGCTGTTTTTCTACTTTTCTTCTTTTCCCCATTACCTACATATATAATACTAGGCCTGTTAACGGACAAGGAGGGACCTTTAGTTGAGGGCGCTACTGCATCTATTGGCCTCTCATATTGCATACGTGTCCTAATGTCATTCCGTCACACGATAAGCCGTTGCATACACGTCACCATTTATTTTCACTGGAGTGATCGTCCGCTTTTGTTTGTTTTTTTGTCGTTATTTTGTCACGGAATTTGTAAGAAGGCCCAAGTTTAAGTATTATTATCCTAATATAACCAGCATTAAAGGATTCAATCATCTCTAATTAATGCATTTTTCTTATAGAATTTGATTTTCCACTAGGCGCATGTCAACCACTATCTGAATGGTCCACGGGAAGGGCATGTCCATGGGTTGCGGAAACCGGCCGAAGTATACTAATGGTACTACGTGTCGTGCCGTCTTGACCTATTAATATATAACACCGACATATAGCGCTTATTTCGTATACCAATATTGTAGGCGTAATACGAAAGATATAAGGATAAGATTGTTAATTAGGTATTAGTTTGGTGTTTTATGACGGCCTAGAAGATCTTATACCTGCAGCGTTACCTCCTACTTCCGCATTGTTAATAAAGCGGTATATATAATATGGTCAGCCCAGCCCCGAGCCATCAGAGGTGGCTCTTGGTTTGCTCTAAAATGGCACCTTTTCGATGGAATTTATTAGTATGTCTATAAATATTTCACACTGCTTAAGTCATGAATATAACAATGTTATTGGTGTAATATTGTTGACATTCTTTTTACTGATTTATAGGGTTCTTTTGCGTGTTTTTGCAGATTGACACTTCTACCGCCACTTCGCCATACTCTGTTGTTACGTCATTTTTCCACCAGGCACGACAACGAACCCGAGAGCTCACAATAACCCCCATGGACAAAAAAAAAAAGGGGCACTACCGTGTTGACTTTTAATTGCGCCACCCGGCCACCGTAATGTCCGTATCGGAGGTGTTGATGGTGAGCACCTACAGGCCATTGACGAACTTTGTCAGTCGTGGCAAAAATGTTTTTTTTCTCCAGCGTGTCATCTACAGTGCGGTGTGAACCTGGGAAAGCAGGAAAGGCTACAAGAAGAATTGATTTGAGACACGAGTTTCATGTTGCCCCAATCAATGTTGGATTCCAAAAAACTTGGGGAATTTTACTAACACGGCAAAAAATAATCGCTAGAGTTCAGTCAATTTCTAATCTATTGTTTATAACAGCTGACGTGATGCTCTTAGATGAAAGCTACATGTAACGAGAAACGACAGGGCAGGGGAGGGTAGTGCATATCAGTAGGGAGATTTACGTTATTGAGGTTGGCACTATCTATGGGCGCGGAGGCGGACAAAACAATTCTGGGACATGTTAAATTTGGAAAAAAAATTTGAACGGAAACAAATCTAAAAAAAAATCGACAGTTTTTCTCACTGACTGACTCGAGGTTCTCTAAATCGAGGCCCGGAAAATGCACATATTTTCCAGGGCAGTTGTTCGAAACAAATTCAAGATCGCGGGCAACCTCTAACCCAATTGGAAAGGGTCTATGGGGAAGCGCAATACCTCTAAAAATAGCGGTATGGTAGGAATGAAGGCCACGATGAAGAATTGTAAGGATATAATAAACATGATAAAGTTTCGAGAATTTATTTCAATTATTGTCAAAAATTTAGTGATGTTGCCTCATTGCCCTTTCCGAATCTGGGGGGTCTGTGAACGATTTTGTCTGATGTACGCCGCTAATTAATGACGGCGCTCGACTCAGATGATAATAATCACGTATGTCCCCCTCCCATATTAACACCAATCGCTGCCCCGAATTCGACGACGATGTCACAGTTTTCGCAAATCAGTACGGTGTACTATGATTTCAAATTACGACGGTTGGGACATGTAGGCCTATTTGGCATGCGCTGAGGAAAACGTAACTTGCGATATGGAGGGTCAGTATGGACACTTGCAGCAGGAATGAATGTCGGAGGAGCATTTAGGATGATTCCTGCGCATCTCGGATTAATTAGGTAGGTATCAACATTTCTATAGACTGATGTTTCTCATCAAATTGGAATTACCGCATACAGGCATGCGTTTCAAATTCCACCGACTTTTCAATGCGCTCAAAAACACCCGGCAAGTGCCTTTCTGCCATCTGAAGGGTCTAAACCACAAATTTCATGGTTCGTTCCGAGCCAACACCGGTGGCGCCCGCTAGATAGTACCCGCAATCCCCACCCCCCCCAGCCCCAATGCCAAACAAAATCTACGACACTGCGGGCAGTTGCGGGGGTTACTAATTTGGCCACATGTCTGGCCCCAGTTGGAAGTGTCCTTCCCATGCGCTGTGGTCCGCAAAGAAGATGGAAATGGTGGCCGCAATCTTTGAGTAAAAAAACTCAGCTCTGCCTAATGATAGGTTGCTGAGCGGGTCATGCAATGTCGTTTAGTCGAATGGTACCTGGTAAATCTCGCCCGCGCGAACGCATGGTTGTTGCCCTTGCCCATTGTCATTGCATTTCCATGACCGTAACCTCACTTGCCATCGTATTTTGGCATACCACCAGCACCCAACGCAAAACTTGAAGTTTGTGTGCATAAAGCCGGTGTTTCCATGCCCGCGTGCGGACAAGTGAGTAACCCGTTTACATGCACGCGGGCGGGCGGGCGTTTCTCGAAATCAGCACTTTAGCAGTTATTGTGTATATGGCTATATCAGCAAGGGTATTCTTATGCTAATTTTTTATGATATTATTATTATGATATCGTCCAGCACCGCACTGGCGTACAGACGTCAAATGCTATGTACTATTACCGGTACTATTACCGGTATTATTATTATTTATTATCATGTTATTATTACTTATTTTAATTATTATTATTATTATATTATTATTATTATATTATTATTTTATTATCAAACACCGGACCCATAGGCCCCCTAGTGTTTTAAACGTGAACCTAAACACGTGTTTAGTTTCTTAGAACCATTGTTCAAACTGTCAACGATTACGGCCCAATATTAAAACTTCACAATATTATAATTGACTGGTTTTTGGAGATTTAATTAAGCAAATCACGTTGACACGTCAAAGGTTTAAACATGCAAATAATGTGTTCAAAAAATAGGGTTTCCCGGTCGTTAAAGATGGAATGAATTTTTATAGATTCTCATTACGAGTGGTTGAAACAGTTTAGAGGATGCTGGCTTTGGAACTGATTTAAACATAACCATGTGTTCTCCTATCTGCACTATCGGGCTACAAAGCAGTGAGATTTGCAGGTGAATCCCCCCGCCGGAAATCGATACAAATACCACGCGGGGCACGCGGGCGGGCGGAAAAATCTCTACTTGACCGATTCGAGAAAACGCCCGCAAGCCGGACACGTCTAAAATCGCTCATCGCTTCACCGTTTATCCTCCCATGGATCCTTTTTCATGCCCGCGGGCGGGTCGGCGTTTCTCGACTCGGCATGTAGCAGTATTTTCCGCCCGATAGCTTGTAATCCCGATAGTGCCGAGAGAGAACAAGGTATTTTCAAATCTTGTTTTCCAAGCAACACTCCTAATGTTTTCAGACACTTCTGATAAATCGATAATTTACATAATAACGAAAAATAACCATAATAATAGTAGGCGACCCGGTTCTAATATAGCGCATCTACACACTAAGGGTGAGAGGTGCTTGATGTGGGCGGGCGAGCGGGCGGTGCGGGCACGCGGACACGCGAGTTACGCCGTTTCCATGCACGCGCGTGGGCGGGCGGGCGTTTTCTCGAATCACGCACTCTTCTCACTTTCCGTGTGTATATGCGCTCTAAAAGAACCCGATGAAAGACTACTATTTTTTATGATATTATTTTATATTATTATTGTCATTATTATTCAACACCGACGCATACTAGCTAGTGTTTAAAAACCTAAACACCGGGTTCATTTTGGAAAACCATTGCATTCTAAATGTATGTCAACGATTACGGCTCACTATTAAAACTTAACAATTGACAGGTTTTGGAGATTTAATTATCGAATACTTGACATATCAATTGGTTTAAACATGTAAATATGTGTTCAAATAGGTTCTGAATGAACCGTTAAAAATAGAGACAATCTTTATAAATCTCATCCCTATGTTGAAACAGTTATGACTGGTTGTTTGGAACATTATTTGGAACATAAATTGTCCTCTACTCTCCATTATTGGGCTACAATCCGGTAAGATTGCAGGAAATCCCCGGAAATCGATTATACGAACTCCACGCGGCACGCGGGCGGGCGGAAAAAATCGCTACATGACGCACTCGAGGACCCCGCCCGCCCGCCTGCATGTAGACGGCTCAGTTGAAAATAACGATGAGCGATTTTAGACGCCGCCCGCCCGCGTGCATGGGATAACGCGGCCTTTAGAGGCAATAACGTTTTTGGAGAATCATTTCCTCAAATAAAGAGTCGGTATCAATTTTAGGAATGCTGGGCTTATTGGGCCATTAGGCACGGGAAGTGCTGTTTCCTGCAATCTAGGGGTTCTTTCAAGCAAAAAAAATCTGGTACGCTACGCGTATCCTGTAGTGGCGCTCCGCTCATCGTATTCGACTTGTCCGTCCCCCCCCCCCTCCCGCCCCCATCCCCACACAAATCGCCCCCCTTGATTTAGTTTCGTGTATCTCATGGGGACTAATATATGAACGCGGAAATTTTTTTTTGTCACACACACCGGTTATGGCGTCTAACCAGAAGGGAAGCGTCTGGCATGTTCGAATCCACTGGGGGCGAGTGCCGGAAAGCATCACGGAACGCAATGATGATAAGTATTCGAGGCACTTAACCTTTTAACAAATCGTACACATTTCCCCCGACAGCCACAGATGGACAATCGCATTTTTTACGACCCCCGCTATTCATTCACGACCGCTATCTTGAAATAAATAAAAGTGTTTTAGTAATTAATTTGAGAACTTTCGGAAGGAGAATTTTCGGTTCTTTCTGGTTATATACTGCCTACTATTCTGATGCTCCTAGGAGACCCTCCCCCCCCCCCCCGACCCCCCCCCGACCACCCCACACCCCCACCCCACCCCGTTAATGTGGACAAGCTGGCACAAACTGGCATTATGTGCAAACTATTATTGAAAAAACAACTCCCATTAAAAAGTTATCGGCGTGTGATGGTGGATGTAATCTGAGTAGCTGTACAACTTTAATCTTCGATACTGAATGACTGACCTAATTCCACCCGCATCTGCCTGACTGATAGTGGATGGAAGGGGTAGTTCTTCCACTCGTATCCTGAAGTCAGTTTGTTTAGCACGTACGCGAGTTGATGTACACTAGGCATAAACTCTACTATATACGATAATCTACACAACTCCTTCTCGACTGCATTCCTGCCATGTCAAATGCGTACTTGCAGCATTAGAGAGGAAAAAATAATGAGAAAGGGAAAACGAAACTCCGTATGAACTGTAACAGAAATTGCCTTCGGATGCTACACTGCCGATGCAGTGCCGATGATCTACCTTGTGATTTGCGCGCCCGACGGAGCTTGTATGCTACATGTCAAGCAGAAGGACATAATTGGGGACAGCCTCTTATCGAACGTTATTTTGTGGGTGAGTTGTCATTTACAATTTTGCGATGGGTATGTCCGCTTATCACCCTGCGCATGGTATCGACCGCGCATGTCGAGACTGACAATGACTTGCTTTGCGCCTCGTCAATCGTCCGGAATCTGTACTGATCATCTGTTTCCGATGTGTGGTAATGGACTGGGCACTGCAAACATGCTCAAAATATTGATGCGAAAAAATCACAACTCACAAATTATTACATCCGTAAAATTACAGTACTTGTGACTCTCTGACATCTATTGCATTCGATAGATTAGAACCCCATCCAAAACTGTTAACGATGTGCGAGGGATCCGTAAGTTGTGCAATTCTGGTTTGGTAGGAATCCATCAGATCGGAAGAAATAGGAAATACTCGACCAAGCCTAAGCAGAGAAATGAAGAAACTGGTTCATGCCTTCGTCCATGGGCGTCAACAGGTGGGGGAGGGGGGACTGTCCTACCCCACTTCAAAAAAAAGTGGGGGGATATCATACGTTTCCACCCCCCCCCATCTCCGCACCGTAATAAAAAATAATAGGCACATGCCCAAGGTTTGTATCACTCTAAACTGATTCAATTGTTGTCTAAACAAACAATAATCGCGCTGGAAATTGTCTTCAGTCCACTAATTACAGGTGCGAACCCCAGTATCATCTGGACCCGACTAGGCCGAAGTGGAAGGATTACCATGTGTCATACCGAGTCTCGAATTATAATCGAATAGCCAAAAAGTGCGCATAATTTTTCAAGTGTTTCGCGCGCATGGCGTTTTTCTTCCAGCGGTAGGACTAATATGCGTTGTAATGCTTCTAATCATTTTGTTCACCGAATAATTTCAGAATCCTCGGGGCAGACTGCCGCCACCTCCCCCCCCCCCCCCCCCCCCAGTTTTCTTGAGATGGAAAATTCCGGGCGAAAATTTCGTGGGAAAATTTTGGGAAGGTGAAAAAGAGCAAAGTGAAAAAAAGCCGGATTTTTTGCAGACTTTTTCGATTAAAAAATGCCCGGAAACCATGCAATTTTTTTTCCAGCGCGCTTTGCGCGCGCCGGTAGTTTCCGATGACTGACTTGTCAAATTCGGGTAAAAATTCTTGCTCCAAATTTGAGTGGTCCAGTACGCCTATTGCTGTCCCTTTCTCCCCACCAGGGGACCGTTCGGTAGACCCTGGATCCCACGCAAAACAAAGCAGAGTATTGTAGAAAAGTAATAAAAAAAAAAAAAAACCATGGGTGATAGTCGGTAAATCATCTTAGTATGCACAATGGAAAACCTTTTGTCTGTCTTTTACTAAATCCACATGTAGATGGGTTGTGCTATTGAGCCTGGCAGATGCCGTTTCCGTCGATCTTGAGGTTATGAAAATCTAAAATTTCTTTGTAAGCTTCGAGCCAACTAATGGTGGCGCTCCGCTCAGTTGGTAATTTGCATTCGATTATTTATATATAGTGTTATTATTATGTTTTTATAAATTTCACAGCTTAGAACGGGTGTCTGTTTTTTGCTGAATCCACAGGGTAATACCCGGACCCTTGAAGGTCCTGCACCTTCCGGATGAGTGAGCGCTTCCATTGAGGGCATGTTCATCAGCGGGGATCTTTTTTATGGTTCTGAGATTCTTTCTAGATGTTTATCCAGGTCGTTACTGATGCCCAAGTGCTTCTAACTACGACGGGACAACCCTCGGCGAGTAGTCTTCCCCACAGTTCTGGATTTCTAGCCTAAGTTCCTGATATTTCAGTGGTCTCTCCTGTTTCTCTCTGTTATTGTATGTCGAGGCTACGTCTATTTTTGTGGCCTTCTTTCGTCTTTGTAGATTCTGGCCGTTGATGATTTCGGTCAGTTGTTAATCTAAGGCCCACTAGTTATTTTTGCCTCACTGTTTCGGAGGAATTCCTCGGGGTTGTGCTGCCATGATCTCTCGGGCGAGGTGGTGTGTGGTAGTGTTGCAGACCAGGCCCAGGCAGTTACGGCCTCGATATTGTTATGACGCTTTAGGTATTCATTGCGCTAGTTTCTGGCACCATGAAATGATAAGTGGTTGATCACTCAAATTCTTGCCCGGCACATCTGATTAGCTATTCTAAGAGCTTTTGTCACGTTGGCTGGTGATTCTCTATTCAAGTCCGTTTTGTGCCGCCCGAGATGGGTGCCTCCTCCTAATCATTGCCCCACATATATACCATAGTGAATGATAAATAAAATAAATATTGAATTCCAATCTGTGCTCACTCACTTCATGGAGCGCTTGCCGGGAAGGCCACCCAGCGCATCCACCCGCCGTTTCCAATCGCACGGTTTCAGTCTCTCAGTCGTATAGAGCATCCACTGTGATCGAAAAATGGTGAGTTCGAATCCACAGACGATTCTCAGCTTTCCCGTGGGTCCTGGCAAGACGAGACCTATGCCAGCCCCTCCCTACCCAGATGCTAAATGGACCTGTGAGGAACTTGAGTACAACCGGCGCGTTGTTAGCTGCTGCCACATACTTCTGAGATTGTGGGAGTGCCGTAAACAGTGCCTATCATCAGGTCACTATCTGTAACAGCGATTGAGCACGACAGTAGAAATGACGCTATATACGTACCCATATATATGCTACGTGGCCGGCAGCGTCAGGTAAATTTCCGCGGACGAACACAACTATGTGAAATCTCGACAGGTTATTTGGCGATGGAAGGAAAGTGGAGGGGTGCCAACACCCACCTTCTCTGTTAAAGCCGAATTCGGGAGGTGTTTTGTGTTTCTTTGTTTTTTTCTTTGGTTAGGATACCAACCCCTGGACGGAGGACCCGAACGGGAAAACCGGACTCTTGCTACCAATTTATAGGGAGAACTTTAAAAAGGAGCAAGTAAACTCCATCCCAACGTCATGACAGACCAACATAATCGGTAGGAGGAGAGGCACTCTTGTTGTTTACATAAAGACTAACTGTGCCATTCAATTACGTTAGCCTGAAGTCTGAAAAGCGTTCGATGGTTCAATATTGAAAAAAGAGTAATCTGTGATGTTAACTTCGATATTGGGAAGAACAGGTAGCACCTGTATACGGAGATGTGAAGTCATGGATCTCAATTTGCATTGAGTTACACTTCTCTTTCATTCAAATATGGTGGGCTCAACCAAGAGGCATGATAGCCAGCAGGTGCAGGGGAAAACCAAAAAACACAGACAGGTACTAAGACTATCTGCAACGGATACACTGCTGCCTTAAAGCATTTACTGAAGGAGATTACAATCAGTCAGAAGTGGTTCCACTCCTTAATAGTCCATGAAAAAAAAGATTCCTTGAAAATTCAAACGACCCATACGGGATACGGAAAATTGAGTATGCGTGGCGAAGAGGGTCGCGTAAGCGTTCCCAGGGAGATCTACAAGATTATTGCTGACTTTATAAAGTAATGTGAGGCGAAGCTACGTTGCCGGCGATTGTGAAGGGGAACCCGTGTAATTGACGAGAGAAGGATTCGTAAAACAGTACCGGGGGTGCGCGATATAATTGTTTTTGAGAAAACTAGAACTACTGATCTTTGTACTTTCTCATAGAAATCAATATGGGTTGGCGTGTGTGGGGTCCAGACAACAGAGCAGTTACACCATTAATATAGTTACACTTTTCATCGGGTTAAGATCCTCAAGATCTCTTGTTGATAACGTCAGCATGGTGTATTTAACACTAGTTACTAGCTAAACTCACACCCGAGTTTACATTACCCCCCACCCCTTTTTTTTTCCAACTCCAGAGGGACAAAACCACCCAATCAGTACAAACCCAAACATATTGCTCGAAGACAGTTTTCTCCATGTTTTATCACTAGCGTGTCCGCTACTGCCTCTATGCCAATATTCTGCTTCTAACAGTGCCCATCTGCAGACTGACAATATCTGAACAGAGGAAACTGTCATCAATAATGTCTGGTAACCATCGCCTGCCACTGCCAGTGTACAAACCTAGGGCCCTTCGACCGGTCAATTCAGACCGAATGTAAAAAGAAAATGTGGGATTATTGAATCACCCCCCCCCCCCCCCCTCCTCAACCCGCTCTTCCAGTTATTGATGGCAGGTAAAACGAATGGAATATATGACCACATGCAGCCATCCATCATTCTATAGTACATCTAAATCTTTACCAATTTAAATTTTGACTGCTAGTGTTGCCAGTTTACACTTTTTTTCTTGTTCCATGAAGGCTGCCATATATCAAATATTCACTTGGAAGTTGAACCACTGATCTCTCGAGGAGTGGGTTATTATTCGAACTATCTACCAACGAGACTAATTCTATTTTAATTTTTTCAATATTCCTCGTATTCATCAGCCGCCGGCCCGCAAGTACTTTATTTTCTGGTGACATACCCACCCTTATAAAGCACCGTGACTGAAGAAACACCATCTTTCCAGTGAAGTTTATGTAAGTTTCTCATCTAGACAAGATAATAACACTCCTTGGAAATCTTGAGCATCTCTTGATCATTGCATGAATTCCATTCTGACGGGCAAACTGGACGGGGGCAATCCCCCAATACCGGAACGTGAAACAATCCACATCTTTCAGGATAATCACAGCGCTCAAGGGCTGCTTTGCGGTAGAGTAATGACATAAACATAGGAGCGTACACTTCCTTCAAAGGAGTATTTTTTTTCAGTATCGGACCCTAACAATCTGTTTGATGCAATGAATACAGAAATTTACCTCCGATCAAACACGCACTGTCCAGAGTTCAACGATTGCATTCTGTACTTTTATTCCTTAGCACTGGGAGGAAAAAATGTTTGGACAAGTGTTTACTCATATTACTAAATTGATCGTATAACCTTGAATTTCAAAACACTCAGAGGTACCACAGTTCATGATAACACTGGTCAATTATCATTGCATCCAACCTAACTGGTTGAGAGTAATCCCACAGTTGTTTCTGAAATTGTTCGTCATAATAGCTCAGTGCAATATTCCAATGACCCTGACTCATGTTCCCAAGACCCGTCATAATTACTCAAAGACATTAGTTCAATGATCATTGAGTGAGTACCATGGTAATCCAACCTAATTTGTAGAAGACTAGAAGGTGTTATCAGTATAGGACGATGTCAACATACTACAGTGCATGTAAACCAACAGGACTAAGGAACATATGTAGCCACTGGCATTGGTTTCGCTTCAGCTTAATTCCAGCCTTTACATTAATGTGGCGAGATCGGTCTGTCCGGCCAGCACACATGAGAAAGTTAGCCGTCCTTTCATGCAGGCATTCAAATAAAATAACTGAACTAGGACATCCTCTGGCGGGGGTTTGCAGGAAAAACCAATAGAATCCTCACTTTCAAAAAACGGGAAGGCGATAATGAGTATTGAGCGCATGAATATATCGAAATACGACATTCAATAGCCAAAGGAAGAGGGGGGTTCCTTTCAATCAAGTAACCTTCACTCTTGTAAATGGAAAAACGACTGTAATCTACATTCATTTTGCAGTTTTCGAAAATCAGCAACACTTTGCAACTTGTCCTCTGGTGAATTGGCACCATGACAAATTCTCGGAACCATCTAACGTCACGTTCACAAGTTCCGTGTGAGTTCGGACAAAATTTATTGTCACGTTTAAAACGGCCTAAATAGAGGGCAGCGGTCATGGCACATGTCCACTTTCGAACTCGGTCCAAATTTCATGAGCGTGACGATAGCACAGTGTTTAGTTACACTAAGTATATGAGGTTCAGGAGGGTGTGACGATGTTGTACACTTCACGGAACCCCAGACTTTCTGGACTTACACGTGTACTTTCTGTGACGCCATTCATTAATGCAAGAGCGGACATGTGTGCCAAGTTTCAGTTCCTCGGGTGAATGTGAGACTTATTGCGCCTAACAAGGCAAAATCTCCGGAGGCGGACGCGGACGCGGGGGCATTGGACTCGGCCCGATGAGGCGGGTACGACGAAGGCAAAACCATAATAATCACCCCGGAGTGGGGAAATAATGAATGTGAAAAGAGAACAAAATTGGAGGAAGACCTCGCGATAAAATAATACGGAGAGCAACACTGATAGGAGTTTACAACGAACGCGTTTAGTTATATAGTTGATTACACGGTGGTGGACCATACAGAGGTATACGCGAAGATTTACATGAATGATATATTGGCCCAAGAAGCGCGTGGACGATCACGAATCAGGCAGCTGACCCACCATCCCCGCCTCCCTGGAAATCCTGTCGTTGAACACTCAAACTATCCAAGGATACATGACGAAATGAAGTTAAGCCAAGGACATTAAGCATTTCAGTCTACGCCTCAGTCAATAGTGATATCCCCACTCAGTAGGTATAGGACGACGGAGGCACGATTGAAAAGACGGAGCTTGGTCCCGCTGCTCAAAAAACAGCTGTATAAAAATGACCTGCGGCGCCATCTGTGAACATTGCTACTTTCCTCACTAAATACTAGACACTATTAAACAGAGGTTAAGTAGATACTCCCCCCCCCCTTTAGCTTATAAACGTTGATTCCTCGTTCTTTTTTCCCCGCCTTTTTTCAACCAACTGGTTGGGGGTCAGGGTGAAAGTTCCCATCAAAACATTAGGCAAAGGAATCGTCCCTCTCCGAGAAACTTCCGTACACCTCCCATTCTAAGAAATTAGACCTCCTACCCTGCCATCTCAAAACGGCCAAAACGGCCCACCTCACTACCACCGCATGTCTTCTGCCATTGCATGTTACATGATACCTGGTGGACGCCGAAGCAAACACCCCTCCCCAGCCCTCGATGGTCACCCGCTTAATATTTTATAGGAGGAGGGCATTATGAATTCAAACTCAAATAGTGCAGTGTTAATTCTAATGATGGTGTCAGATTGGCAGTGATGGTAGTCATGTTTAGGGCCACAGGCTTTCCATCTTAGTCAACACCATTGAAGAGGAAATTCGTGATCTGATATCGATCTCCTAACGAAATGTGAGTTAGGACCCCATTTCATGTTGGCTTCCAAGTCAGCACTGACGAATACTAAACTATACTCAAGCTATTATCAATGCCTTCCTAGCTCACATGTCCCAGGCACTTTCTTAAGAAAACTAGTCTTGATGTTAATCAAGTTAATCAGGCAACACTTTATCGGCCTGTTTTCAATCCGCAATATTTACCAACTTACGTCGAGAGTGTGGTTGCCAACGTATTGAGGATCATAGCAGACCTAGGTATGAATGACCATTCCGGGTCGGCTTATACTGATAATAAGGCCACTCCCAATGAGACTGTTCTAATTAAAGCTCCGATGACATCACGCGAGATTACCACAATAAACAAATTGCTTCGCTATGGTGTTGGCCCTCCATATAACGCGCTGCTTTTGACCACTATTGATCACACTACTTTGCTGCAGCGCCCACATCAGCATATTGGATTATCGTCAAGCGCATTGAAATGCTATAGTCTTTCTCAGTGAAAGATTTCAAGATTGTGGGTCGTTGAGATGATGTTATTCATAAACGCCCAGTTTGTTACGGCGTTCCGCAGGGGCTCTGGTACGTGGACACAATTGATTCTAGTGTCTATGTTGGCGACATTCATTAGAGGTGATAATTTGTGTATCATGTTATGCCTGCGATACTCTAATAGCATTAAGTTTATGATACTGTGACACCTCTATCAATCATAGGTTTGCAATCAATCGTTAGAAGCATGCGTCTTGTGACGTTGAGACTTGGATGTATGAGATTATGCTTGAGCTCACCCGTGGCAAAATTGAAGATTGTCCTTAATACGACCTGTTGATGAAGACCCTAGTATCTCGACTTTTGGTGACAATGTGCAACCTGTTTGAAGTGTTAGAAACCTATGAGTCTTTGTGACAGCAAATTCGGCCCCATGATAGGCAGGGTGATTTTGTGTAAGAGTTGTTATCACTGCAATAAGAAATATTGGTCGTATTAGGAGGAAATAACTGGTGATGCTCAGGAAGTTGGTTGTTTACAATCCCACTGTATATCCGAGTTTGGAATATGTAACATTTGTTCTTTAAACCACGACCACAGTCACCCCTTGGTAGTCTTAGCGTTGTTCAGAACACTGCAGCACGACTTGTCACTAAAACCCAAACGACTGCCCTGACCCCCACATTCACACCCATTCTTGAGATGTACACTGGTTACCTCTAACCAAGACCCAACTGACTACCAAGCCCAATATGTCTTTCGAGTAGCTGTAGAATGGTGTTGTGATCACAGTTCGGCAGCAGATCGGAGCTAATGAACATGTTCAGTCAGTAGCATAAGAACAGCCTGCCATTATTCGTGATTGAAGAATATCGGTTTTTTTACCCAGAAGAGGGCAGTATCGGTACTATGGTTTTTCTTGCAGGCAGAATTGGACTGCTCCCAACGACCATTGCCATCCACATGTCCAGTAACTTGACGTGTCCCAGCCTTTTCTATCACTTGGATAAGAAAGGCATATCAGCCCCAGCGATTAACTCTTCGGGCGTAGTGTTCACACCTGTCTTCCTTGATGACGGTGTATAAAATTAAATTGTTTTCAAGGTGGACGGGAAGGCGCCGGAGTAAACAGGAGCAAATCAATTCGGTGCTATAGGGAGAGGTGTTTGTAAGTTTTATCTATCCGAACACAGTGGCAGAGTGTCCAAATAGGCACGATTGCTAGAGAATTTCATAAGAATTGTTTGGCCTCCTCGTTAGTTGAGTAACTTCGAAGGTACAAAATACCAAACACCGGCATCGATCCGTATCAGCTTAGACATTACCAACATCAAGAGAAACTGCGTGGATCGCGAAAAGTTTGCACGGTAGTCTCACACTTTCTCAATGGAGAAGACAAGAATCTATATGCCAGCTTCCTGTCCGAGTTACACTAGGGAAGGACAGAGTGGGGTTGTTAGGTACATTGCCGGTTTTATTAAATGACTTTAATGGACGAATTTGACACTCCTTGGAAGTAATCAGTTTATCCTTCGTTGTCGGCTCACAGACAGTATCTTTTTGCGCCCTGAAAAACAGATAACTCTCGCCTACGGGTTCTTCTTCAACTGGCGCTCTAGACGACGGTGTTTGCTGTGGGTTTGACCTTCAGCACGGAGAGTATTATCATTTCGGGGGAGCTTACAGAGTGAGCTTTGGTAACAGAAGGACAGGCCTCATAAGGGCCGAAAATGTGATCCTTCCCTTCCGGGAATATCTGCCCGATGTCCGTAACAGGGGAAGTGAGGCGATGTGATCCAAATGTATTAAACTACACGAGAAGTGTCAGGACTTTAGCAGGGGAGGTTTCACGAGTGCGTTCTGCATGGTACAACATGAGGTTGGAGGTAGGGTAGTGGAGTAGGGAAGCTTGCCATCGGAACGTCATGAACAAGATTATCATCGGGCGCGAAATCAAGGGTCAAGTGTATGGTCCCAGTCCATGAGTTGGGCCGGGGGACAAAACTGATAGAGTAATAATTATGTTGTTGTAAGGTCATCAATGTCTACACGAAGTCCACCCAACAGCGCAGCTTACCTTAGTGTAACACATATCTCGTCCATTAAAACTGTTCAAACTGCAGCTATGATGAATTAAAAAATGCAACGCATGGGATATTTATATTCATCATATATTGTTTGAAGGTTAGGATGGGTAAGACTCGATGGTAACCGATAGAGACTCATGAGTTTTAACAATATACCAATCCCCACTCATATGTTGCGGTAACCCTGAGGTTACGGTAGTTGAGAAATTCGAACACGCGAGGGTATGTTCCAATAATCCACCATGTCAATCTGCACTAACAGTCTTTGGCCAGAACGTGTTCAATCAATGGGCGTTTGTAGAAGTAGGAGGAAGTGAGCATCTCCACAGATGGACCGATACATTTGACATTTTCGTTAGGTTTGAGTGTCAACACCTCATTGGGGTTCCCTTGAGGGGTTCATTAGTATAGTAGTACGAATACAGTCTACCTTCAAGTTCTCCAGTCGTTCCCACCGCTGTGTTGGACTGCCTCCGAGATCCCCAGTGACCTTACAGTTGACCATGTTTCCTTTGGGACTCCCGTATGAGTGCTATTGAGTTCAATTAAGCTGATTATCAATATACCTATTGTGATATATGCCCCCCCCCCACCCCGTGTGACCACTAATTGATCCCTGGCAATGATCAGAATTTCCTGTGCGTGAGTGTGTGACCAGTACAGTATTACCGCCAACCATCGTACATACACGGGAGTAGTATACTCAGCCAAAAGAGTTCCAGTATAAACGATAACAGACGAAACTTCAGAAAGGATGACAAACACTCACCAAAACACTACAAATGATGACAAAACTGATCCAATGATGGAATAAGTAGTTGGTACAACGGAAAACGAAAGAAAAACGGGGGCAGTTTTTGCGCCTATTAAGACGCACAAGTAACTTCTTCAATAATCTTAAATAATTCGCCTATTTTACGCTGAAAAATCTAATCAGTCAACATCAGCGAATTCCGTAATCAACTATAAGGTTCGTCAGTTATCTTGCTAACGGCCTCAAAACAATAAAGAATATCAACAAAGGATCAACTACTCATTGACTAGTGACTACGCGCCAAAAATCTAATTCTAATAAGATCGCGTTCACCCAACTCTGAATCGGAGAAATCCTTTTTTAATGAGAATGCGCGACACAAACACACATGCGCGCGAAAGTACATATAACATACAAACGCACCAGCACAAGTAATCGTGAGAGTTTTTCTGAACTATTTTTAGGAGAGATAAAAAGGTCACAAATACAAGTCAAGATGGGTGGGCGAGCATGGGTATGCATTCAAGCAGGTTACAAAGTACGAATGACAAAAGAACATTGAAACCGGTCATTTACCAGTGGGAGGCGGGTGGTGGGAGGGGGGGGGGGGATTTATCTGGTTGCACTATCGGTAGATGAACAGGACACTAATTGCGTGGCTGGTTTGATAGAGAGCGATCATCTTTTCGCCTACACGGCAGGTGGCCATCTTACCATGACGATATAGACTAAAAAAATAAATTACCGTGGTCTATCGGTATCAGATTTATATTGCCATATCATTGTGACGATTATGCGTTCCAATAAATGATGCAGTGGACGATATTCTTTTTATCGATGAGGCCGTTGAAAGAGAACAATCTTTTAATTAGTGCTAACCTGACCGTTCAAGCCTCTCCAACTACAACAATTCAACAACTTTAAAGGGCCCAGTTCGAAAAACTTCGGGTGATTTCGGCGCAAGGGGGTGGATGGATCTAGATAGACACTTTTTGTGAAGGCCGGCAGTTTACCAGGTGGGCGCCCATGCAGTCACCGTTAGGACAGTTGGAACGCCACAATGGCGGTACAACCATGTAGGACTCATCGGATTGAAGGGTGTGATAATTAGTTAAAGTGGCTCGACTGACTATCTGAGCGGATCGCCACCATTCAGTTGGAACTTGAGCCTGAAAGACCCCTAGATACAGGGAAATGGCACTTATGGGCCATTTGAGGCTGTTCTATATCGGTTATAATGATCCGGAAATTGTCTACCGAGGAAATTCTTGCCCACCGAACAG